>CM040122.1:44940401-45292267 GCA_022559845.1 Amorphophallus konjac
AGGGGCAAAAGGATGCAACAAACGAATGGGATAAGAAATACATATCAAAAGATAACAAAACCATCAAACGAATAGAACAACAACAGATTGCAAGAGGAAGGAGGAAAGATTTGTATAAAACTATGCAAAACTCAAAGAAAAGAAGAAAAGAAAAGCATTAAAAACAAGTAACAGAGGACTGGACCTTCATCGGCACGTCCGTTCCAGCCTTCGCCGGTACACCCTATCAGCCCTCCAGCGGCACACCCTATCAGCCCTCCAGCGGCACACCCTATCAGCCCTTCAACGGCACACCTTCTTGGCTCCTCACCGGCACACTCCTCCACCGTCTCATTCTTCCCCTCGCCGGTACACCCTATCAGCCCTCCAGCGGCACACCCTATCAACCCTTCAATGACACACCTTCTCGGCCCTTCAGCGGCACACTCTTCTCACTCTCCGAAGTGGAACCCAATGTATAGACTTCAGACTTTGAGTTGGCCAACGTACAGACTTTGGGTTGGCCAATGTACAGACTTTGAACTGCAGCCAAGGGACAATGTATAGACTTTGAGCTGCAATGTATAGACTTTGAGCTGCAACCAATGAACAACGTATAGACTTTGAGTTGGCCAACGTACAGACTTTGGGCTGGCCAATGTACAGACTTGGAACTGCAGCCAAGGGACAATGTATAGACTTTGAGCTGAACAATGTATAGACTTTGAGTTGGCCAACGTACAGACTTTGGGCTGGCCAATGTACAGACTTTGAACTGCAGCCAAGGGACAATGTATAGACTTTTAGCTGCAATGTATAGACTTTGAGCTGCAGCCAATGAACAATGTATAGACTTTGAGTTGGCCAACGTATAGACTTTGGGCCGGCCAATGTACAGGCTTTGAACTACAGCCAAGGGACAATGTATAGACTTTGAGCTGAACAATGTATAGACTTTGAGTTGGCCAACGTACAGACTTTGGGCTGGCCAATGTGCAGACTTTGAACTGCAGCCAAGGGACAATGTATAGACATTGAGCTGCAATGTATAGACTTTGAACTGCAGCCAATGAACAATGTATAGACTTTGAGTTGGCCAACGTACAGACTTTGGGCCAGCCAATGTACAGACTTTGAACTGCAGTAATGGGACAATGTATAGACTTTGAGCTGAACAATGTGTAGACTTTGAGTTGGCCAACGTACAGACTTTGGGTTGGCCAATGTACAGACTTTGGGCTGGCCAACGTACAGACCTTGAGTTGGCCAACGTATAGACTTTGAGCTGAACAATGTATAGACTTTGAGCTGGCCAACGTACAGACTTTGGGCTGGCCAATGTGCAGACTTTGAACTGCAATGTATAGACTTTGAGCTGGCCAACGTACATACTTTAGGCTGGCCAATGTATGGACTTTGAGCTGCAGTGTACCGACTTTGAGTTGGTCAATGTATGGACTTTGAGCTGCAATGTACAGACTTTGAACTGCAATGTACAGACTTTGAGCTGGCCAACGTACAGACTTTGGGCTGGCCAATGTATAGACTTTGAGCTCCATATAGACTTTGAGCTGCAATGTATAGACTTTGAGCTGGCCAACGTACAGACTTTGGGCTGGCCAATGTGTAGACTTTAAGCTGATGAACCCAGCCAATGTACCGACTTTGAGCTGGCCAATGTACAGATTTTGAGCTGGCCAACGCATAGACTTCGAGCTGATGAATGTAGCCAATGTATAGACTTCGAGCTGATGAATGCAGCCGATGTACAGACTTTGAGCTGAAGAACGTATAGACTTTGTGTGCTGGTTGAATAGACAACGTATAGACTTTGGGCTGATGAATGTACGGACTTTATGTCGCAGCGACCGGCCAATGTGCAGACTTCTGCCCTTCAGCGGCACGCCAGCCTGCCCCTTCACCGGCACACTCTCCCAGCCCCTCTCCGGCACGCTCTCCCTGCCTTCGTCGGTACACCCCTTTTTGCCCCCAACGGCCCACTTTTCCTTCCAAAATAAATATATATAAACATATATAAATATGTCATGATAATGATAATGATAATAATGATAATAAATTAATAAAAATTATGATAAATAAATAAACCTGAATATATATATATGAGAAATAAACAAAAAATGTGAAATAATAATAATAATAGTAAAAAAGGAAAGGGAAAATATAATAGTAATAATAATAAACAAAATGGAGAAATCATCCAGAATAAATACATAAAAGGGAAATAAGTAATAAAATATATATGCACATAATTTAAAGCCCAGATAAAGAAAATGGTAAAATCTATGTTGCAGCCCCGTCTCTCCCGTGACCCGATGCTGAAGGAACAACAATGCCGCCCTTCCAGGTTGGGCCTGAGTCTTGGGAATTATCCCGACATGGCCAGGCCCCGACCTAGTCTTGGGCCGACATTCCAATCAGACCGGACTCGTTCCTCAGGCCGGATCCCCTCCGAGCCACTACTAAAATTGCCGCACGTTCGGCAAACATTTGAACGGGTTCGCCTCGATTTTCGCCGCGTTTCTATCATGGACCTGTGTCTGAACATGAAAAGACCCGTGAGCAACCAACATGGCCGACGGCTCCTACCCCGACGTGGTCATGACCCAGCATTGCTCTGGGCCGATAGCTCGTCAAATCGGATTCACCCTATCGGGATTCGTTCCCGCCCTTTTATTGAAATTGCCGTAAACTCGGCATACACTTGTACGGGGTTGTTCCTATCCACGTCGCACCTTCAATATGGACCCTTGTCCGAATATCAAGTGGTCCGCAAGTGACTGACAGAAATCTGAATAGAACGAGATGGCTCCTGTCATCCCTGGACCCTATATACGGGAATATCAATAAGGCCTTTGTGGGCTGTGCTTGGACCTCGGGTCCGTCCCGATTATGGTCATTGTCTGACCCACGCCCTCGGCCTATAGCTCGCTTCCTTCGAACATGTTTTGGTTTTGGAATCTAGTCCCGGGACTCTTCCCCGTTGCCCTCCGGCACCGGGAACATTAATGATGCCCACGCAAGCCCCGTTTGGACCGCGGGAGGCGCCCCCGGTATGGTCCCGACTCGATCTCGCACCGGGCCAATAAATTCGCTAGTTTCTGCTACACTAATCGAGATTTAACCGAATGTTTTCAGTGTCTCGGAATAATATATTTGCCGTATCACAGCATACATATGTTTCAGGTCCTCCTGCGACGATTATGATACTCTCAAGCCGGACACCCGTCTGAATATTAAACGGTCTCCCGAATGACCGACACGTTTCGAACATCCGCTTCCCTAGACACAGGGCCTTTCAGCCGATTCAAGGGATATTCCCTCGTTGCCCCTTGGCACCGAAAATATTAATGACGCTCATGCAAGTCTTGTTTCGACCGCGGGGGGCCCACCGCAGTATGGTCGCAGCTTGCTCTTGCACCGGGCCAACAGATTTACAGGTTTTTGACCGCTCCAACCGAGGCTTAGTTGAATGTTTTCCGCTATTCCGAACAATAAATTTGCCGTACCTCGGCATACATGCGTTCCGGTTTTCCCACGACAACCGTGATTTTCTCGAGCCGGACATTCGTCCGAACATTAAATGGTCAGTACACGACCGACATGATCGCGAATGTTTTCTTCTTACCCTCATACGGGGGTTTCGATACTTCCTAATAGACCTTTCGTGTAATTAATTTCTTGGCCATGAGGCCCTGAATCTCAGTGATTAATCAAGGGTGTTCCCTCGTATGGGGGATGTAAATGACGCCGTGACCTTTATGGCGCGACGGGTTTTTGTCCCGACACGAACTACACAATCGTCTGACGAAGTCAGATCGAGCGCACCATGGGCTCTTCGGGGCCCGAATAAATTGTCACTTCGGTGACTGGCACGCCCACGCACTTAATAGACGAACCACCTGAACAAGCGAATTTTAGTGCGTCCACAAGTCTGACACGCCCGATGGGACCAAACCACCCTTCATCTCTTCGCCGGGATTCAGGGCCTCATAGCCCCCTAATAAACGATGTTTTCCTGCTTTGATGAATTGCAGGTGCTGTCTTCGCCAGTCCTATAAAAAAAAGAGAAGCCAGACTCGGTGCAGCTACCTTCGTGGCCTCGAGGACACTGCTTCGAAGCATATGCGGCTTCCAGGAATCATGGGGGTTGTTATAAAAAGGGGAAGAGAAGAGAAGAGAAAGAGAAGAGAAGGGAGGGGAAATCAAACCCTCCCCTTTTCCTCAAGAAGAAAAGAAGAAAAGAAGAAAAGAAGAAGAGAAGAAAAGGAGAAAAGAAGAAGAGAAGAAAAGAAGAAAAAGAGAAAAGAAAGAAGCAAAAAAAAGAAGAGAAAGAGTTGGCGAGAGAGGGTTGCACGGCCACGCCCGTCGAGACTCGTGCTGAATTAAGATTACCATTGTGGGGTTGATGCGGTGGAGCGAACCACTCATCCCCTCCCTGAGGGGGTGAGCGCTCTCCTGCACCTCCACCCTGGTCAATCATACAAAAAAGGGGGAGAAATAAAGAAGAAAGGAAGAAAAGTTAGCCAGCATCGCCAACTGAAAGAGCAAGAAGAAACCTGGCATCCCACCCGACTCTAGGAGGTCCCGAGTCCACGGTGTAATGACCCCACTCGTTCCTCCTTCCTGCTGCCTCCATCCGGCACAAAACGGCCCCCGAGTGGTTGTTAAAAGACCCAGCGAGCCACAATTGTAGCTTGGTGAATGGTTGCCCGCTGTGGGGAATGCTTTACAGCAATGAGGCCAAGCATGGCCACCACTCCCGAAGAGAGCATGCACATACCCCGCCATGGGGGATGAGAAGAAGATATATACTCTGCTACGGGGGCATAGGAGGCAAAAAAGAAATACACCCCATTCCCAGGGGCACATGAAGAGAATCCGCCCCGACTGAGGGGCACACAAAGCAAAAGCTACACCCGGCTTCGGGGCATTTGAAGGAGAATCCGCCCCGACCTGGGGACGTAAGAAGAATAGAGCTGCACCCCGGCTTAGGGGCATTTGAAGGGGAAATACACCCCGATATGGGGGCACCTGAAGCAAAAGACATACCCCGCCATGGGGGCATAAGAAGAAAAGAATTCACCCCGGCCTGAGGACACACAAAAAGAGAAACTCACCCTGGCTTAGGGGTATATGAAGAAGGAACGTACCCCGGCCTAGAGGCATAAGAAACAAAAGCACACCCCATGCTAGGGGCATATGGAGAGGAATGCGCCTCGCCCTGAGGGGCGCAAAAAAGTATAAGAACACACCCTGGCTTAGGGGCATTTGAAGAAGAAACATACCCCGCCAGGGGGCACAGAAGTCATGAAGAATACGCCCCGGCTTAAGGGCATTTGAAGGAGTCACATCCCGCCTCGGGAGCATGAGAAGCAGTAAGAATACACCCCGACCTAGGGGTATTTGAAGAAGAAATATGCCCCGCCTGGGAGCATAGAAGCCGTAAAGAACACGCCTCAGCTCAGGGGCATTTGAAGAAGCTACATCCTGCCTTGGTAGTATAAGAAGAAAAGATTCCACCCCATCTTAGGGGTATTTGAAGAAGAAACACACCCCGCTATGGGGGCATAGAAGCCATAAAGAATACGTCCCGGCTTAGGGGTATTTGAAGAAGAAGGATACCCCGCCTCGGGGGACATTGCAAGCAGCGATACACCCTGCTTGGGTGCACAGGAAGCAAACCACACCCCACTCCTGGGGACACATAAAGAGAGTACACCCCGCCATGGGGGCACATGAAGAGAATCCACCCCGACTCGGGGGTACATGAAGCAACAAAGAATACACCCCGCCTTAGGGGAATCTGAAGAAGAAGCATACACCCCACCAACGGGGGCACAGGAGCCGTCGAGAATCCACCCCACTTTGGGGGCACAAGAAGCAGACATTCCCCAGCATGTCGGGGCAGAAGAAGAAGAATCCCCCCTCGGGGGCATATAAAAAAAAGCAAAGATACACCCGGTGCCCGGCGCACATGAAGAGAAAGGCACCTCCCTCTGGGGGCACAACAAGCAACAAAGATACACCCCATTCCCAGGGGCACATGAAGAGAAATACACCCCTGCTCCAGGGGCATATGAGACAAAACTATACCCCGATTTAGGGGCATTTGAAGCAAAGACTTCACCCCGCCTCAAGGGGGGCATAAGAAGCGAAAGATATACCCCACCCCGGGGGCACAAGAAGAAAACACACCCCACCTTGGGGGGCGTAAGAAGCCAAGAGATATACCCCGCCACGGGGCAACGGAGGCAAAATGCATTCCCCCCGGGGGCACGTAAAGCAACATACCCCTCGCCTCGGCAGCATATGAGGCCAAGAAGCCACATCCCGGCTCGGGAGCATAAGAAACAAAAGATATACCCCACGTCCGGGGCATATGAAGCCAAGAAACACACCCCCGTCTCGGGGGTATTTGAAGAAGAAGCATACCTTGCCTCGAGGGCCTAGAAGCTATAAAGAACACGCCCCGACTCAGGGGCATATGAAGAGAAGTCCACCCCGGCCTAGGGGTATTTGAAGAAGAAGCATGCCCCGCCAGGGGACATAGAAGCCATAAAGAATACGCTCCGATTTAGGGGTACTTGAAGAAGCTACATCCTGCCTTGGGAGCATGAGAAGAAAAGAGAATCCACCCCGGCTTAGGGACCTTTGAAGGAGCATACCCCAGGCTCGGAGTCCATGAAGCAACATGCACCCCCCCCCGGGGGGGGGACATCTGAAGCAGAACAAACAACATCCCCCGGCTTAGGGAAGCATATGAAGAGAGGAATACACCCCGATATGGGGGCACGTAAACAAAGAAGAAGAATTCACCCCACCTCGGGTGCATAAAAAGCAAGAACCACACCCCGCATCAAAAGCGGCAATACACTCCACTCTGGGGGCACTAGAAGCGGAATACACCCCGTGCCGGGGGCATATAAAAAAAAAGGGGATACCTCGCTCTGGGGCATCAGAAGCAGCAATACGCCCCACCTTGGGGGCATCAAAAGCAGCAATACACCCCACCTTGGGAGCATAAGAAGCAAACATTCCCCCCGGTGTGTCTGGGAAGAAGAAAAGAATTCACCCCGGCCTAGGGGTATTTGAAGAAGAAGCATACCCCGCCAGGGGACATAGAAGCCATAAAGAATACGCCCCGGCCTAGGGGTTTTTGAAGAAGAAGCATACCTCGCCTCGAGGGCCTAGAAGCTATAAAAGAGCATGCCCTGACTCAGGGGCATATGAAGAGAAGTCCACCCCGGCCTAGGGGTATTTGAAGAAGAAACATACCCCGCCAGGGGGCATGGAAGCCATAAAGAACACGCCCCGGCTTAGGGGTATTTGAAGAAGATACATCCCGCCTCGGGAGCATAAGAAAGAGAAGAATACATCCCGTCTTAGGGATATTTGAAGAAGAAATATACCCCGCCAGGGGACATAGAAGCCATAAAGAATATGCGCCGGCTCAGGGGCATTGGAAGAAGAAACATACCCCGCCTGGGGGACGCGGAAGCAAAGAGACAGAGTACACCTCCACCCGGGGGCGTAAAGAAGCAAAGAGACATACATCCTGACCTGGGAGCACATGAAGAAAGAATATACCCCGACCTAGGGGCGTCAGAAGAAGAAACATACGCCCCGATCCAAGGACATAAGAAGCAAGAGAATACGCCATGCGAAAAGGGTATAAGAAACATGAAGAATGTACCCCAGCCTAGGGGCACAGAAAGAGACACACTCCGCCCTTGGCGCATAAGAAGCAGAAGCACCTACCCCAGCCTGGGGGCACAAAAATACACTCCGCCCTTGGCGCATAAGAAGCAGAAGCATCTACCCCGACCCGGGGCACAGAAACAAAGAGACATACATCCCGATCCGGGAGCATGAGAAGAAAGATATACTCCGCCCAAGCGGCATTTGAAGAAACAACATACCCTGCTTCGGGGGCACAGAAGCCGTAAAGAGATACACCCCCGCCTCAGGGGGGCGTAAGGAGCAAAAGACACACCCCGGCCTCAGGGGGGCATAAGAAGCAAAAGATACACCCCCGTCCCGGGGGCATTTGAAGAGAGCTACGCCCCGTACCAGGGGCATATGAAGAAGAAACATACCTCGCCTCGAGGGCCTAGAAGCTATAAAGAACACGCCCCGGCTCAGGGGCATATGAAGAGAAGTCCACCCTGGCTCAGGGGTATTTGAAGAAGAGACATACCCCACCTGGGGGCATAGAAGCCGTGAAGAGTATACCCCACCATGGGGGCATTTGAAGAGAGCTACACCCCGCCTCGGGGGCATTAAAAAAAACACACCCTGGTCTGGGGACATAGAAGCAAAAAAAATACACCCCGCCTGGGGGCACAGAAGCGAAGAGGCAAAACACACCCCCCTCAGGGGGGATGCACACCAAATGAAGCTACGCCCCAACCTGGGGCACATTAAGAGAAAAAAAGAGCAGAGTAAAGAAAAAGACACGCACGAGGCAGACGTGGTCTTCGAGCCCGCCTCATCACACAAAGAAGAGAAGAAAAGGAAAAGAAGACAATGAGGCAGACGTGGTCTTCGAGCCTGCCTCATCACGCAAAAGAAGAGAAGAAAAGGAAGAAGAGACACATGAGGCAGACGTGGTCCCTGAACCCGCCTCTTCACATAAAAGAAGAAGAGCAGAACCAAAAGAAGACACATGAGGCAGACGTGGTCTTCGAGCCCGCCTCATCACACAAAAGAAAAGAAGGAAAGAAAGAATACACATGAGGCAGACGTGGTCTTCGAGCCCGCCTCATCACACAAAAGAAAAGAAGAAAAGGAAGAAAAGACACATAAGGCAGACGTGGTCTTCGAGCCCGCCTCATCACGCAAAAGAAGAGAAGAAAAGGAAGAAGAGACACATGAGACAGACGTGGTCCCTGAACCCGCCTCTCACATAAAAGAAGAAGAGCAGAACCAAAAGAAGACACATGAGGCAGACGTGGTCTTCGAGCCCGCCTCATCACACAAAAGAAGAGAAGGAAAGAAAGAATGCACATGAGGCGAACACGGTCTCTGCACCTGCCTCTCTACAAAAAAAAAAGAGAAAGAGTCACGAGGCGAACATGGTCTCTACACCTGCCTCTCTACAAAAGAAGAAGAGAATAAAAAAAAGAGAGTCACGAGGCAGACGCGGTCTTTGCACCCGCCTCTCCATAAAAGAAGAAGAGAAGAAGAGAAAGAACAATCACGGGGCGAACACTGTCTCTGCACCCGCCTCTCCATAAAAGAAGAAGAGAAGAAGAGAAAGAACAATCACGGGACGAACATGGTCTTGCACCTGCCTCTCCATAAAAGAAGAAGAGAAGAAGAGAAAGAACAATCACGGGGTGAACATGGTCCTTGCACCTGCCTCTCCATAAAAGAAGAAGAGAAGAAGAGAAAGAACAATCACGGGGCGAACATGGTCTCTGCACCTGCCTCTCTACAAAAGAAGAAGAGAAGAAAAAAAAGAGAGTCACGAGGCAGACGCGGTCTTTGCACCTGCATGTCCATAAAAGAAGAAGAGAAGAAGAGAAAGAACAGCCATCGGGGCGTTAAACCAGAAAATATTCAGCCATCAGGGCTTCAAGCCGATAGATATTCCGCCAACGGGGCGTTAAACCGAAAAATATTCCGCCGACGGGGCGTTAAACCAAATATATATATATATATATATATATATATATATATATATATATATATATATATATATATATATTCGGCCATCGGGACTTCAAGCTGACAGATATTCAGCCATCGGGGCTTCAAGCCGATAGATATTCAGCCATCGGGGCTTTAAACTGACTAGACCTTCCGCCGACGGGGCGTTAAACCGACTAAACCTTCCGCAGACGGGGCGTTAAACCGACTAGACATTCCACCGACGGGGCGTTAAACCGACTAGACCTTCCGCCGACGGGGCGTTAAACCGACTAGACCTCCCGCCGATGGGGCATTAAACTGACTAAACCTTCCCCCGACGGGGCGTTAAACTGACTAGACCTTTCATCGACGGGGCGTTAAACCGACTAGACCTTCGCGACGGGCGTTAACCGACTAGACTTCCGCGACGGGGCGTTAAACCGACTAAACCCTCCGCCGACGGGGCGTTAAACCGACTAAACCCTCCGCCGACGGGGCGTTAAACCGACTAAGCCTTCCGCCGATGGGGCGTTAAACTGACTAGACCTTCCGCCGACGGGGTGCTAAACCGACCAACTTTCAGCCATCGGGGCTTCAAGCCGACAACTACCCCTTCATCGGCCTTCGGGTCGACAGCTATTTAATTATCAGCCTTTGAGCCGACAGTTACCTCATCATCGGCTCTTAGCCTACAGCTACCTCATTATCGGCCTTTGAGCCGACAGCTACCTCATCATCGGCTCTTGGCCGATGGCTACCCCTTCATCGGCCTTCGGGCCGACAGCTATCCAATCATAGGCCCCCAAGCCGATAGCTACCTCATTATCGGCCTTCGAGTCGATAGCTATATAATCATCGGCTCCTAGCCGACAGCTACTCCATCACTGGCACCTCAGCCGACAGCTTCCCAGTTAAAAAAAAATAATAGACCTCTCACTTTGGTTCGGATCCTTCCCCGGCCAGAGGACAATAGAGTAAACCTTTCACTTTGGTCCGGACCCTTCCCCGGCCCGGGAACAAAAGAGACCCGTCTCTTCGACTCTCACATCCCGCTACCCAACGCCCCCTTGCAGGGCCATTTCGGCCGGGGCCCACTGTCAGGGTTAATCCATCTGTCCCACCGCGCTTCCCATAACTTCGGCTCCTACAGCCCGCTTCCTAATTTCGGCCCTTATGGCCCACTCCCCTAATGTCCCTTGGGTTCTGTAGCCCGCTTCCCCAATACCCTTTCAGCCGTTCGCGGTCTGCTTCCCTAATACCTCTACTACCACTACACTTATACGTAACAACAATATTTTCTTATGCCACAAAAAAAACAACAAACAAAAAAAACACAGAAAAACAAACAAAAAAAACAACAACAAAACAACAAAACAAAAAAGAAGAAAGAAGAGAATGCTTGATTGCCCTGTTTGCATGGTTGCTTAATATAGAATAATACACCTCCTTGGAATTTTCTAGGACCGTGTTTCCTTGCTAAATAATACCGCCCGATTCCGGATGCACGGGCGTCAGGGCACGCGCTCGAAGGGAACCCTATTATGGCGGGTGCACACGTCAAGGGGAAGAGTCATGGCTGAATCGCTAAGCCCAACTCACAAAATAAACCTGAGACAACGCTCCCACACTTAGCACGTAGCGTGTTCAATAGCTTTTAACTATAGGATTGCCCGAATTTCTTCTTAGCACTCTACGGATGATTGAATTCCTGCACTCACGTGAAAGGTAATCGTGAGGAAAAAGCTGCCTACCCCCACTGTAAAAAACAAAAAACAAAAAAAGAAGAAAAAAAGAGAAAAAAAAAGAAAAGAGAGAGAAATGCGGAGCCGAGTAGCCGGGAATCCCCACTGAAACAAATGAGGAGACTCGCGCGAAATGGTGAAGCGAATCACAATAAGGACGAATCTTAGTAGTCGGGAATCCCCATTGAGACACATGAGGAGACTCGCGCCGAACGGTGAAATCCGCTACCAAAATAAACAGATGGGGGCTGTGTGAAGCTACCGAAAGTCGAAAGCCTGGAACTAATGTGTAGGCACTAGAGTGATCCTCGAATGTCACCAGGAAAGCCTGCATATCCCTATGGTTAGGGCTCTTTGTTCACACATTTGCACTGCCATGTCACAGAGAATTGCCTCGGGTGAAATGCATGAATTTAGGCTATGCATGTAAGACATGCGATATCCTCTTGACGGGTGCACCACCCCCCAATTGTGCCTCGTGGCCCGCACCGTGTCTACGAATTTTGGGCGATGTCCCTATCCTATCCCCTATAGAGGGAGCTGCCTTACTTATATTTATGTTATGTCTGCTGATGAATGCTTGCATGCTTGAATAAAAAACTTATAATATAATAATAATAATAATAATAATAATAAATAATAAAAATATGTGTATATAATAAACTCAATTTCGGCTAGCGAAGCCTACTTTCCCGGCGCTGGCTCGTAGAGCCCAATCTTGGCCCCCATGGCCTACCTCTTGCCCTCGCGGCTCGTTAATCTCCCAACTCCTGCTTCTATAGTCTGCTTCCCCGATTTGGGCGTTCACATCTTGCACCCCAATTTTGGCTCTTGTAGCCTGCTTCCCTGATTTGGCTTCCGTAGCCTGCTCCCCATAATTTCGGCTCTTGCAGCCTACTTCCCAACTTTGGCTCTTGCAGCCTGCTTCCCTTTGGCTTTTATAGCCTGCTTCCCCAATCCGGCCTCCACGGCCCGCTTCCCGTAACCTTGGCTCGTGTAGCCTGCTTACCTTCGGCCTTGGCGGCCTGCTCCCCAATTTGGCTCCCGCAGCCCACTTCCCATAATTTCGGCTCTCGCAGCCCGTTTCCCGATATCTTTGGCCCTTACAGCCCGCTTCCCAGAGCTCGGCTCTCGTAGCCTGCTCCCCAGAATTTGGCATTCACGGCCCGCTTCCCATAATTTTGGCTCTTGCAGCCCGCTGCCCAATACCCATGGCTTTTATGGCCTGCCTCCCCAATTCGGCTTCCATAGCCTGCTTCCCAACTTTGGCTCTTGTAGCCTGCTTACCTCGGCCCCCATGGCCCGCTTTCCCAATTTTGGCTCTGGCAGCCTGCCCGCTCCCCAATTTAGGCTTTTGTAGCCCGCTTTCCCGATTCGTGGACACTAAATAAATTCTCACCCCATGTTTACGTGCAGGGGAATATAGAAGGGGAGAAAAGAGAAGAGAAGGTGAAAAGAAGAAGAGAGGAAAAAGAAACACTCTTGAAGTGCTCCAACGGCATAGTAGCCTGCAAGGCCTCCAGCGGCACACTACTAAGTGCCCTCAGCGGCACACCCATTGTGAAGCCTCCAGCGGCACGCCCTTCTGCCGCTCCAACGGCACACTCCCGGCGCCCCAGTGGCACACCGATGACATGCCCCAACCGGCACGCTCCCACGCGCCCCTGGCGACACACCTTCGGAGTGCCTTACGTGGCACACCTTCCTGTGCTCTCTCCCGGCGCACCCTTCAAGTGTCCCGGCGGCACACTCTAGCCAGCCCTTCAGCAGCGCCCCGCCCCCCTTATACGGCAAAAAAAAAAAAGAAGAGAAAAAAGGGGAAAGGAAAAAGTGAAAAGATAGTAAAAGAGGAAGCTAATAAAAAAGGAAGGGAAGGAGGGGATTTCGACAAAAAAAAAGAAAAAAAAGAGAGAGAAGAAAATAAAAATGGAGAGGAAGAGGAAAAGAAAAAGAGAGAGAAAGAAAGAGAAAGAAGGGAAAATGATAATAATAATAATATATATATATGTGTATATACATATGTCCCCCATATGCACGCCCCTACATATCGACGGACATCCGCACGGGCAAAGACGGCTCCACCCCTGCGTTGGCGTCAGTTCCTTGCCAACAAATAAGTCCTTTTTCGGCGCAAGGCTTCGTGCCCTAGCCACCCGCTCTCACACAATATTGCCATTACAGACCTTACGTCCGAATAGACAAAAAAAAAACCCCCGTTGCGTTGGCATTATCTTCTTGCCAACGAATGAACATTATCCTTCGGCGCAAGGCTTCGCGCCCTAGCCACCTTCTCTCATGCAAAATCGCCGTCACGGGCCTTACGCCCGGATCGGCAGAACCTCTATCCTTGCGCTGGCATTCGTCCCTTGCCAGCGAATAAACCCCTTTCCGGCGCAAGGCTTCGTGCCCTAGCCACCAACTCCATACAATATTGTCATTACGGACCCTACGTTCGAATCGACACGAATTCTCCCGTTGCGCTGGCATTTTCTTCTTGCCAACGAATGAGCCTTACCTTCCGGCGCAAGGCTTCGTGCCCTAGCCGACGCTTGCGTGTCACTCGCTCATCAAAAAAAAAGAAAAGAAAAGAAAGTGGGGTTAAAAATAGAGGTGCCCCGCCAGACTTGCCCCTGCAAGGGGACAAGGGCAAAAATGGCAACAACCCAACTGTGGTGAAAACCCGAAGGGGCGCTGCAGGTAAAATCGGGTACCCTGCCGCGTGAAAACCTGAGAGGGCGCGTGGGCAAAAGCAAGAGGGGGCCGGTGCCGGTGAAAACCTGAAAGGGCGCTTGTACCGGTAATGTGGTTCAAAAAAAAGGATAAAAGAAAAGAGACAAAGAGACAAATAAACTATGTCAGCCCCCGGCACCCTGTCGGCACTGACGAAGAGACAATGAGACCAACAAACCAGGTCAGCTCCCGACACCCTGTCGGCACTGACGAAGAGACAAAGAGACCAACAAACCAGGTCAGCTCCTGACACCCTGTCGGCACTGGCAAAGAGACAAAGAGATCAACAAACCAGGTCAGCTCCTGACACCCCATCGGCACTGACGAAGAGACAAAGAGATCAGCAAACCAGGTCAGCTCCCGACACCCTGTCTGCACTGGCGAAGAGACAAAGAGACCAACAAACCAGGTCAGCTCCCGACACCCTGTCGGCACTAACGAAGAGATAAAGAGACCAACAAACCAGGTCAGCTCCCGACACCCTGTCGGCACTGGCGAAGAGATAAAGAGATCAATAAACCAGGTCAGCTCCCGACACCCCGTCGGCACTGACGAAGAGACAAAGAGACCAACAAACCAGGTCAGCTCTTGGCACCCTATCGGCACTGACGAGGAGACAAAGAGACCAACAAACCAGGTCAGCTCCCGAGACCCTGTCGGCACTGACGAAGAGATAAAGATACCCACAAACCAGGTCAGCTCCCGGCACCTTGTCGGCACCGACGAAGAGATAAAGAGATCAACAAACAAGGTCAGCTCCCGACACCCTGTCGGCACTGACGAAGAGACAAAGAGACCAACAAACCAGGTCAGCTCCCGACACCCTGTCGGCACTGGCGAAGAGACAAAGAGATCAACAAACCAGGTTAGCTCTCGACACCCTGTCGGCACTGGCTAAGAGACAAAGAGATCAACAAACCATGACAGCTCCCGACACCCCGTCGGCACTGACGAAGAGACAAAGAGACCAGCATACCATGTCAGCCCCCGATGCCCTGTCCACACGGATGAAAAAGAGAAGAAGAGACCAACATGCTACGGCAGCTCCCGACACCCTGTCGGCACTGATGCACAAGAGAAGAAGAGACCAACACGCTACGACGGCTCCCGACGCCCTGTCGGCACTGATGAAGAGGAGAAGAGACAAGCATGCCACGTCAGCTCCCGACAACCGGTCGGTGCCGATGAAGAGAAAAGAGACCAGTACACCCGCGGGCACCGCTCGGCTCATCCTTCGCCAGTGCTACCCGTGGGTGGGGGGCATTTGTGGACACCAAAAATTGCACGCACAGATATCCAACTCAACCCAACATTAACAATGGCACCGAGTGAAGAATCCCCGGAGGGACTGGTCATCCGGACTCCCCAAATATGCACACTGCCGTGAAGCCGTCTCCGGAGTCACGACAGTGAAGAGAAATTAACCACCAAGAGCCCCCACAATCCATGGGCCTCGAAGAAAATTAAATTGGCCACAACTCGTGCTCACAACGGGCTCAGAACTACCCATTTTAGCCCTTCAGCGGCACAGCCTTTTGGCCCTTCAGCAGTACACCCCTGGGCCTTCAGCGACACAGCCTTTTGGCCCTCCAGCGGTACACCCCTGGGCCTTCAGCGGCACAGCCTTTTGGCCCTTCAGCGGTACACCCCATGGACTTCAGCGGCACGCCCTTGTGCCCTTTCAACGGCACACCCTACAAGCCTTCAACGGCACACTATTTCAAGCCTTCAACGGCACACTATTTCTAGCCTTCAGCGGCACGCCCATTTGGGGCTTCAGTGGCACGCCCCTTTGGGGCTTCAGCGGCACACCTTTTTGGCCCTCCTGCGGCACAGCGTGAAGGCGTTTCAACGCCCGAACGACATGACGCCCATGCCCTACGTATCCTTGGCGCGCAGTGAGTTGTCCGAGGTGTCAACTAGAGGTTGGGCCACGCAGGCTACTCCCCTGACGTCCAGAACGGGGGAAGTCAAACCCCATCATGACTAGCTGCTTCCCGCCTCCGACTGCCGTGCTCGAGGGCTCCCGCTGCTGGGAGTATAAAACCACTCCCATTCCGGCGAAGAGAAGGAGGACAGACGGAGAAGAGACCCAGAGGCAGAGACGAATAGAGGGGGTTGCATACGAGAAGAAGAAGAAGAGAGAAGAAAAGAAGAGGGCTCCGGCGTGGAGTCTTCCGACAGCCACCAGGTAACGAGAAGAGAGTAAGAGAGAGAGAGGGCTTGATGTAGTAGGGGAAGGTGGGGGAAAGAGCAGTGGACGATCGTCCCTGCTTCGATCCCCAACACCTCCTCCTCTTTTGTTTCTCTGTTTTCCGCCTCTCTATTCCTTTGTTCTTAGGTTTTCTTTCTTGCCTATAGCCTTAGCTCGGGCATGTTTTGTGATGTATACGGGTGGCTACGGCCCTTTATTTCCCATGAATGAAGATCTCCCCCCCTCAGTGGGTTTTCTCTTTGTCTCATTGTTTTGGGCCACAGTGCGTTTGATCATTTTTCCCTTCACTTTCGGTGTTTGCATTCATCCCTCACGCCGATGGTTTCCTCCAGATGTGGCACCATCTTGAAAGGTTTGAGGTCATGAACCTTCTCCTGTGAAGCGCAGTACCAGTACCCTCACCTGTGCATGCCCCTTTGCACCTTTTTCCCTTTTGCCCGAAGTCCCTGTGGGTTTGATCGGTCTAACACCCCTCCCCGCTAGCAGACCAACCCTCTTTTGGAGTCCTGTCCGGTGCGCCTGCACTTTCCCCCAGCGGCACACCCTTCCGGCACCTTGGCCGGCACACCCATAGTAGCCCCCCCAGCGATACACCTCCCCTTGGTGCCCCAGCGGCACACCTGGCCTCTCCCTAGCCCGGTACACCCCTCAAGCACCCTATGCTTGTCCTTGGCCGGTATGCCTTCACTAACCCCCAGCCCACCCTATCCAGTCTTAGAGGTCTTCGGCTCGTTGTTTTCCCCGTGTTTTTCGAGGTTTTATCAAGGTGTTGCCGCCCTCGGGCGCCCACCTCCAGTTGTCGGGTTCCGCCACTCCATGTGGGCGCGTTCCCTTATCTCCCTTACGCTCGGGTCAAGGGGTGATGCTGCCGAATTTTTGTTAGAAAATAACAACACATAAAAAAGGGGCAAAAGGATGCAACAAACGAATGGGATAAGAAATACATATCAAAAGACAACAAAACCATCAAACGAATAGAACAACAACAGATTGCAAGAAGAAGGAGGAAAGATTTGTATAAAACTACGCAAAACTCAAAGAAAAGAAGAAAAGAAAAGCCTTAAAAACAAGTAACAGAGGAGTGGACCTTCATCGGCACGTCCGTTCCAGCCTTCGCCGGTACACCCTATTAGCCCTCCAGCGGCACACCCTATCAGCCCTTCAATGGCACACCTTCTTGGCTCCTCACCGGCACACTCCTCCACCGTCTCATTCTTCCCCTCGCCGGTACACCCTATCCGCCCTCCAGCGGCACACCCTATCAACCCTTCAACGACACACCTTCTCGGCCCTTCAGCGGCACACTCTTCTCACTCTCCGAAGTGGAACCCAATGTACAGACTTTAAGGAACAATGTATAGACTTTGAGTTGGCCAACGTACAGAATTTGGGTTGCCCAATGTACAGACTTTGAACTGCAGCCAAGGGACAATGTATAGACTTTGAGCTGTAATGTATAGACTTTGAGCTGCAGCCAATGAACAACGTATAGACTTTGAGTTGGCCAACGTACAGACTTTGGGCTAGCCAATGTACAGACTTGGAACTGCAGCCAAGGGACAATGTATAGACTTTGAGCTGAACAATGTATAGACTTTGAGTTGGCCAACGTACAGACTTTGGGCTGGCCAATGTGCAGACTTTGAACTGCAGCCAAGGGACAATGTATAGACTTTGAGCTGCAATGTATAGACTTTGAGCTGCAAGCCAATGAACAATGTATAGACTTTGAGTTGGCCAACGTACAGACTTTGGGCTGGCCAATGTACAGACTTTGAACTGCAGCCAAGGGACAATGTATAGACTTTGAGCTGAACAATGTATAGACTTTGAGTTGGCCAACGTACAGACTTTGGGCTGGCCAATGTGCAGACTTTGAACTGCAGCCAAGGGACAATGTATAGACTTTGAGCTGCAATGTATAGACTTTGAGCTGTAGCCAATGAACAATGTATAGACTTTGAGTTGGCCAATGTACAGACTTTGGGCCGGCCAATGTACAGACTTTGAACTGCAGCAAAGGGACAATGTATAGACTTTGAGCTGAATAATGTATAGACTTTGAGTTGGCCAACGTACAGACTTTGGGCTGGCCAATGTACAGAATTTGGGCTGGCCAACGTACAGACTTTGAGTTGGCCAATGTATAGACTTTGAGCTGAACAATGCATAGACTTTGAGCTGGCCAACGTACAGACTTTGGGCTGGCCAATGTACAGACTTTGAACTGCAATGTATAGACTTTGAGCTGGCCAACGTACAGACTATAGGCTGGCCAATGTATGGACTTTGAGCTGCAGTGTACCGACTTTGAGTTGGTCAATGTATGGACTTTGAGCTGCAATGTACAGACTTTGAACTGCAATGTACAGACTTTGAGCTGGCCAACGTACAGACTTTGGGCTGGCCAATGTATAGACTTTGAGCTCCAATGTATAGACTTTGAGCTGCAATGTATAAACTTTGAGCTGGCCAACGTACAGACTTTGGGCTGGCCAATGTGTAGACTTTGAGCTGATGAACCTAGCCAATGTACCGACTTTGAGCTGGCCAATGTATAGACTTTGAGCTGGCCAACGCATAGACTTCGAGTTGATGAATGTAGCCAATGTATAGACTTCGAGCTGATGAATGCAGCCGATGTACAGATTTTGAGCTGAAGAACGTATAGACTTTGTGTGCTAGTTGAATAGACAACATATAGACTTTGGGCTGATGAATGTACGGACTTTATGTCGCAGCGACCGGCCAATGTGCAGACTTCAGCTGATGCGGGATGGATGACCGACTCGGGCTAAGACGTACGACCGACTCGTGTGCGGCCAGCACTAGCACACTAAGGCAAGCCGGGCGGCTGACCACCGTAGTATTCTCCGGGTGGAGACGTCTCTCAATAGCGACTCTCTTGAGCCCGACGATCGTCCCTTGCGAGGGAAACATGGGGATCGCGGCGATTAAGAAACCACCGTCGCCTAGGGTGCTAATTCACGCTCGGTGCTCGATTGGAGCCACGGAACGGGTGCTCACAACTCACAATCGCGGTGAATTTGAAACTAGCTATCGGCCCTATTCTCACAAACGCAGCAATATAGAAAGCATACTAAACAGTAAATGTAAGGATCGGAACGAGCACGTACCTCCACGACTAGTCGTGGGGAAGAATTCCCGGCCGATTTTCGAACAACCCCAATACACACAAGATTAACTTTACAATTTCAGAAGTTTGGCCCACTCCACATAGGGAGGTATCGGGCTACAATCAATAACTTTGGGGTTGCTGGAACCCGGGTTGACGGGCCACACTCGCAGGAGGCGAGGAACGCGTGCCGGAGATGCTCGGGTACGCCGACGGAAAGCCGACCCTGCTCTGCCCGCGCTGGTCACCCTGCGCAGCGAGCTTGCGGAGGCTGGTACGGCTGGATCCGATGCCCGATCGGAGCGCCGTTTTTTGGAGAATGTCGGCGACTGGATGTAGTATCTTCACTCCGAAGATCACAAACAGATGCCTTCCGATCTGGGTGCAGTGATGAATATTCTGAGGTTCTGGTTTTGTGCTCACAGAACTGCACAGAAACACGGTAAAATGTTGAGAAAATGGTTACCGATGTCGGATTGGGGCGTTTCTTGTGGGAGATGGTAGGCGACGTCTAGTGGAAGAAATACTCTGAAGATTCCTCACACGGATCTTGGCCGTATGAAGCGGGGCAGGCTCTGAAAGTTGATTCTAGTTCTCAGCCGGGACTGCTCATACCAGCCCGCGCGATCCCATGAGAACGGCCGTCACGATCAGCACCGGTCACGGATCAAGGCGAAACCAGTGGCAACACAAATAGGACTTGAAATACTACGATTTCTCTTCAGGAACCAACTTCAGATGGCATCGGGGTTGGGCTGAAGAATTCAATACACAGTCATCTTTAGATCTGGGCAGCAATCTGGGGCAGATCTGCGCGCCTCCACGAGAAAAATCGCCACCATTGCTCACGAACTCCGATCGACGCGAAACCAAAGCTAAAAGTTTGATAACTTGAAGAGGTATCATAGATAAATTTTATGGAAGAAGAAGATAATAAGATAAGGGAGATATGAGGTCGAGTCACACGACCTAGAACTATCCCGTCACAGGACTGCAACCAGGGAATCACTCCCAAGAGAATCACTCTCTAATGCACTAATCTCTTAACAAAACTTATTCTATTAAGCATAAACACTATACATGCCTTCTTATAGGGAAATGGAAGGGGTAGGGGGAAAGGGAGTTCGATGGATGCAAGGGGAATGGGAAGGGGGCTGCGCCCCTTTGATTGTGATGGGAGGGGAAGGTGACAAGGGGGAGGGGAAGCTTCCTGCCTTTGAAATTCAAAGGTAGGTGGCAGCCATATATGGTAGGCTAGCAGCCATTAGACCTTGACCAGCATGTTAGGGTGCTAGGCCCGGATGCAGAGGGGGGTGAATGTATCCCTCTAGAGATAATGCCCAAATTAAAACTCTAAAGCTCAGATATGCGGAATAAAACTAATGAGCTCTCCAAGATGAGATGATAAGACAACACATGATCAAACAGTTGGACTGCAACAATGCAGTCACCTGATTACACCAGAAACGCAGGCAGAGCTAAACACACCAAACACACTTAGCAGAATATAAACCTCGAAATTTACACCCAAGATAACACAACTAATCAAGCATGCACAACCTGTGAATAGGAGGTAGAAGGCAAGGAACAAACGCAAAAAGCAAAACCACTGCACAGAAGATTTTTAGGTGGTTCGGTCCTCCAGACCTACATCCACCCCTCACTCCCAACCGGAGTGAGACTTCACTAGCCAACGCTAGAAACAAGCAGACTCAGTCTGCGAACACTTGCTGCCACACAGCTTGACCAGGGGAACAGCCTTCCCTCTTCCTCCCAACCGGAGGGACACCCCAAGTGACACCCAGCCACTTGGAAATCAGAGACCGAAGTCTCTCTTCCTCCAGAGCAGGAGGGAACCCACCAGTGACTCCCAGTCACCCGCAAACCAGAGGTCAAAGACCTCTCTTCCTCCAGACTAGGAGGGACCCCTGGACTTGCAACCCACAAGCCCAGAACCGGAGATCAGATCTCCCTTCTCCTGAGTCCACAGGAGGAACCCGATCCCCAACAGGGCAATCAGAAGAACAAAGCTAACCAGAGAAACAAAATGAAAAATAAGAAAACATAAAAGGAACAGCGACAAAGGCTGGAAATGAAACACAATAGTCGTTCTGGATTTGATCCACGAACAGACTGAACAGGTCTTCAATAGAACTCTCTCCTCTATTCTTTTCTTCCTCTTCTTTCTTCTTCTCAGCTCACGCAATCTTTCTCTCTTTCTTCTGTTGCTCTCACTCTCTATTTTCTTCTCTTTCGCAGGCTCTCCCTATCTCTTCTTTTCTCTTCTTCTTCTGCTCTTTTGATCGTTGCTCTCTTTCTTCTGCTTCTCTACTTTCTTCACTGGCTTCTATTCTCTCTGTATATACTTGGCCACTTCGATCAGTCTTCTTCTGTGGAAGAAGGCTCGTATATATAGCAGTAGCAGCAGCAGCCAGGGCGCGTGTGGTTTCCACATTTCCCGCCCTAAGAATTCGGACCACGTGGCAGCATCCAGCAGGCTGTCAGTACACGTATCCTCATCTGGGCACCTCATCCTTCCTTGGATCACGTGCCTTCATTAGGCTTCACGAAGATTCCCTGTTAGACAAAGAACAAATTATCAGTTAAGTCTAAACCCTGTACAGTCTCTGAAGAATACAACACATTGTATAGACTTCAGTTTAAAGCCAACGTACAGACATTACTATATGGACTTCACAAGACAAACAACAATGTATAGACTCTTCAATCGAGAGGCAGACAATGTATATACTTGCTCAGTGTATGGACTTGATTGAACGAACATGCAATGTATATACTTGCTCAGCCTGAGGCAATGTCTAGACTTAAACCATGATGCATGCAATGCAACGCAGATACAGACTGTATAGACTTTGACAAAGGCATGAGACGTTCCCTAAGACAATGAAGTCTGTATAGACTTTATAAGCAGCAAATGAGCAAGTGTGAACACTGAGTGAGTGTATAAACTTTGAGTCTTCATGCGAGCTCAGTGTATAGACTTGAGGAAATTCAAGCAATGCAACACAATGTATATACTTAGAAACAGTAAGTGAGTAAGTGTGTACACTGGGAGAGTGTATAGACTTGTGAGACATCATGCGAACTCAGTGTATATACTTACTGAAGAATGCATTATCATAACAGGGGAAATGTGTGGACTTCTATGAAATGCATGAAGAAATCGAGTGTATAGACTTGAATATCTTCATGCGAGCTCAGTGTATAGACTTGCAGTTAAATGAATTAGTTAACCAAGTGTGTAGAGTGTATACACTTGAAAGCCTTCAAGTGTCCTCGGTGTACAGACTTGTAATAAGCCTATCGGATGTATAGACTTCGATGAGAGCAATGCATGAGCACCCAATGTACAGACATCCTGTCCCAGCAGCTGACGACTCCAGTGTATAGACTTGCTGAGGGAGCGACTGTATAGACTTGAAGCAAAGCAGGGCAATCGAGTGTGTAGACTTCACGATGTGCAGACTTGCCAAAGGAACGGCTGTACAGACTTTAACTCAACAGCGATGAATAGACTCTGAATCAAGGCAGGCTGTACAGACTTTGAGAAAGAGTCCAATGTGCAGACTTGCCACCGACCAATGTGTAGACTTGATGGTTGAGAGACGATGGCCAGGACAAGGCACAAACGGATGTATAGACTTTGGACTTGAACGCCCAAGCAGGCTGTACAGACTTGAAGAGTAATCCAGTGTATAGACTTCAAAAGCTTGAAGGCCCAATGTACAGACTTTGAAAAGTCTGAACCAATGTACAGACTTGATTAAGACAAGGCAGTTGAGTGTATGGACTTTGGCAAGCAAACGGCTGTACAGACTTTGACACAATAGCGATGTACAGACTTCCAATGAAAGCTACCGCTGTACAGACTTACTCAATCAAACCGATGTATAGACTTTGAAGCAAACGCCAGGCAAACGATGTGTAGACTTGGCCAGAAAATGTAGGGAAAGGTATGAGTGTATAGACTTGGCCAAACGTAGGGAAAGGTGAGGAGTGTATAGACTATGCTTCACTTCGAGCAACCACAGTGATGTATAGACTTGGCCTTTGAGATGTGGCTGTACATACTTTATGTGAAAGCATGATCAGGCTTTGGCTGTATAGACTTGGGGTCCAACTGTGGATGTATAGACTTGAAGAACCGAAGCTCACGTTGTACAGACTTTATGAGCACAGTCCAGTGTATAGACTTGATGCCTTGAAGGCGATGTATAGACTTAGTTACCCAAACGATCAATGTATGGACTTGAACTTCTGGAAACGAATGAATAGACTTTGCCACAGTCTAATGAATAGACTTCCAGTGTGAATGAAACGCTGTACAGACTTTACTCAAACAGTCCGATGTATGGACTTGAAATTCCAACAGAAGGATGTATGGACTTTGATAAGAGAATGGCTGTACAGACTTCAGGTGAAGACCAATGTATAGACTTCCAATATGAAGACCAATGTACAGACTTCCAATATGAAGACCAATGTACATACTTTGAATATGAAGACAATGTATAGACTTCCAATATGAAGACCAATGTACAGACTTGGAAATCTTTGAATTCGATGTACAGACTTGGACTCAAGGAATGGCTGTACAGACTCTGAGTGAAGGCATGAAGAGTGAATCAATGTGTAGACTTCACTTCAAGCAATCTACAGCCCAATGTTTAGACTTGCTGATGAAACAGTCTGATGTACAGACTTGTCTAAATGCAAGCAATACACAGACTTGCAAAGACGCTGAATGAGACGGTCGGCTGTACAGACTTCGACTTCAATGCATGGGCTTTGAATGCTGGAGAGACGATGCATGAGACGCAAATTAAGACAGTAGGCTGTACAGACTTGAAATAAAGCTTGCAAAAGGCGATGTATATACTTGGATGCCCAACGCCAATGTACTGACTTTGAAGAGAAGACAAGTGTATGGACTTTATGGCTTAACGAGAGTGCTAACAGTATGCTCAATGCAATTGTGCAGACTTCCACAAGCAGACATCCACAAGCAGAGTAAAGTAATGAAAGCTTTATGCATCAGATAACATGACTGAACATCAAATATGCAATGCTTTAGATCTGTTAAACTAATTTGAGCAGCAAGATGACTGAACATTTGAAAGACTGCATTATGATCAGAAAATGACTGAATAACAGCATGATAACTCACACAGCAAGATGACTCTCAGTGATTAACTCACATCAAAACCAATCATCAAAACCATCATCAAAACCACAGGGGCACAACACAGCAGCCATCCATTAAGCCATGTGGTGAATGGAAGTGGAAGAAATACAAA
The DNA here is from genome assembly GCA_022559845.1 of Amorphophallus konjac. Taxonomy (NCBI): domain Eukaryota; kingdom Viridiplantae; phylum Streptophyta; class Magnoliopsida; order Alismatales; family Araceae; genus Amorphophallus; species Amorphophallus konjac. The sequence continues at coordinate 44,965,176 of CM040122.1, forward strand.
AAAAACACAATTCCTAGCCTAATAAGCCAAAAGAGGGGGCGCCCCCCTTCATGGGCCTTGAATGGGCCACATGTGGCCATGGCTTAACCAAGCCCATTCCAACCTAGATGGCTTAAGGCCAAATGTGGCCATGGCTTAACATGGCTTAACCAAGCCCATGAATGAAGAGAGCCCACTCTAGATTATCCAATCTAGAGAACCCATGTAGGAAGGAAGCCCATATGGCTTATGGATCCATTACAAATGGACCAAGGCCATTTCTACTTATGGAATGCTTAAGGGGCTTTAACAATTTGGCCCTTTAGGAGCCTTACAACCAGCCCATTAGTAAATTACATATACAATACCCTTTACAAGCCCAATTCAATGCCAAAAAAGGTCCAAATTCAAGCCAAATTATACCCCTTTTGAAGATAAGCCGATGTAGTCCACTTGGCGCTCTGTGTATAGCACCGTCGGTTCGCCGACGTGTCACGTGATCGCCCTAGTGTTCGCACCAATTCTCCCTGGGTGGGAGGAACTCGACCCCGTCGAGTAAGGGTCCCGAAGCTTGCGCTCTCCGCATGTGATCAAGGCGTTGGTCATCATGGGGCATCCTCGCCAACGCACTAGGACGTGTGGGTATGCGCCAGTCCTTGTGGTGATCACCTGCTCATCCAGTATACAATCTATATGCATGTGTTGAGGCTGGAAAGGTGGACTCTCGGGTGAGGGGTCACTCCCAATAGAAAGATAAAGCTCGAGACTCACTAGGGATCACTGCGGGTTCCAATATGCTACTAGAGGAAACATGGAACGTCGAATTGACACCATTGTCGTTCGTTAGTTCAATATCGTACGCTTTCGGACCCACTTGTTTCTTAACCCGGAAAGGGTGGGGATCGTGGACTTAGAGTGGCTTTCGATCTCCGGGCGAAAACCTGTCAGGTATGACCCTGATCTAGATGTACTCTCCCTTTGAATCCACGGATATGTAGAATGCATTGGCTACCTCCTTATGCGTGCTTTGACTGGCCTTTGATTGGGACACGACTTATGCAATCCAAAACATAAGTTTTCAAAGTCTTCCATTATAAGGGCTTATGAATGAACTTTATTGTTCATCATGGTTTAAACATAATGTATGCAGAGTTTATCAATAAAATTCTGTATTGATATCTAAAACTATGGTTTAATAAAAATGAACCAAGCCCTCATATTTATCTTGATTAATCTCCCTTTCTCTTACACAATCAAATCTATTGACTTCTTTCAGAATTACATGCACTAGTATTGAGATCAAGCAATTATGAAGTCATATGATTTTGTCTAGGGTTGTAGGAATTTGATTTTAGCATCAATATTCAGATATTTTAATTTGTTCAACAATTTTCTTGCTACAAATTTTACGAGCACTCTAGTTCAGTGCACACATTGTAACTAGAGGATATACCTTGATTAGAGGCCAATATCCCTAAGCACTTAGTGTGACTAACTGTCATGCTTTATGTGAACAGAGGTAGTATTTACACATCCTGACACACTCCAAATCATTTCTGGATGAGTGAGTTGTATTTCTCAGTGTGCATGCCATTGCTCTGCCTGATTTTCAATGAATTTTAATCAGAGTTAACCATGGTACCTCATGACACAGTCCTTTGGACATGTGTTTCTCAGTGACCAAGGTTATTGCTCTGACAGATATTACCCTTTAGACATTTCAGAAAAATTCATTTGCTTCAAATCAAGAATAGTTTCATGTACTTAACCAATTAAAGTCATGTATTCAAAAGTGCAGATTTCAGAAGTTTTCACAAGACACAACATGAAATAGATGGTTAAAGTTTATTAAACATGCTTCAGATATTTTTTAAGAGATTTTAAAGTCAACTCTTGAATACATTAAACTTAAACCACATGAGTTATTTCAGACATTCATAAGAATGTATAATAGAAGATTTCTAGTCCAAGAGTTTTCAGATTTATGATCGAGATAGCCCATTGAAATCTTCATGAAAAACTGATAGAATTCTGAAGCCAAATGATACCTATTGATAAGAGAGATTTTGAAGCCCAGTGTTTTCCGAATATGATCAAGGTTTGTCAGCAAAATGAATAAGAAAGGATATGCAATGAATTTTGACAAATGTATGCATTTGACAACCTATATGCAATGCATGGACTCCCCCTGACAACATGCATTCAATCACTCTTTTTGGCATTTTTCAATATCAGGAAATGCAATGCACTTTATGTATGCAAGGATATGTAATTTACTCAACATTGATTGCTATGCAAAGTCATGCAATTAACTCCCCCTGAAAACATGCAATGTTTGCACTGAAAACTGAACATATGATTCCAAATGATATTGTGACTTGTGCACATTCAGACTGTCCTATCCAGCAAAGTGACCCATGGTACTAGGCGGAGCACTTGGTCTAAAAGACCACCTCTCACATAGTAAGAACCTCCAGATAGATTTCCCTGCCTTTTGGTAGCTTACCATTTGATATACCATTGAGGTCAATCATGATAATTCAACATGGGCAGCATGCATGGATCAAATTTCAGCTTATCAGATTTTTCAGAATGCAGTAGTCAGATTTCAAACAACATACATATGCAGTTCAGATTTTCAGAAATTACAAGTTTATTCTCATTTCATTATCTAAACAGCCAATTCATATGAGCATTAAGAGACACGAATGCTCATAGTGTTCAAAAGATGACAGATATGCAAGAACACATCAAACCACATATGCAATGAGTTTCAAAAATAGGAAATGCAGAGAATTTACCTGAAAAGTTCAGAAGGGGTTTTCATTCTTGAGTGCCTTGGATTAATACCCCTTTTTATTCCATTCCAAGGCACACCTGTAAAGCAAAGTTATTTTGCACAAACAGGTACCCAAGAGGTCTTGGGTCTTGAATTGACAATGACATTCGTAGCAGATTTTCTAAATAATTTTCTAGCTGCTTGGTCATCAGATTTCATCAAGTAGCAATTATTCATTGAATGACCAATTTGTCCACAGCACTGGCATGAATTAGCAGATTTCAAATTCCTCTTATGCACATTACTGTTGTCATGAAGTTTATTGGTAGAGAGAGAGTTCTGTTTACTATAATGATAGTAAGATGCATCAGGTTTCAGATTTGATCTATGCACATTCTTGTTAGCATGAAATCCATGTGCATATGCATGAAACTTTTTGTTGTTGACAGAATTAAAATTCTGTTTACTAAAACTGGCCAGCCAACATTCAGTAGCTCTATGGCCTGGCTTCCCACAGTTATAGCATGAAAAGCTCACAGATTTTCTAGTAGAGAATTTGATAACATGGGGGTTAAAAAAATTCTTCTAAATGTGCCAACAGTCCTTGACTGTGTGGCCATACTTCCCACATTTGAAGCACTCATTGTGCTTGCCTCTAAAAACATTTCTTCCAAAAATATTTCCATTTGCAGGGAGTTTAACAGTTTTAGAATTGAATTATCTACCCTGAGCATGCCAGCATTCAATGGCCCTGTGGCCCAATTTGCCACAATGATAGCATTCAGTTTTCTTTTTGTTCTGAGCAGAGACATGTTTCCTAGCATGCTTTTTGTTGTCTTGTTTCAGAATGAAGCAATTATCCATAATGTGGCCAACCCTACCATAGTAATGACATGAATTCTTGTTTTTATGTGCATGTGTATGTGTATTCATGTCAAGTACAGATTGAGCTTTCTCAACATATTTAAAATCAGTCTTTTTCTTGGTGGCAGGAAAGTTCGAGTGATGTACATCATGCATTTTTTCAATGTGATTCACTCCTTTCTTCACATGACTGACCTTTTCCATTTTTCCAGTTTGTTTCTGTTTCTTCTGAACATTTGGTTGTTTATTTTCTGAGGTGGTGGCTGCATCTGATGCTTTGATAAAAGATGTCATTAGCTTATTTTTGAAAGCCTTTTTATTGACATTGTTGTAGCCTAACCCTTCCTTTTGAGTATTGACCTTAACTCCTAACAACCTGTCCAGATTCTCTTGTCCACTCACAAACTTTGACAGAGATGTTCTCAAATCCTGAATTTCATTTTCTAAAGAGGAAATATGCAACTCGTAACTGGCAATTTCTTGCTCACTGTAATTCACACATTCAGTTAACACATTGTTAGCAGTTTTGTATTTTTCAACTTCCTGTTCCAGATTGCTCAGTTTATCAGAATCATCAACGCAAACACTTTTACCTCTTTCTAAAGCTAGAAGTCTCTCAGACATGGTGAAGTTCAGCATTCTTAACTTCTCATTTTCTTTCTTAAGTTTGTCATTTTGAACCAATTCATTTATTAGAAGCTGATCTTCTGAATTGACTTCATACTTTCTTCCATTTTCAATTTCCTTCATATCTTTTTGCTATTTTTCAAGATCTTTATGTAATTCTATGTTTAAAGATTTTATGGCATTAAGTTTTTCAATCAGCAATTTGTTCTCCTGTTTAAGTTTCTCTGATTTTTCTTCATCTTCTTTGGAGAGTTTTCTGAGAGAGTCATCTTCAGATTTTAGCTTGTTTAGTTCAGAGTAAGCACATTCAAGTTCCTTCTTCAGTTTTGCATTCTGATTTTTATACATATGATTATCAGACAGACATGCATCATGAAATTGCTTCGTACTTGAACAGTTTTCACATGGAGAGCTAGAACTATCTATCCCAGTACCCTTCTTCAACTTTTTATACTGTTTTCTTAAGCTCTCATGTGACTCTAACAATTCAGCATATGCATTCTCCCAATCATCAAGAGAAAAATTCTCGAAGAGATTTACCTCATCATCATTATCTTCTTCATTTTGGCTGCCACTTTGATTGCTTCTGTCAGCCATCATGCAGCTGTCCTCATTCCTCTTCTGAGTTCGCATCAGCATGTCCAGAATATCTTTAGCAGAACTGCAATCAAAGAAACATTAATGAAAAGCTCTATCAGTAGCTGCCTTCATTAGATTTATTGCTATCTGATTTTCTTCATGCAATGATTTTTGACTGTCAGTCCATTTGGACTTTTTCTTTGGTAGTTCATGAGGACCATGTGAAATCACTTTCCACAGGTCTGGATTAACAGATTTAGCATAATTCTTCAGACTAGCAAACCATACACTAAAATTGCAACCGTTGAAGACTGGTGGTTCACCCATGGAGACAAACATATATAATGCAACAGGAATATTGATGCACCAAAAGCAAATTAGCACCTAAGACTGTAAGATCGGATCTTCAAGTCGCTAGACCTTGTATGCAGACCTGGCTCTGATACCAATTGTTAGGGTGCTAGGCCCGGATACAGAGGGGGGTGAATGTATCCCTCTAGAGATAATGCCCAAATTAAAACTCTAAAGCTCATATATGCGGAATAAAACTAATGAGCTCTCCAAGATGTGATGATAAGACAACACATGATCAAACAGTTGGACTGCAACAATGCAGTCACCTGATTACACTAGAAACGCAGGCAGAGCTAAACACACCAAACACACTTAGCAGAATATAAACCTCGAAATTTACTCCCAAGATAACACAACTAATCAAGCATGCACAACCTGTGAATAGGAGGTAGAAGGCAAGGAACAAACGCACAAAGCAAAACCACTGCACAGAAGATTTTTAGGTGGTTTGGTCCTCCAGACCTACATCCACCCCTCACTCCCAACTGGAGTGAGACTTCACTAGCCAACGCTAGAAACAAGCAGACTCAGTCTACGAACACTTGCTGCCACACAGCTTGACCAGGGGAATAGCCTCCCCTCTTCCTCCCAACCGGAGAGACACCCCAAGTGACTCCCAGCCACTTGGAAACCAGAGACCAAAGTCTCTCTTCCTCCAGACCAGGAGGGAACCCACCAGTGACTCCCAGTCACCAGCAAACCAGAGGTCAAAGACCTCTCTTCCTCCAGACCAGGAGGGACCCCTGGACTTGCAACCCATAAGCCCAGAACCGGAGATCAGATCTCCCTTCTCCTAAGTCAACAGGAGGAACCCGATCCCCAACAGGGAAATCGGAAGAACAAAGCTAACCAGAGAAACAAAATGAAAAATAAGAAAACATAAAAGGAACAGCGACAAAGGCTGGAAATGAAACACAATAGTCGTTCTGGATTTGATCCACGAACAGACTGAACAGGTCTTCAATAGAACTCTCTCCTCTCTTCTTTTCTTCCTCTTCTTTCTTTTTCTCAGCTCACGCAATCTTTCTCTCTTTCTTCTGCTGCTCTCACTCTCTATTTTCTTCTCTTTCGCAGGCTCTCCCTATCTCTTCTTTTCTCTTCTTCTTCTGCTCTTTTGATCGTTGCTCTCTTTCTTCTGCTTCTCTACTTTCTTCACTGGCTTCTATTCTCTCTGTATATACTTGGCCACTTCGATCAGTCTTCTTTTGTGGAAGAAGGCTCGTATATATAGCAGCAGCAGTAGCAGCCAGGGCGCGTGTGGTTTCCACATTTCCCGCCCTAAGAATTTGGACCACGTGGCAGCATCTAGCAGGCTGTCAGTACACGTGTCCTCATCTGGGCACCTCGTCCTTCCTTGGATCACGTGCCTTCATTAGGCTTCATGAAGATTCCCTGTTAGACAAAGAACAAATTATCAGTTAAGTCTAAACCCTGTACAGTCTCTAAAGAATACAACACATTGTATAGACTTCAGTTTAAAGCCAACGTACAGACATTACTGTATGGACTTTACAAGACAAACAGCAATGTATAGACTCTTCAATCGAGAGGCAGATAATGTATATACTTGCTCAGTGTATGGACTTGATTGAACGAACATGCAATGTATATACTTGCTCAACCTGAGGCAATGTCTAGACTTAAACCATGATGCATGCAATGCAACGCAGATACAGACTATATAGACTTTGGCAAAGGCATGAGATGTTCCCTAAGACAATGAAGTCTGTATAGACTTTATAAGTAGCAAATGAGCAAGTGTGAACACTGAGTGAGTTTATAAACTTTGAGTCTTCATGCGAGCTCAGTGTATAGACTTGAGGAAATTCAAGCAATGCAACACAATGTATATACTTAGAAACAGTAAGTGAGTAAGTGTGTACACTGGGAGAGTGTATAGACTTGTGAGACTTCATGCGAACTCAGTGTATATACTTGCTGAAGAATGCATTATCATAACAGGGGAAATGTGTGGACTTCTGTGAAATGCATGAAGAAATCGAGTGTATAGACATGGATATCTTCATGCAAGCTCAGTGTATAGACTTACAGTTAAATGCATTAGTTAACCAAGTGTGTAGAGTGTATACACTTGAAAGCCTTCAAGCGTCCTCGGTGTACAGACTTGTAACAAGCCTATCGGATGTATAGACTTCGATGAGAGCAATGCATGAGCACCCAATGTACAGACATCCTGTCCCTGCAGCTAACGACTCCAGTGTATAGACTTGCTGAGGGAGCGACTGTACAGAGTTGAAGCAAAGCAGGGCAATCGAGTGTGTAGACTTCACGATGTGCAGACTTGCCAAAGGAACGGTTGTACAGACTTTAACTCAACAGCGATGAATAGACTCTAAATCAAGGCAGGCTGTACAGACTTTGAGAAAGAGTCCAATGTGCAGACTTGCCACCGACCAATGTGTAGACTTGATGGTTGAGAGACGATGGCCAGGACAAGGCACAAACGGATGTATAGACTTTGGACTTGAACGCCCAAGCAGGCTGTACAGACTTGAAGAGTAAGCCAATGTATAGACTTCAAAAGCTTGAAGGCCCAATGTACAGACTTTGAAAAGTCTGAACCAATGTACAGACTTGATTAAGACAAGGCAGTTGAGTGTATGGACTTTGGCAAGCAAACGGCTGTACAGACTTTGACACAACAGCGATGTACAGACTTCCAATGAAAGCTACCGCTGTACAGACTTACTCAATCAAACCGATGTATAGACTTTGAAGCAAACGCCAGGCAAACGATGTGTAGACTTGGCCAGAAAATGTAGGGAAAGGTATGAGTGTATAGACTTGGCCAAACGTAGGGAAAGGTGAGGAGTGTATAGACTATGCTTCACTTCGAGCAACCACAGTGATGTATAGACTTGGCCTTTGAGATGTGGCTGTACATACTTTATGTGAAAGCATGATCAGGCTTTGGCTATACAGACTTGGGGTCCAACTGTGGATGTATAGACTTGAAGAACCGAAGCTCACGTTGTACAGACTTTATGAGCACAGTCCAGTGTATAGACTTGATGCCTTGAAGGCGATGTACAGACTTAGTTACCCAAACGATCAATGTATGGACTTGAACTTCTGAAAACGAATGAATAGACTTTGCCACAATCTAATGAATAGACTTCCAGTGTGAATGAAACGCTGTACAGACTTTGCTCAAACAGTCCGATGTATGGACTTGGAATTCCAACAGAAGGATGTATGGACTTTGATAAGAGAATGGCTGTACAGACTTCAGGTGAAGACCAATGTATAGACTTCCAATATGAAGACCAATGTACAGACTTCCAATATGAAGACCAATGTATAGACTTCGAATATGAAGACAATGTATAGACTTCCAATATGAAGACCAATGTACAGACTTGGAAATCTTTGAATTCGATGTACAGACTTGGACTCAAGGAATGGTTGTACAGACTCTGAGTGAAGGCATGAACAGTGAATCAATGTGTAGACTTCACTTCAAGCAATCTACAGCCCAATGTTTAGACTTGCTGATGAAACAGTCTGATGTACAGACTTGTCTAAATGCAAGTAATACACAGACTTGCAAAGACGCTGAATGAGACGGTCGGCTGTACAGACTTCGACTTCAATGCATGGGCTTTGAATGCTTGAGAGACGATGCATGAGATGTAAATTAAGACAGTAGGCTGTACAGACTTGAAATAAAGCTTGCAGAAGGCGATGTATATACTTGGATGCCCAACGCTAATGTACTGACTTTGAAGAGAAGACAAATGTATAGACTTTATGGCTTAACGAGAGTGCTGACAGTATGCTCAATGCAATTGTGCAGAGTTCCACAAGCAGACATCCACAAGCAGAGTAAAGTAATGAAAGCTTTATGCATCAGATAACATGACTGAACATCAAATATGCAATGCTTTAGATCTGTTAAACTAATCTGAGCAGCAAGATGACTGAACATTTGAAAGACTGCATTATGATCAGAAAATGACTGAATAACAGCTTGATAACTCACACAGCAAGATGACTCTCAGTGATTAACTCACATCAAAACCAATCATCAAAACCATCATCAAAACCATAGGGGCACAACACAGCAGCCATCCATTAATCCATGTGGTGAATGGAAGTGGAAGAAATACAAAAAAAACACAATTCCTAGCCTAATAAGCCAAAAGAGGGGGCGCCCCCTTCATGGGCCTTGAATGGGCCACATATGGCCATGGCTTAACCAAGCCCATTCCAACCTAGATGGCTTAAGGCCAAATGTGGCCATGGCTTAACATGGCTTAACCAAGCCCATGAATGAAGAGAGCCCACTCTAGATTATCCAATCTAGAGAACCCATGTAGGAAGGAAGCCCATATGGCTTATGGATCCATTACAAATGGACCAAGGCCATTTCTACTTATGGAATGCTTAAGGGGCTTTAACTATTTGGCCCTTTAGGAGCCTTACAACCAGCCCATTAGCAAATTACATATACAATAACCTTTACAAGCCCAATTCAATGCCAAAAAAGGTCCAAATTCAAGCCAAATTATCCCCCTTTTGAAGATAAGGCGATGTAGTCCACTTGGCGCTCCGCGTATGGCACCGTCGGTTCGCCGACGTGTCACGTGATCGCCCTGGTGTCCGCACCAATTCTCCCCGGGTGGGAGGAACTCGACCCCGTCAAGTAAGGGTCCTGAAGCTTGCGCTCTCCGCATGTGATCAAGGCGTTGGTCATCGTGGGGCATCCTCGCCAACGCACTAGGACGTGTGGGTATGCGCCATTCCTTGTGGTGATCACCTGCTCATCCAGTATACAATCTATATGCATGCGTTGAGGCTGGAAAGGTGGACTCTCGAGTGAGGGGTCACTCCCAATAGAATGATAAAGCTCGAGACTCACTAGGGATCACCGCGGGTTCCAATATGCTACCAGAGGAAACATGGAACGTCGAATTGACACCATTGTCGTTCGTTAGTTCAATATCGTACGCTTTCGGACCCACTTGCTTCTTAACCCGGAAAGGGTGGGGATCGTGGACTTAGAGTGGCTTTCGATCTCCGGGCGAAAACCTGTCAGGTATGACCCTGATCTAGATGTACTCTCCCTTTGAATCCACGGATATGTAGCATGCATTGGCTACCTCCTTATGCGTGCTTTGACTGGCCTTTGATTGGGACACGACTTATGCAAACCAAATGGATGAAAGAAAACAACTAGAGAGACAAACAAACACACACACACATGACATTTAGACAAACCTATGGCTAGTCTGACCTACGCATGGACGATGGCGGACCAGGACACCCAAATATGTGCCATGCATACACTAGATGCAACCAAAGGTAGGTATGATGATGTACTCCTAGACACCCAAAAAGACACCATGCATGCAAGGACTTCCTATCAGATGTGGGTGTGGGTGGGCTAAGAGGTTCATCACCACTACATGTAGGTAAGGCATGCCATGCTTCCCAATGATCGGACCTGTTGCTATGTGGAATTTGATTGGCCCGAGTGGGAAGAGAGTGGTAGGGGACTTCCTTGACAATGTAGAGGGGAAGTGGTGGGTCACGAGGCCCACTAGAGAAGGGGTCGAATGGGTCAAAGAATGTGTGACCCCCCAGTTCCTCCATTACATAGTCCCATGTTTGAAATTCATGAAGGTGATGGTCACCTCCATCCATCGTGGTAGATGGGACAGTGTATAGAAGATAGGGCTCCTCCCTCGGGATAAAAGGAATGAAGTCAGGCTCGGCTGGTAACGAGAGGAGTAGAAGAACCTCCGTGGTAACATGACCCACGGTGTACACGGAAGTGATGGACCCTAAAGCGGGATGAGTGAAACTACGACCTGTGGGTCGGTCGAAGCCTGGAGCCAACAAGTGCGTAAGTATCAATTGCCGGTCTAACCCTTTAAGAAGGTCATCTAATGAATCCACATAGTGACTAGACCGGAAGGTGGTGTGAAATGAGTTGCTTGGCACTAGAGGTAGTGTGGGGTCCATGGACGGGAAGGGAGGTGGGACTAAGCCATCTTTGAGCCAGCTAAGGAGTGGCTCGGTGATGAAAAGTATTCCCGTAAGAAACACGGGTGGCTCGGGCGGAGGTGGCTCCAAATAAGACGGCTCCGAATGAAGTTCGGAAGGAGAGGATGGCAATGGAGCACTCACGGGTGATGAAGGAGGGATCTCCATAATGAGGATAGGGCTTGGGGACCCCGTTGATGGGGCTGGGTTAAGACTACCGGCGATGACCTCCTTAGGCTCAGGTAGGAGTACATCACTAGGAGTACGTGTCCTATCCACGCCATCCAACCGGTCCAAAATCATTTGCATAAGTTCGACAACGGAGTAGGCTGGAATAGGGATATCATGATGGACTCGCCCGTAGTCAACCGTCCTAGGATTGGGTCTTGGCTCATCTACGTGTGGGACTCTTTGCCTCCGACTAGAACCCACTTGGTTGGAAGTGATTGGGTGGGGCCGGTTGGAGGTGACCGGTTGGGGCACGTAGACCTTCCTAAGCTCTCTCTTCATATCCCACCATGACGCGATGGGCCATTGCCCCCTAACCTCTCTCATTCTTTCGATGTAATCCCACTTTTTGACAGCCTCATGAAGAAGTCGCTCTTTGGCGAAAGAGAATTGCATTGCCTCGGACATAGTATAACAATCAAAGTAGGTGTCCATGGTGGCCTCCCACTTGAGGTAGATGTCCAGGCCATTGGAGCCAAAAAAATCTGAGGGTTCAGGCCTACAGAAGCGGAGAGGATGGTTGCCAAGCCCATGGGTGGGCCAACGGTCATATCGCCCGGGTGATTGGGACTCCATGAGAAATTGGGGAACTACATGTTAGACATGCCGACACTTGGACAAGACTGACTGACTCTTATAGGACTACACGAACTAGAAGACACCGACTAATGCAAACACTCACTAATGCAAAAAAAATGATGCACGTAGACCTAACCAATATCCGGTACGTGGCGGAGATAAGCAATCCGAAGATCACTCGCGCAAGTACGCTACCTTCCCGATAGGCATAACCTAATGTTCGGGCAACACCTTTTAATATACCGGCCTATTGGGTGAAATGCAATTTGAAAACACTCTTTTTTTTTGTTTTGAAAGTAATGATGGTTCTAGACTCAACTTAGACCATGATGCATGCAAGACTTATGCAAAGACTACCCTAGACTCAACCCGCTCTGATACCAATTTGATGCGGGACGGATGACCGACTCGGGCTAAGACGTACGACCGACTCGTGTGCGGCCAGCACTAGCACACTAAGGCAAGTAGGGCGGCTGACCACCGTAGTATTCTCCGGGTGGAGACGTCTCTCAACAGCGACTCTCTTGAGCCCGATGATCGTCCCTTGTGAGGGAAACGTGGGGATCGCGACGATTAAGAAACCACCGTCGCCTAGGGTGCTAATTCGCGCTCGGTGCTCGATTGGAGCCACGGAACGGGCGCTCACAACTCACAATCGCGGTGAATTTGAAACTAGCTATCGGCCCTATTCTCACAAACGGAGCAATATAGAAAGCATACTAAACAGCAAATGTAAGGATCGGAACGAGCACGTACCTCCACGACTAGTTGTGGGGAAGAATTCCCGGCCGATTTTCGAACAACCCCAATACACACAAGATTAACTTTACAATTTCAGAAGCTTGGCCCACTCCACACAGGGAGGTATCGGGCTACAATCAATAACTTTGGGGTTACTGGAACCCGGGTTGATGGGCCACACTCGCAGGAGGCGAGGAACACGTGCCGGAGCCGCTCGGGTACGTCGACGGAAAGCCGACCCGGTTCTGCCCGCGCTAGTCACCCTGCGCAGCGAGCTTGCGGAGGCTGGTACGGCTGGATCCGATGCCCGATCAGAGCGCCGTATATTGGAGAATGTCGGCGACTGGATGTTGTATCTTCACTCCAAAGATCGTGAACAGATGCCTTCAGATCTGGGCGCAGTGATGAATATTCTGAGGTTCTGGTTTTGTGCTCACAGAACTGCACAAAAACACGGTAAAATATTGGGAAAATGGTTTCTGATGTCGGATCGGGGCGTTCCTTGTATGAGATGGTAGCCGACGTCCAGTGGAAGAAATATTCTGAAGATCCCTCACACGGATCTTGGCAGGATGAAGCGGGGCAGGCTCTGAAAGTTGATTCTAGTTCTCAGCCGGGACTGCTCAGACCAGCCTACGCGATCCCACGAGAACTGCCGTCACGATCAGCACCGGTCACAGATCGAGGCGAAACTAGCGGCAACACAAAGAGGACTTGAAATACTACGATTTCTCTTTAGGAACCAACTTCAGATGGCATCGGGGTTGGGCTGAAGAATTCAATACACAGTCATCTTCAGATCTGGGCAGCAATATGGGGCAGATCTGCGCGCCTCCACGAGAAAAATCACCACTGTTGCTCATGAACTCCGATCGATGCAAAACCAAAGCTGAAAGTTTGCTAACTTGTAGAGGTATCACGGATAAATTTTGTGGAAGAAGAAGATAAGAAGAGAAGGGGGATATGAGGTCGAGTCACACGACCTAGAACTGTCCCGTCACAGGACTACAACCAGGGAATCACTCCCAAGAGAATCACTCTCTAATGCACTTATCTCTTAACAAAACTTCATTTTATTAAGAATAAACACTATACATGCCTTCTTAAAGGGAAATGGAAGGGGTAGGGGGAAAGGGAGTTTGATGGATGCAAGGGGAATGGGAAGGGGGCTGCGCCCCTTTTATTGTGATGGGAGGGGAAGGTGACAAGGGGGAGGGGAAGCTTCCTCCCTTTGAAATTCAAAGGTAGGTGGCAGCCATATATGGTAGGCTAGCAGCCATTAGACCTTGACCAGCAGCCATCCATTAATCCATGTGGTGAATGGAAGTGGAAGAAATACAAAAAAAACACAATTCCTAGCCTAATAAGCCAAAAGAGGGGGCGCCCCCCTTCATGGGCCTTGAATGGGCCACATGTGGCCATGGCTTTACCAAGCCCATTCCAACCTAGATGGCTTAAGGCCAAATGTGGCCATGGCTTAACATGGCTTAACCAAGCCCATGAATGAAGAGAGCCCACTCTAGATTATCCAATCTAGAGAACCCATGTAGGAAGGAAGCCCATATGGCTTATGGATCCATTACAAATGGACCAAGGCCATTTCTACTTATGGAATGCTTAAGGGGCTTTAACTATTTGGCCCTTTAGGAGCCTTACAACCAGTCCATTAGCAAATTACATATACAATACCCTTTACAAGCCAAATTCAATGCCAAAAAAGGTCTAAATTCAAGCCAAATTATCCCCCTTTTGAAGATAAGCCGATGTAGTCCACTTGGCGCTCCGCGTATGGCACCGTCGGTTCGCCGACGTGTCACGTGATCGCCCTGGTGTCCGCACCATCAGCCCTTCAGCGGCACGCCAGCCTGCCCCTTCACCGGCACACTCTCCCAGCCCCTCTCCGGCACGCTCTCCCTGCCTTCGCCGGTACACCCCTTTTTGCCCCCAATGGCCCACTTTTCCTTCCAAAATAAATATATATAAACATCTATAAATATGTCATGATAATGATAATGATAATAATGATAATTAATAAAAACTATGATAAATAAATAAACCTGAATATATATATATATGAGAAATAAACAAAAAAATTTATGAAATAATAATAATAATAGTAAAAAGGAAAGGGAAAATATAATAGTAATAATAATAAACAAAATGGAGAAATCATCCAGAATAAATACATAAAAGAGAAATAAGCAATAAAATATATATGCACATAATTTAAAGGCCAGATAAAGAAAATGGTAAAATCTATGTTGCAACCCCGTCTCTCCCGTGACCCGATGCTGAAGGAACAACAATGCCGCCCTTCCAGGTTGGGCCTGAGTCTTGGGAATTATCCTGACATGGCCATGCCCCGGCCTAGTCTTGGGCCGACATTCCAATCAGACCGGACTCGTTCCTCAGGCCAGATCCCCTCCGAGCCACTACTAAAATTGCCGCACGTTCGGCAAACATTTGAAAGGGTTCGCCTCGGTTTTCGCCGCGTTTCTATCATGGACCTATCTCTGAACATGAAAAGACTCGTGAGCAACCAACATGGCCGGCGACTCCTACCCCGACGTGGTCATGACCCAGCATTGCTCTGGGCCGATAGCTCGTCAAATCGGATTCACCCTATCGAGATTCGTTCCCGCCCTTTTATTGAAATTACCGTAAACTCGGCATACACTTGTACGGGTTTGTTCCTATCCACGTCGCACCTTCAATATGGACCCTTGTCCGAATATCAAGTGGTCCGCAAGTGACTGACAGAAATCTGAATAGAACGAGATGGCTCCTGTCATCTCTGGACCCTATATACGGGAATATCAATAAGGCCTTTGTGGGCTGTGCTTTGACCTCGGGTCCGTCCCGATTATGGTCATTGTCTGACCCACGCCCTCGGCCTATAGCTCGCTTCCTTCGAACATGTTTTGGTTTTGGAATCTAGTCCCGGGACTCTTCCCCGTTGCCCTCCGGCACCGGGAACATTAATGATGCCCACGCAAGCCCCGTTTGGACCGCGGGAGGCGCCCCCGGTATGGTCCCGACTCGATCTCGCACCGGGCCAATAAATTCGCTAGTTTCCTGCTACACTAATCGAGATTTAACCGAATATTTTCAGTGTCTCGAAATAATGTATTTGCCGTATCACAACATACATATGTTCCAGGTCCTCCTGCGACGATTATGATACTCTCAAGCCGGACACCCGTCTGAATATTAAACGGTCTCCCGAATGACTGACACGTTTCGAACATCCGCTTCCCTAGACACAGGGCCTTTCAGCCGATTCAAGGGATATTCCCTCGTTGCCCCTTGGCACCGAAAATATTAATGACGCTCATGCAAGTCTTGTTTCGACCGCGGGGGGCCCACCGCAGTATGGTCGCAGCTTGCTCTTGCACCGGGCCAACAGATTTACAGGTTTTTGACTGCTCCAACCGAGGCTCAGCTGAACGTTTTCCGCTGTTCCGAACAATAAATTTGCCGTACCTCGGCATACATGCGTTCCGGTTTTCCCGCGACAACCGCGATTTTCTCGAGCCGGACATTCGTCCGAACATTAAATGGTCAGTACACGACCGACATGATCGCGAATGTTTTCTTCTTACCCTCATACGACGGTTTCGATACTTCCTAATAGACCTTTCGTGCAATTAAATTCTTGGCCATGAGGCCCTGAATCTCGGTGATTAATCAAGGGTGTTCCCTCATATAGGGGATGTAAATGATGTCGTGACCTTTATGACGCGATGGGTTTTGGTCCCGACACAAACTACACAATCGTCTGACGAAGTCAGATCGAGCGCACCATGGGGTCTTCGGGGCCCGAATAAATTGTCACTTCGGTGACTGGCACGCCCACGCACTTAATAGATGAACCACCTTGATGCGGGACGGGACCACGGACACGACAAGCTCGCGATCGTCCCTTAACGAGGGAAGTGTCGGACGTGCGCGGTTGAGAAACTGGCATTGAGCTTGGGTGGTCGGCTCTCTCTTTCGTGCCCGGATCGGGTCACGGGACGGTCACGCTCTCTCTCGCAACAGCGGTGATATAAATAGAAAGCGAGCTAATTACCCTATCATGCTCTCTAGCAGCGGTATAAACAAGCATATATGAAATTAAGCAAAATGCCAAGTAAGGAGCGAGGACGATACCTCCACGCGCTCGGCGTGGGGACGACGGACCCGGCCGAAACTCGTACTCCCGGAACAATAATACACAAGATTACAGCAATACAAATCGCTTCCCACTCCACGCAGGGAGGTAAAGGGCTACACAATGGGGTCCGGGAGGACCGAATTCGGGTTGAGGGGCGGCTTCTCGCGTTGATTCGGCAGCACCCAAACACGTGACGGTGGGGCCCACATGCTATCCGGAGGGACCGTGCGGGACCCGGTGTCACCACTATGGTGGGGAAACTTATGGAAGTGTTCCTTGGGCTGGCGACACGCTGGTTCGCCGGCCGGAGGCCAGGCGGCTCCGTTCGGCACCGGTCGGAATGACCGGCCACGGATCTGCCGGTTCTATTTTTCGACGCGCGCTCTGGCAAGAACGGACGCTGCGATCAGCCCCGACGTCAGAATGCGACGAAACTGGCGCCGTTGGAAAGCTGCTTCGAAGGGATTAAACTATCTATGAGTACAGAAAAATAACAAAGCCTGCACTTCCAATTGGCAAATTTTGAAGGTTGCTGTTGTACAGTGGCTTAACTCTCAGATCTACAGGGCTATCCTCTGAGAATGGTCATTGACTGCAGGGTAGATGTCCCATTCAGCTCTTTAGGTCTTCATCAAAGGTGTAGGAAATTGAGCTAGGAAGACGGAAAAACTGGTTTGGAAAAGTTTGGATGTGGCTACGAATTGATAGGATGTTTTCACTAACAGTGGGTCGGATCTGGAATCTGACTAAAGGCATTGTAGTAGAGATAGAACATGAATTTTGAAAAATAGATAGATGGCAGATCAAAAATCAGGAAAAATGGTGGATATAGGGGATGATGGAAAGAACTCCCAGTAAAATTGGGAGGGTTTGTAAAATTTAAAAACGTGGTCTGAGATGGGAAACTCAGAGCTGTTGTCACTGTAGACAGAGACAAAACAGATCCAGGAATGCAAAATGAACGAAAATGTAAAATTACTAAATAGAGGAGTTTGGACGTGAAAATTTAGGTGGAGGTGGGGATTCAAGGCAAGAACACACCCTAAAAATTTCAAATCCATCTGAGCTCGTGGATGGCAGCAAGAATCCACGAACTACACCTCTGTCCAGCAGGATAGAAACTTGAAGACGGCTCCGCGGCGGCTCGAAGGCGGCACGAACGGCGGCGGCGGCGGCACCGATGATGATCAGAGGTTGAGAGGGGGAGATAGAAGATAGATACACTCTAGAAAAGTAGAGGGGCTGAGGGGAGAACTCCAGGAGAGAGGAAGGGGGCGCAAGCTTCAAGCTTTCCAAATAATTTTCTGATTTTTCACTAATTTTCACATGAAAATACATGGTTTTATATGCTTCCAACCAAATCTAACCTCCACCCTTAGATCTAGGGAGGTGAGATGGATGGCCTAGATTGCATGCCACAAACACAAAAAAATAAATATAATATACAAGGGGGGGGGGGCGGCCTATTGACCAAGAATGGCAAGGGGGGACAAGTTTGACATGGTAGGTAGCCTACCATGGAAATTCTTACCCCCTTGTCTACCCATGTGGCATATGACTAGTCCAACCTTCTAGATGTCCACCTAGGATAGTTGACCAGCCCCACAAGGTGACATGGACCAATGGGAGAGGGCTGAGGGCCCCCTTGATGGTCCTACTGACAAATTACATAGAAACCCACACAATCCATGGGAATGACTCATTGGCTTATAAAGCCTTACATTTGCATACATAATTTCCCAAGGATATAAACACAAACTAAAAGGACATAAATGTAAAAGAAAATTACATGCTCGGCGTTGATTCCCTATCAACTCTCCCCGGGTGGGAGGAACTCGACCCCGTCGAGTAGGGGTAGGGATGCTCGAGTACTCCGGCGGATCAGTCACTTTGCCAAGTAACGCGGGTACGCTCCACTCCAAGTGATCGTCACCTGCTCATCCCATATATACTCGATATGCGCGAACTGCTATGGGCTAAAGGTGGACACTCCAGGTGGGGCACTCTCAAAAGGGAAGGAAGTAGCTCGAAGACTCACTAGGAATCACCGCTGAGTCCCTATAGGTGACTAGATCCGGGTGTAGCTATAGAACCGATCCTATACTCATCGAGCGAGTCCACTCGCCTCTTACTCATAAGAGAACGACAACGAGCTTGCACAAGACACATGCAGACTCTCAAACTACACACAAACCATGCAAACAAACCACACAAAGAAAAGCACATTGACTCAACTATGACCCTAGACTCACCTAATGTTAGTCCGACCCGTACATAGATGACAGCGGACCAGGACACCCGAACGTGTGCCATGCATGCATTTGACGTAACCGGAGGTTGACGTCATAGGGAACTCCTAGACACTCTACGATGCACCAATCATGGACATTGGGCTTGGATGTGGGAAGTTCGGGAGGTGCGGGTGGTTTGGATGGATCGGAGAAACCAAAGTTTTCATTACCCCCATATGAAGGTTCGGACCTATGGCTATGTGGAGTTTCCTTGGCCCGAGTGGAAAAGGTGGGATAGTGAACTCCGCGGAAGAGGTGGAGTGAGTATGAAAGCTCGGGAGGTTCACTAGTGAAGGGGTCAAAAGGGTCGAAGAAGGTATGACCCCATGAAGTGGATTCTCCCATGACTCGGTCCCAATTTATGAATTCATAATCACCGTCATACATTATGAGCGGTGGGACGACGGACATGTGTAGAAAATAGGACTCCTCCCTTGGGCAAAAGGGAACGAAGTTGGACTCGACCGGCATCGGGAGGAGTAGAAGAATCTCTGTGGTGACACACCCCACGGTGCACACGGAGGTAATGGACCCTAAGGCCGGATGGGTGAAGCTAAGACTAGTGGGTTGGTCAAAGCCTCGGGCCAGTAGGTGCGTCAACTTCCATTGTGAATCTAATCCCATGACAAGATCATCCAACGTGTCAACATGGTGACTAGATCGAAATGTGGTATGGAAGGAATTCACCGGCACTAAAGGGAGGATGGGGTCCATAGGTGGGAAGGGAGGTGGGACCAAGCCATCCTTGAGCCAACTAAGAAGCGGCTCGGCTATGAAAAGCGTACCCGTTAGAAACACGGGTGGCTGGAGCTTGGGTGGCTCCAAATGAGAGGGTTCCGAATTAAGATCGGAAGGTGAGGGTGACAATGGAGCACTCTCGGGTGGTGAAGGAATTGGGTTAGGTAGTCCGATCGGCTCGGGACTCGGTTGGGAGGTAGATGTTTGCCAAAGGGTTCGACCTCTAGAGCGAGAAAAATGAGACTCAAAGGGCTCGACCTCTAGAGCGACCTTATAAGATTGCGCCAGCGAGAACGCGTCGCGGACAAGACATTCAAGTTGGAAGTGAAACCGCAAACCTCTCCGGAACTGAAATGCGGTCGTGGTGCTCTCCTCTCCCAAGCCATATTCCAACCGGTACTTATCATAGTCCCGGATGTACTCGGACACGGACCTATCACCTTGGACGGGTCGACATGGGTTGGCCATTGGTGCCGAAAAGGTGGAATGGATCCCTAGGAATGGGTACGCAAGGCCATTTAGACAAGACACTAGACCGACTATGCACGGTTTGGGATGCATGCACACTAAGGAAAAGACACCAAGACTCGGTACGTGGCGGAGTTAATCGATCCGAAGATCACTCGCGCAAGTGTGCGGCCTTCCCGATAGGCGTAGCCTAACGTTCGGACAACACCTTTTTATATACCGATTAATGGTATGCAAATACAACTCCTAAGACCGACTTAGACACTTAGACTTAAATGCCACTCTTTTTTTTTGACACCCTAGACTCAACCATGCTCTGATACCAAATTGATGCAGGACGGGACCACGGACACGACAAGCTCGCGATCGTCCCTTAACGAGGGAAGCGTCGGACGTGCGCGGTTGAGAAACCGGCAATGAGCTAGGGTGGTCGGCTCTCTCTTTCGTGCCCGGATCGGGTCACGGGACGGTAACGCTCTCTCTCGCAGCAGCGGTGATATAAATAGAAAGCGAGCTAATTACCCTATCATGCTCTCTAGCAGCGGCATAAACAAGCATATATGAAATTAAGCAAAATGCCAAGTAAGGAGCGAGGACGATACCTCCACGCGCTCGGCGTGGGGACGACGGACCCGGCCGAAACTCGTACTCCCGGAACAATAATACACAAGATTACAACAATACAAATCGCTGCCCACTTCACGCAGGGAGGTAAAGGGCTACACAATGGGTTCCAGGAGGACCGAATTCGGGTTGACGGGCGGCTTCTCGCGTTGATTCGGCAGCACCCGAACAGGTGATGGTGGGGCCCACGTGTTGTCCGGAGGGACCGTGCGGGACCCGGTGTCACCACTGTGGTGGGGACACTTGTGGAAGTGTTCCCTGGGCTGGCGGCACGCTGGTTCGCCGGCCGGAGGCCAGGCGGCTCCGTTCGGCACTGGTCGGAATGACCGGCCATGGATCTGCAGGTTCTGTTTTCCGGCGCGCGCTCCGGCGAGAATGGACGCTGCGATCAGCCCCGACGTCAGAATGCGGCGAAACTGGCGCCATTGGAAAAATAACAGTGGTGAATTTTACAGAAAAATAACAAAGCCTGCACTTCCAATTGGCGAATTTTGAAGGTTGCTGTTGTACAGTGGCTTAACTCTCAGATCTACAGGGCTATCCTCTGAGAATGGTCATTGACTGCAGGGTAGATGTCCCATTCAGCTCTTGAGGTCTTCATCAAAGGTGTAGGAAATTGAGCTAGGAAGACGGAAAAATTGGTTTGGACAAGTTTGGATGTGGCTACGAATTGATAGGATGTTTTCACTAACAGTGGGTCGGATCTGGAATCTGACTAAAGGCACTGTAGCAGAGATAGAACATGAATTTTGAAAAATAGATAGAGGGCAGATCAAAAATCAGGAAAAATGGTGGATGTAGGGGATGATGGACAGAACTCCCAGTAAAATTGGGAGGGTTTTTAAAATTTAAAAAGGTGGTCTAAGATGGGAAACTCAGAGCTGTTGTCACTGTAGACAGAGACAAAACAGATCTAGGAATGCAAAATGAACGAAAATGTAAAATTACTAAATAGAGGAGTTTGGACGTGAAAATTTAGGTGGAGGTGGGGATTCAAGGAAAGAACACACCCTAAAAATTTCAAATACATCTGAGCTCGTGAATGGCAGCAAGAATCCACGAACTACACCTCTGTCCAGCAGGATAGAAACTTGAAGATGACTCCGCGGCGGCTCGAAGGCGGCACGAACGGCGGCGGCGGCGGCACCGATGAAGATCAGAGGTTGAGAGGGGGAGATAGAAGATAGATACAATCTAGAATTGCAAAGGGGCTGAGGGGAGAACTCCAGGAGAGAGGAAGGGGGCGCAAGCTTCAAGCTTTCCAAACAATTTTCTGATTTTTCACTAATTTTCACATGAAAATACATGGTTTTATATGCTTCCAACCAAATCTAACCTCCACCCTTAGATCTAGGGAGGTGAGATGGATGGCCTGGATTGCATGCCACAAACACAAAAAAATAAATATAATATACAAGGGGGGGGGGGGCGGCCTATTGACCAAGAATGGCAAGGGGGGACAAGTTTGACATGGTAGGTAGCCTACCATGGAAATTCTTACCCCCTTGTCTACCCATGTGGCATATGACTAGTCCAACCTTCTAGATGTCCACCTAGGATAGTTGACCAGCCCCACAAGGTGACATGGACCAATGGGAGAGGGCTGAGGGCCCCCTTGATGGTCCTACTGACAAATTACATAGAAACCCACACAATCCATGGGAATGACTCATTGGCTTATAAAGCCTTACATTTGCGTACATACTTTCCCAGGGGATATAAACATAAACTAAAAGGACATAAATGCAAAAGAAAAGTACATGCTCGGCGTTGATTCCCATCACACCTGAACAAGTGAATTTTAGTGCGTCCACAGGCGGGTGTCCCGGATGCCCCAATCTGTCCTCCATCTTGGCGCCCCCAGGAAGCCTCGCGGGAACTGGTAAAGGGTAAACGGCGTGCCTCCACACGTTGAACCCTCTCCAGATCCGCGCGACGACCATCGGACCCGTCTCAACCCCGCGTGACGACCGTCGGACCTGCTCAACAGCCCAAAGCAGCAAGAACTCTCTGCTCCTCCATCACCGGCAGCGTCGTCTTCCGAAGGATCCTCCATGCTCCGAATGCAACGGCACAGCGCAACGTGAAGAAGGGGCGAGGAAAGACTGTTAGTGAAAATCCTAAGCGGTGGAGAGAAAGGGACGCCCTTCGGTCTTTTTATAGGCTTAGGGAGGCTACTTGCCTTAAATGACTCCCCCCTCGAAAACATGCCAAAGGAATTTTCCCCTCTGAACGGTCACCTTAAATCCCTCATTTTCCGCCTCAGCGGAATACACGAAGCGGCCTGGCATTCTAAGCGTGAGAAAACGGAAAGGCACCCTGTCAGGAATCCATCCAACCAGTATGCGAAAACCACGAAGGACGTATCGGCAATTTCCAACTATTGCAGATATGCTAATCGAATCACGGCAAGGAAGGCAAGAAGCAAGTAAGTCATTTATTACCTTGCAAAAAGGAAAATCTTTCTTTTTTAGAAAAAGAAAAGATACAAACAAAGGAAGAAGGTAAAATAGAGCGATACATCAGGCCTCGGGCCCACTTTGAAGCTTGGGAACGGAAGGCACGGGTGTTTCACCCCCGGCACCCTCGGTGACGGCCGGCCTTGGCATTGACCCCGCCTGCGCAGGAACTGCCTCTGCTGCGAGCCCTCCCGAGGCAGCCGGAGTTGGTGACCCCACCGGAGAAGAGCTCTCTGGATCTTCCCCGCCCGACGCAGAGGAGCTAGAAGACAACTCATCCGAGTCATAGCACTGGCCAGAGGGGAAGTCAATCCCGGAATCTTGTGCATCGGCATAGGCAACGGCCCGGCGGTAACCCTGCTCGAACCCTTTGTGGATGCCTCAGCGAAGTGCTGCCTCGTAGTATGGAAGGGCAGCTTCCTGCAGGTCGGCTAGGTAGGCCTCCGAGCCCCTGTATTGCTCGATCGCCTCCGCTTCGACCAACCCCATTCTCTCGGCAAGCTCGGCCGACTTCCGCTCCGCCTCGACCACACGCTCCTCGGCCTCTGTTGATCGCCTCTCTGCCTCATCCGACTTCAGCTCAGCCTCGGCCGCCCGCTCCTTGGCCTCCGCCGATCGCTCCTCCGCCTCAGTTCGGTCGGCCTCGGCCTCAAAACGAAGGCGCTCCGCTGCCTCCGCTCGGTCCACCAGCTCGGCTCGCTCAGCCTCCCAACGAGCGTCCAGCTCGAGATGGTGAGGGCACTCCTCCTCAAGGAGTTTTCTTTTTCTCTCGAGCGACTCCCGGGCCTTGGCTTACTGCTCAGTCAGCACCCTGACCTCCAGCCGGCTAGACCGTGACAACTCCCTGATCGCGGAGAACTCCCGACGGAGCACCTCATGTGCCTCGTTGAGCCGAGCTAACTTCCTCTCACACCCTCCGAGGGACCAAGCCAGGTTCAACCGCTCTGACTCCGTCCGAGCGTAAGTCTCCGCCATCGTGGCCCCCATCCGGGCCATGACCAGGCCGCCCTCCATGATGACGTCGAGAACCCCGGGAGGAGAATGACGCCTATCTACCCCCTTCATCCTCGCGGACACCTCGCAGCAGAGTTGATATAGAGCGCTCGAGATGCCGAGCCTCTCCAAGGCTACGGGCATGGGCACCTGCTCCGCCCCTGGCGCCGCGCCAGAAGGACCAGAACGAACGGCGAAAATGGCCTCCCCGCGCTCCACGGTCGGTTGGGGTTGCGACGCATCCTTAGGCGAACCCCCGACCTCTACCGACGCCATGAGCCCGGCCACACCAGGAACCTCGGATGCTTGGGGTTACGACACCCTTGCAGGCGAACCCCCAATCTCAACCGTCTTGGCCTGCACGTCGCCACCCGAGACATCACCCACCTCGACCGGTCCCCCGGTCTCGGCCTTGGCTGTTTCTACTTCGGCCCCCTCTGTTCCCTCCGAGGGGAGAGCAGACCCATCGTCACCATCCTCTGAGGGGCCCCTGGTCTCCTTGGCCCTCTCTCGCTCGGCGGATGGGGGAGCCAGCCCGGTTGGGTCGGCCCCATCTTGCCCCCGAGAGGGGAGCGCCGCCGAACCAGAGTCACCCCCGGCAGTGATGAGGAGACCGGCCTTCTTGGCCCGTTTCCTGGCCTTCGCGGTATCCCGCAACCTTCCCTCCATGGGATCCTTGCGCTTTGCGCCGCCCGACCGTGAGGCCCCCTCGGAAGCCGCCCCCTTGCCCTTATCTCGGGCTTGGGAGCGACCCACCGGGACGCCCGGCTCATCGGCCGCCGAGTCGTCAGCAAGATCGATGATCTCAGCAACTTCCTCCAGAGGCTCCCGCCTAGTGTCTGCAACAGAGGAGCAGGCGTGATCAGGAAAAGAAAGGCAACCCCCAAAGAAAAACCTAGATGGTGGTACCTGACGGCTTCAGCCGCGTGAGAAGACATCGCTCGACATTCTTCGGCGTCACCAACTCCTCGGTAGACTGGCGATGCTTCAGCAGACGAGCAGCATACTCCTCCACATTTGAAGGGAACTCCTCCTGTCGGGGAGGGATATATTGGGTGGAAATTGGGCATCACTTGGCATCTCCAGGTTTCCTCCACCGAATGTATCTTCACTCAGAAAAATTGGGTCTTCCACCCTTTATGCGAGGAATCCTTCACCGCCAGCGAAATGCAGCTCCAGTTCCTCCTTGCTTGGATGAAGTAAAAACCTTTCCCCGCCGACGGATGCGCCTTCAACTCAAAGAAATAATGGAAAAGGTCAAGAGAAGGAGGAACCCCGCACTGACGGCAGAGAATTCGAAAGGCAGATAGGAGGAGGTACAAGTTGGCAGCCAACTGAAAAAAATTGAAGAGTGTGAGGACGAAGGGCTCGAAGGGGAGGTGAAACCCGCTCTTCCATGCCAGAAGAAAGGTGCAGATGTGGCCCGTGCAGTCGTCCAGACTCGCCTCATATGGGGCAGCAGCAACAAAGTTGTACCTAAGAGGCAGACGGAACCTGTGCTCCAGCCTCTTCACCTCAGCTTCCCCCAGTTCGCTGCGATTCGGGACGGGCGCTCTTGCCACCGATTCGTCGCCTCATCCTTCAGCACACAAACGCTGGTCCGCCATGGATTCCGAGGAAGAGCTGGAAGAAGAATTCTCAAGGGATCTCGAAGATTCTGGGGGAGGAGGAAGCTACCGAACCGCCTCCGCAGTTATCCTCGCCAACTCCTCAAACGCCGCCACAAATCTCTGCTCCTCCGTTGTGTCTTCACGGCGCATCAAGGAGCCCCAAAAGCAAAGAAGCGAAGGAAAGCCAAAACCATAGAGAGTCTGGAATGACAACCAGTGCCCAACGCCTATAAACCCTCGCGGGAGGCGGCGCGTCGTTCCGACCTCTGAGAAAAAGGGGCCCCTTCATTTCAAATCAGCCAGGATCACTATAATTACGGGCCCAGGTGACCACGGCACGTGGCTACTTAACACGGTCAGATCTCCACCCACCTGAGCCACGCCGGTCCGACGCCCTCATAAACTACTCAACCGAGCCTCCTTTGGCTCGGGAGTAGGAGGGGGACAAGTGGAGAGGGGGATTTCTGCAGCCCATTCAAAGAGCAGCCCAACTAGGCCCTGCAGGGCCCAATGAGGCCAAGCTCACCCAAGTGACAGCCCACAGGGCCAACTTAGGGAAGAAAGCCCAATAAACAGTGCTCGAGGAAACAACCCTCCTAGGCGGCCTCAAGGCTCGGAGGGCCCGAGTGTCGGTCAGGTCATAGGAAAGGTCCGGCCCAAGCCATATCTTCGCCCGGGAGAAGAAGGCGTACGCCGACCCATCCGACCCATCCTCTTCCGAGCTAAGCCTATCGCCCGATAGGGCTGGCCTCTCTGAGCTCGGAACGGTCGACGATTGCTTATCCTTTGCCGCTGTTAAGAGTCCACAGCAGGTAGGAATTCAGGAAGCCAAGGGACTTCTTCTTTCCCAAGGTGATAACGCTCCCACGATAAGGCAATAAAAGCCCATGATGAGGACGTAACCCCCACCTGAAACTCCTCGGCTTACAGGACTCCAGGAGACGGTGTACTATTTAAACCAGAGAGACCCTCCGACGAAGGTAAGGGCAATCATACGCTCAAAGCTCCTGAGCAAGAACCACTTCACCCTCTGGTGGAGAGGGATCTCGCGCATACGCTCTCTTCTCCCTTTACTGCTCCCGCCATAGCTCCACTGACTTAAGCATCGGAGGGTTTTCCCCGGGGACTCTCCCTGGGCCCCCTGATCCGTTTCCCTATCTTGCAGTTCACTACCCGGTGATCCTCCATCCGCTCAGGACCAGCGCGAGATCACGCCTCTTCAGCATTAATTTGTAAGAGTGATAATTTAAATTGGAGATGATATATGAGGATGGATTTACACTATTATATGTCAGGTAACAGCTAGGAAACCGTATGCTCTGCCTACTCTCTTTCTGGCCAGCTGTTTGATGATTACTGTTGTTAACTAGTTAATTAAGAGTACAGAGGATGGTAATTATTATATCCTTGCTTTAATTCCAAAGTCTAGAAATTATATCTTCTCTCTTAATTAAGAGACGGTAGCTAATTAGATTGAAGGAGATATAGAAAAGTTTTATTGAAATTTTGAGGGTATCATAGTGAGAACGATCGATGATTTTTTTAATTCTAAGGGTATCAGTTTGGTTACTTAAGTAACTTGACAGGTGAATGCATGGGAGATAATTAATCCGATTGACCACATGCATGATTAAAAACCTTATATATTTCATTGACCAAAGCTTCGAAGACCATACTACAAACTACATGCATTCTACGTCTCTAGAGAGGCCCGGCCACTTTGACCCAACCAATATATTTGGACCCCTCTAGTTTTGGGCTATGCATGCAAAGGGGAACTAGGAGTATGATATGCTCGGGTAACTTCTTCCTAACATTATTATTAAATTAGTCCACTAATTAATTAAACCTTGCTAATTAGTAGTACTACTTCTTGCTAACAATTAAGATGATGCTTGATAGGTGACGTAATTAGGATGACGTTCACAGGCATCCAAACAGATGGTATGTGAAGAGGCGTGATCTCACGCTGGTCCTGAGCGGGCTGGGGATCACCAGATCGTGAACTGCAAGACAGGGAAATGGATCAGAGGGCCCAGGGGGAATCCCTGGGACAAACCCTCCGATGCTTAAGTCAGTGGAGCTATGGTGGGAGCAATATTAGGGAGGAGAGAGCTTGTGCGCGAGATCCCTCTCCACCAGAAGGGTGAAGCGGTTCTTGCTCAGGAGTTTTGGGCGTATGATTGCCTTTTTTGGCTTACCTTTAGCCGGAGGGTATCCCTGGTTTAAATAGTACGCCGTCTCTTGGAGTCCTGCCAGCCGAGGGGTTTCAGGTGGGGGTTACGTCCTCATCGTGGGCTTTTATGGCCTTATCGTGGGAGCGTTATCATCGTGGGGAAGAAGAAGTCCCTTGCCTTCTTGAATTCCTGCCTGCTGCGGACTCTTAACGGCTGCAAAGATAAGCATTCGTCGGTCGTTCCGAGCTCAGAGGGGCCAGCCCTTTCCGGGCGGTAGGCTTAGCTCGGTAAAAGATGGGTCTGATAGGCTAGCCTACGACTCCTTCTCCCGGGCGGAGAGGTGGCTCGGGCGCGGGCCTTTCTTGTGACCTGACCGATGCTCAGGCCCTCCGAGCCTTGAGGCCGCCTAGGAGGGTTGTTTCCTTGAGCATTGTTTATTGGGATTTCTTCCCTAAGTGGGGCCTGTGGGCTGTCACTTGGGTGAGCTTGGCCTCATTGGGCCCTGCCGGGCCTAGTTGGGCTGCTCTTTGAATGGGCTGCAGAAATCCCCCTCTCCAGTTGTCCCCCTCCTACTCCCGAGCCAAAGGAGGCTCGGTTGAGTAGTTTATGAGGGCGTCGGACCGGCGTGGCTCAGGTGGGTAGAGATCTGACGGTGTTAAGTAGCCACGTGCCGTGGTCACCTGGGCCCGTAATTATAGTGATCCTGATGGATTTGAAATGAAGGGGCCCCCTTTTTCTCGGAGGTCGGAATGACGCGCCGCCTCCCGTGAGGGTTTATAGGCGTTGGGCACTATTTGTCATCCCAGACTCTCTAGGGTTTTTGGCTTTTCTTCATTCCTCTACTTTTGGGGCTCCTTGATGCGCCGTGAAGTCACGACGGAGGAGCATAACCTCCCGGCGGCGTTTGAGGAGTTGGCGCACATAACCGTAGAGGCGGTCCGGTAGCTTCCTTCTCCCCCGGAGTCTTCGGGTTCTCTCGAGAGCTCTGCTTTCAGTTCCTCCTTGAGTTCCCTGGTGGGCCAACGTTCGGGCGAGGGGTTGGAGGTAAGGTCGCCAGTCCCGAATCGCAGCGAGCTGGGGGAAGCCGAGGTAAAGAAGCTGGAGCACCGGTTTCGCTTGCCTCTCAGATACAACTTTGCTGCCGCTGCCTCGTTCGAGACGAGCCTGGACGATCACACGGGTCATATCTGCACTTTTCTTCTGTCTTGGAAGAGCGGATTTCACCTCCCCTTCGAGCCTTTCGTCCTTCAGCTCCTCAATTTTTTCCAGTTGGCGCCTATTCAATTGGTTGCCAACTCATACCTTTTTCTTTCTGCTTTTCGAATCCTCTGTCGCCAGCATGGGATTTTTCCTTCCTTGGACCTCTTTCATTATTTCTTTGAGTTGAAAGCGCATCCGTCGGCGGGGAAGGGCTTTTACTTCATTTAGGTGCGGAGGAACAGGAGTTGTATTCCATTGGCGGCGAAGGATTCCTCGCACAAAGGGTGGAAGACCCAATTCTTCTGGGTGAAGGTGGAGGCGGTGGACGAAACCTGGAGGTGCCAGGTGATGCCCAACTTTCATCCGAACATTCCTCCCCGGCAGGAGGAGTTCCCCCCTCACGTGGAGAAAAATGCCACTCGTCTACTGAAGAATCGCCAGTCGACCGAGGAATTGGTGACGCCAGAGAATGTCGAACGGTGCCTCCTTACGCGGCTGAAACCGTCAGGTATCACCACTCTAATTTTTCTTAAGGGGTGGGAATCATCTCTCTTTTCCTGACCATGCCTTCTTCTCTATTGTAGACATCAGGCGGGAGCCTCTGGAGGAGGCTGCTGAGGTCGTCGATCTTGGAGATGACTCGGCGGCCGATGAGCCTGACGCTCTTGTGGGTCGCTCCCAAGCCCGGGATAAGGGCAAGGGGGCGGCATCTGAGGGAACTTCAAGACCGGGCGGTGCAAAGCGCAAGGATCCCATGGAGGGAAGGTTGCGGGAAGCTGCAGAGGCCAAGAAGTGGGCCAAGAAGGCCGGCCTTCTCGCCACTGCCGGGGGAGACTCTAGCTCGACGGCGCTCCCCTCTCAGGGGCAAGATGGGGCCGACCCTACCGGGCTGGCTCCCCCATCCACCGGGCGAGAGGGGGCCGAGGAGACCAGGGGCCCCTCAGAGGGTGGTGACGGTGGGTTGGCTCTCCCCTCGGGGGGAATAGAGGGGGCCAGAGCTGAAGCAGATGAGGCCGAGACTGGGGGGCCGGTCGAGGTTGGCGATGTCTCAGGTAGTGAAACGCGGGCCGAGACAGTTGAGGTTGGGGGTTCACCTACGGAGGTGTCGCAACCCCAAACATCGGTGGCGCCCGGAGCGATCAGGCTTGCTGCGTCGGTCGAGGTTGGGGGTTCGCCTACGAAGGCGTCACAACCCCAACCGACCGTAGTGTGCGGGGAGGCCATTTCAGCAGCTCGGTCCGGGCCTTCCGGCGCGGGGCCAGGGGCGGATCGGGTGTCCATGCCGGAGGCCTTGAAGAGGCTCGGTATCTCGAGCAATCTGTACAAGCTCTGCCGCGAGGTGTCCGCGAGGATGAGAGGAGGAGATAGGCGCCATTCTCCTTCCGGGGTCCTCGACGTCATCATGGAGGGCGGTTTGATCATGGCCCAGATGGGGGCCACCATGGCGGAGACCTACACCTGGACGGAGTCAGAGCGGTCGAATCTCGCCTGGACTCTCGGAGGGTGCGAGAGGAAGCTAGCCCGACTCAATGAGGCACACGAGGGGCTTCAACGGGAATTGTCTGCGGTCAGGGATTTGGCGCCGTCAAGCCGGCTGGAAGTCGGAGCGTTGACCGAGCAGCTGGCCAAGGCTCGGGAGTCGCTCGAGAGGAAAAACAAACTCCTTGAGGAGGAGCGCCTTCACCATCTCGAGCTGGACGGCCATTGGGAGGCTGAGCATGTTGAGTTGCTGGACCGGGCGAAGGCAGCGGAGTGCCATCATTCGGACGCCGTGGCGGACCGAGCTGAGGTGGAGAAACGATCGGTCGAGGCCAAACAGAAGTCGATCTAGCTCGAGGAGCGGGCGGCCGAGGCCGAGCGGAAGTCGATCGAGCTCGAGGAGCGGGCGGCCGGGGCTGAGCGGAAGTCGATCGAGGCAGAGAGATGGATGGCGGAGGCATAGGAGCGAGCGTCCGAGGCGGAGCGGAAGTCGGCCAAACTTGCTGAAAGGATGGGGCAGGTCGGGGCGGAGGCGATCGAGTAGTATAGGGGCTCAGAGACCTACTGAGCCGACCTTCAGGAAGCTGCCCTTCCATACTATGATATAGCGCTTCACCGAGGCGCTTGCAAGGGGTTCAAGCAGGGTTATCGCCGGGCAGTGGATTACGCTGACGAGCGAGACTCTGGGATCGATTTCCCCTCGGGCTAGTTCTATGACTCGGAGGAGTCGGCTTCTAGCTCTTCTGCGTCGGGCGGGGAAGATCTAGAGGGCTCTCCTCCAGCGGGGTCACCAACTCTGGCTGCCTTGGGAGGGCTCGCGACCGAGGCAGTTCTCGCACAAGCAAGGTCAGTGCCTGGGTCGGCCGTCACCGAGGGTGCCGGGGGTGAAATGCCCACACCTGCCGTTCCTGAGCTTCAAAGTGGGCCCGAGGCCTGATGTATTTTGTCTTGTTTTGCCTCTTTCTCCGTTTGTCTCTTTTCCTTTTCTGAAAAAAAGAAAGATTTTCTTTTTGTGAGGCAATAAATGACTTACTTGCTTCTTGCGTTCCTTGCCGTAATTTGGTTAGCGTATCGGTAGTAGTTGGAAAGTGTCGATACGTCCTGCGTGGTTTTCGCATGCCGGTTGGATGGATTCCTGACTGGGTGTCCTTCCGTTTTCTCACGCTTTGAATGCCAGGCCGCTTCGTGTATCCCGCAGAGGCAGAAAATGAGGGATTTGAGGTGACCGTTCAGAGGGAAAAAATCCTTTGGCGTGTTTTCGAGGGTGGAGTCATTTAAGGCAAGTAGCCTCCCTTAGCCTTCAAAAAGACCGAAGGGCGTCCCTTCCTCTCCACCACTTAGGATTTTTGCTAATAGTCTTTCCTCGCCCCTTCTCCACGTTGCGCTGTGCCGTTGCATTCGGAGCATGGAGGATCCTTCGGAAGACGACGCTGCCGGTGATGGAGGAGCAGAGAGTTCTTGCTGCCTTGGGCTGTTGAGCAGGTCTGATGGTTGTCGCGCGGCGTTGAAACGGGTCCGATGGTCATCGTGCGGATCTGGAGAGGGTTCGACGTGCGGAGGCACGCCGTTTACCCTTTATCAGTTCCCGCGAGGCTTCCCGGGGGGCGCCGAGATGGAGGACGGATGGGAGCATCCGGGACACCCGCCGCCACTCTCTCTCTCTCTACTCGCTCTAGGGGTGGGGAGGAAGCAAATTAAGCTCCCTCCTTTCTGGGCCCTCCCCTATCATTTCTTTCACTCTGCGGAGGCTGCTTGCTCTCTGTACGTTCCAAAGAATTGGCAGGTTGGAAAGGAGGGGGCCTTCATAGGCGTTCCTTCCTTCTTCCCCTTCCAAGTTTAACTTGGAAGGTAGCCTTCCTTCTTTTTAATCCCTCTGTCACCTTTGTCACGGGCCACCCGAGCCAACTGGGTCGATCGCCCTTTGACCGAGCCAGTTTCTGCGCGAGGCAGAGTCAGTGGCTGGACGCAAGGAGATCAAGACCGAGTTGGCCGAGTGATGGCCTCTTGCAGTGGTGCTAGATGGATTTTTTTTTTTGCTCTTTGCTATGCAATGTACTGGATTTTGCCTTTCTGATGTACCAACAATTGAATGAAAAGAAAAGAGTTTTATTTCCCTCAAATTGTTTGCACAACTTTAAAAGTAGAATTTACGTAGTGCGGCTGCGTTCCACGTCCGAGGGATGGGTTCCCCTTCCGCTGTAGCTAGCCTGTACGCACCTTTCCCGAGCGTCTCGACCACTCGGTAGGGGCCTTCCCAGTTAGGGGATAGCTTGCCCGTCGCCTCTAGTGGTCGAGAGGCTTCGGCTTTCCTGAGGACGAAGTCTCCCGGTTGAAAGTGCATGTTTCAGACTTTGGCGTTGTAGTATCGCGTGAGGCGGCGTTGGTACTCCGTAGCTCGGATATTGACGATCTCTCGGAGTTCATCGGCCAGGTAGAGGTTCTCGAGTAATTTTTGCTCATTTGCCTCGGGCGAGTAGCAGATGACTCAGAGAGACGGGTTGGCAACCTCTAACGGAATGACGGCCTCAGTGCCATACACCAGCTGGAAAGGACTTTCACCGGTTGCCGTTCTGGGAGTCGTTTGGTGTGACCAAAGTACGCTGGGTAGTTCCTCGAGCCAGCTACCCTTGGCCTTGCCGAGTCTGGTCTTTATGCCTTTTAAGATAGTCTTATTGGCATTTTCGACCAGCCCGTTGGCCTGAGGGTGGGCGACCGAAGTGAAGTGGTTGCGAATGTTTAGGTCGGCGCATCTGTCTCAGAAATAACGAGAATCGAATTGCTGACCGTTGTCGCTCACTATCACCTGGGGGATGCCGAAGCGACAAATGATCGACTTCCATACGAAACTCCAGACGACTGTCTCGGTGATCCTCGCCGTGGCTTCGGCCTCGATCCATTTGGTGAAGTAGTCGATGGCGACGATGATGAACTTCTTCTAGGACTGAGCCGTAGGGAACGGCCCGAGAATGTCGATCCCCCACCGAGCGAAGGGATAGGGCTCGGTAAGGGTGATGAGCTCCGTAGCCGGCTGATGGACCAAGTGGTCGAATCGCTGGCATCGGTCGCACTGCTGTACGTGAGCCGTGCAGTCGCGCTGCAAGGTTGGCCACCAGAACCCCTGCCGTAGCAGGATCCTGGCTAGAGACCTTCCTCCTGAATGCGCTCCGCATAGGCCTTCATGATCTCTTGGATGGCTAGGTTGGCCTCGTCGGGGCCGAGACACTTCAGGAGGGGACCAGAGAAGGACCTCCGGAAGAGAGCGTCGTCGAGGATGATGAAGCGCCAGGCTTGATACTTCATTCGGCGTGCCTCCAGAGGGTCGGAGGGCTCTCGGGAGTCCTGGAGCCAAGACAGGTAGGGGGAGCGCCAGTCGCTTAGAAGGGCCGAGTCAATGGCCAGGAGCTCCGAGTCAATGCTCGGGCGCTCTAGCTCTTCAAGGAGGACTGATCGGGTACCTTCAGGGTCGAGAGAGGAGGCTAATCGAGAGAGGGCGTCCGCTCGGGAGTTTTCCTCCCGAGCTATTCGGACTACCTCGAATCCCTCGAACTGTTGGGCCAGGTCTCTGACCAGCTGGAGGTATTTGACCATTGGGGCCTCTCGAGCTTTGTATTCGCCATTGACTTGGCTAGCGACCAGCTGGGAGTCGGTGTGGATTTTGACTCGCTCAGCCCCCAACCGTCGAGCCATGCGAGCTCCCGAGATAAGGGCCTCGTACTCGGAAGCGTTGTTGGATGCCTGAAAGCTGAATTTCAAGGAGTACTGTAGCTCTACTCCTTCGGGGGACCTCAGGAGGATCCCTGCACCACTACCGACCGAGTTGGAAGACACGTCGACGAACAGTTCCCAGGTCGGCCTGGGCGCGGACGGAGATCTCTCTTCAGTCGAGATGGTGCTCTCGGTGATGAAGTTGGCGAGCGCTTGGCCTTTCATAGCCGAGCGCAGGCGGTACGAGATATCGTAGGCCCCAAGCATGATTGCCCATTTGACGAGTCGCCCTGAAGCTTCGGGGTGGGCTAGAATCTTCTTCAATGGTTCGCCGGTTAGCACGGTGATGGGGTGCCCTTGGAAATAGGGTCAGAGGCGCTTGGCAGAGGTAACTAACGCTAGCACGAGTTTCTCGGTTGCGGGGTACCTCCTTTCAGCCTCGTTGATCACCTTGCTGGTGTAGTAGACTGGCCTCTCGATTCTCGAGTCATTTCTGACCAGGACCGAGCTGACTGTGGATGGTGTTGCCGAGAGATAGAGCAGCAAGACTTCGCCCGGAACGGACTTGGAGAGCACTGGGGGCGAGGCCAGGAACTCCTTTAGCTCGGCGAATGCTCTCTGGCATTCCTCATCCCAAGCGAACGTAGCAGATGCCAATTTGGGCCCCCTCAAAAGTTTGAAGAAGGGCAAACATCGTTCGGCCGCACGGGAAAGGAAGCGGTTGAGAGCGGCGACACGCCCAGTTAGGCGCTGGACGTCCTTGACGCAAGTGGGCGGGCACATGTCCAGGATGGCCTGGACCTTGTCGGGGTTGGCTTCGATCCCGCGTTGAGTGACCAGGAAGCCCAGGAACTTCCCAGATCTTACTCCGAAAGTGCACTTGGCAGGATTGAGCTTCATGTTGTACTTCAAGAGGGTGCCGAAGGTTTCGGCGAGGTCGGTGAAGTGATCTTGGGCCTTGGGGGTCTTGACGAGCATGTCGTCAATGTAAGCCTCGACGTTCTGACCTAACTGCTCCTCGAACATGTGATTGACCAGCCTTTGATACGTAGCTCCAGCATTCTTCAACCCGAGAGGCATCCGGGTGTAGCAATATACGCCGTGGTCGGTGATGAAGGCGGTCTTCTCGATATCTTCTGGATCCATTCTGATCTGATGATAACCTGAATAGGCGTATAGGAAGCTGAGTATCTCGTTGCCTAAGGTTGAATCAACCAATTGGTCGATGCTCGGTAACAGATAGCAATCCTTAGGAGTGGCCTTATTCAGATCGGTGAAGTCCACGCACATCCGCCATTTGCCCGAAGCTTTAGGTACCAGGACGACATTGGCTAGCCACGTCGGGTACAGGACCGGTTTAAAAAGGCCAGTCCCTTGTCCCTTGGTGACCTGCGCCTTGATGATCGTCTATTTCTCTGGTGCATGCTTCCTTCTGCGCTGCTGTACGGGCTTCACGGCTGGGTCGAGGTTGAGCTTGTGCATCACGGTCTCCTCTGGTATTCCAGGCAGTTGATCATCGGACCAAGCGAAGACTCGGATGTACTCAGAAAGGAATTCTTTATATTGATGCTAAACCTTGGGCGGTAGATCGGCTCCGATCCTTACTCCTAGGGTCGGGTCATCGTTTAGGAAAACCGTCAGTAGTTCGCCACCAGGCTCGGTGGTTACGGTTTTATCCTCGACTCCCCGGGGACCCTTATCTTTCCCGTCCGGCCTTGTGGCTTCCACCGAGATATTGTAGCACCTTTTGGCCGCGGCTTGGTTACCTCGGACTTCCCCCAACCCGTTTTTGGTAGGGAGCTTCATTTTTTGGTGATAGGTAGACGGTACGGCCTTTATTCGGCTGAGGATTCCCCGGCCGAAGATGGCGTTGTACGCTATCATACCTTTAATCACTATGAAGTCCACCATGACTGTAACGGTTCTAGGTGGGGTGCCGAGGGTAACCGGCAGGCTTAGGGCTCCCACGGAGTAAGTGGCCAGGCCATTAAACCCGCAGAGGGGGGTTCGGACCGGGTGGAGCTTGGATGGATCTTCCCCCATCTTAAGGAAATAGTCAGAAGACAACACATCAGGGGCACTCCCATTGTCAACTAGAACCCTATCTATGTTACAATGGTTTATTGTGGCCGAGATTACGAGGGCGTCGTCATGCGGGGTGCTCAGCCCTTCCAGATCTTGGTCGGAGAAGACTATGACCTGGGGCTCACTCGGCGGGGCCTTGGGGGGCTCTATGGCTCGGCTCGCCCGCTCGGCATGACGCTTCCTTCCTCGGCTGCTGTCGCCTCCTGATGCTGTCCCTCCGGAGATGACGTTGATGTGGACCCCTCGGGGGGCGTTGTCGATCTCCTCTGCGGCGCCTCGATCTTCCTTGCGCTCGTCTGTGAACCGAGCTAGGTGCCCCTGACGGATGAGGCGCTCGATCTCGTCCTGCAGCTGGCGTCAGTCACCGGTGTGGTGCCCGTGATCGCTGTGGAACAAGCAATGCTTGTCGCGATTGCGGTTCTTCGACCTCATCGGCTCGGGCTGCCAGAGGAGTCCCGAGTCTTTGATGTCTTCATAAATCTCATAGACCGGGGTAGCTAGTGGGGTGTAATGCTCGTACTTCCGCTTGCGCTCCCCATCACGATCTCGCTTCTTTCCCGAGCTTGAATTTGGCTCGGAAGCCAGCTTCTTGTCCCCCTCCCGACCCGAGCCGATTGCGTCTCGGCAAGCGCTGAGCACTTCTTCGCACTCGGCATGGTGCATCGCCAGAGTCACTAGCTCGGCAAGGGTCGAGGGAGGGTGGAGGACAAGTTCGCGGCGGAGATTCTCGTCCCGGGTGCCCCTAGTCAGTGCGGTTGTGGCTGAGACCACGTCCAGGCTGGGCATTCTCAGGGCTTCCGATTTGAATTGGTGAATATAAGCCCGGAGTCTTTCCCCTTGTGCCTGTTTGAGGGCCAGGAGCCCTGCTACCGACCTTGGGGGGGCACTTCCGGCGAAACTCTCTTTGAAGACTCGCCCAAACTGCTTGAAGTCTTGGATGGACCCGGGGGCGAGGGCCTGGAACCATGCTTGAGCGCCTTGGACCAGGGTGGTCACGAAGGCTCGGCACTTGATGGCGTCGGACACTCCGTGCAGGGTCATCAGAGCGTCGAAGCTATCGTAATGATCGGCCGGGTCGCCCTGGCCGTCGTAGAGCTTGAAAGTCAGAATGGAGGTTCTAGGAGATACCTCTGCCTTCAAGATGTACTCAGAGAACGGGGATTTCTCTTCATCCTCCAGGAAAGCGGTCTTCTACAGGGCGCGGAGGGCACGCTCCTGTTCTGCGAAGCGTCTCTCGAAATCTCGCAGCCGGAGGGATAGTTCCGGTTGCTGTCGTGCCGTGGGGCTGGGGGGAGTGTCTTGGCGATCTCCGGGAACATCAGCTTCCAGGTTTGGATGCCGCGCCCCCAGTTTTCCCCTTCTTGGCGTGGAGGAAGCCTCTTGCTCTGGAGGCGGAGCTTGCGAGGGTCCTCCAATCCTGTTGCGGATGAGCTGCTGGCCGCGGAGAGTGAAGCGACCTCCGACGGTGTGCTGGGACCTTCCATCCCTAGCCGCCTGGTTCTTCATGAGTTCCACAAGGATATCCAATTTCACGTTGAGGGCTTGGAAGGCTTCGGCACCACCGTTGGGGGGTAGCCCTACCGCCGCAGGAGGGGGTGGCGGTCCGTCGGCGCGGACGCTGGCGTTGGAGGGAGGGTTCTGTGAGGCCCTAGAAGGGCCATCCCCCGCCGCTACCACGGCCTTACCCCTGTCACCGGCGGACCTCCTCCCTGAGCTCCTTCGCACCATACTGGCTTTTCGTGCGTTTCCCACAGACGGCGCCAGATGAAGAGGCGTGATCTCGCGCTGGTCCTGAGCGGACTGGGGATCACCAGATCGTGAACTGCAAGATAAAGAAACGGATCAGAGGGCCCAGGGGGAATCCCTGGGGCAAACCCTCTGATGCTTAAGTCAGTGGAGCTATGGTGGGAGCAATAGTAGGGAGGAGAGAGCTTGTGCGCGAGATCCCTCTCCACCAGAAGGGTGAAGCGGTTCTTGCTTAGGAGTTTTGGGCGTATGATTGCCTTTTTTGGCTTACCTTTAGCCGGAGGGTATCCCTAGTTTAAATAGTACGCCGTCTCTTGGAGTCCTGCCAGCCGAGGGGTTTCAGGTGGGGGTTACGTCCTCATCGTGGGCTTTTATGGCCTTATCGTGGGAGCGTTATCATCGTGGGGAAGAAGAAGTCCCTTGCCTTCCTGAATTCCTGCCTGCTGCGGACTCTTAACGACTGCAAAGATAAGCATTCGTCGGTCGTTCCGAGCTCAGAGGGGCCAGCCCTATCCGGGCGGTAGGCTTAGCTCCGTAAAAGATGGGTCGGATAGGCTAGCCTACGCCTCCTTCTCCCGGGCGGAGAGGTGGCTCGGGCGCGGGCCTTTCTCGT
This sequence comes from Amorphophallus konjac, assembly GCA_022559845.1. Taxonomy (NCBI): domain Eukaryota; kingdom Viridiplantae; phylum Streptophyta; class Magnoliopsida; order Alismatales; family Araceae; genus Amorphophallus; species Amorphophallus konjac. Next base: position 45,004,259 of record CM040122.1, read on the forward strand.
GACCTGACCGATGCTCGGGCCCTCCGAGCCTTGAGGCCGCCTAGGAAGGTTGTTTCCTCGAGCACTGTTTATTGGGCTTTCTTCCCTAAGTGGGCTGTGGGCTGTCACTTGGGTGAGCTTGGCCTCATTGGGCCCTGCCGGGCCTAGTTGGGCTGCTCTTTGAATGGGCTGCAGAAATCCCCCTCTCCAGTATGGATTTAGTATTATTATTATTATTATTATTATTATTATTAACGGCACGTTCAGTGTCATGGTCTCCAACAGTTAATTAATTTGTCAGCAGCTGGTTGTTTGTTTAAGCACACTTCTCTCTCTCTCTCTCTCTCTATATATATATATATATGTGTGTGTGTGTGTGTGTGTGTGTGTGTGTGTGTGTGATTATGGTAGATATGCCATCTCCTTAATAGAAATTGTGTGAATTCTGAGCCCGAAAGTATTCAGCTTATAAATAATGAGTGAATTTTGTGTTTAAAATTTGATTTTTTTAGTCTCACAAATTAACACAACCAATTGTGGCTCCAAAACCTGGAGGAAGCCCAGCATCATGGTACCCTTGGAAGCCATCTCTCTCTCCGCAACAATGTACCAGTAAAGAAAGTGGTAAGGAATAGCCCTATCAATGGATCGGATCTGGGTCGGATCCGTTATGATCCGAATCCGGATCCGATCTCTTTAGAGTCAGATCTGACCTGAATCCGAAATGAAATGGTATTTCGGATTCGGATCTGATCCGAATCCGAACTCCTAATTTTGGATCTGAATCTTACCCGAATCCTAATATGTATTTTTCAATATTGTAATCCTATTTTTGGATCTGGATCTGGATCCTATTCTGAATCCATATTTTTTGGATCTGGATCTGGATCTGGATCCTATTTTCAATCTTGGATCTTGTAAAGCTTGTATGGCATGACTGTTAATGGGCTGGATCCCGTTTTCAAAAGTGCTAAACTTTTTGTAGATGTAGATGGGTTCCATGGATTAAACTTAGTTTTGTGGACAAGGCTTGCCGATGGTAATTGAGCAAGCATGATAAAACATGAATGAAGGCTTGCCGATGGTAATCTGAATCCATAATTCTATTTTCGGATCCACATGACACACACCACTAGATAGTTCTATTTTCGAATCCACATAACCCTGCGTATACACTGAAAGCTGCCCGAATGTACTCTTCCCTGGCCTTCTCCTGCTGTTATGAACTGAAGGATAAAACATGAGTGTAGCAAAACCTTAAGTTTGTAAACTGAAACACAGGTGCATTGATCATCACGTTGGAGGGGCTGCCCACTGGGATGAGTTGAAGTTGGTGCTGCAACTGGAGCTGAAGCTGTTTGGTAGAAAATCGAAGGCAATGGTGGGTCTGTAACATCAGAAACGGTGAGATCGAGCAGGTGCCGGTGCTTCCATGGGAGGTGCTGCACTTGGCGCAGCCATCTGCATCAGTGAACCGGGCTCAACCGGGATAAGCAAAATGTTGTTAAGTGAATCAAAGAAAGAAAAGGTTCGGAACTTACTGTTAAGGATCTTAGCTGTGTAAGATTCTTACCTCAGATACCTTGCAATGCATGGAAGCCTTGCTAAACACGAATGTGCCTTGTATTGAAATTAGCTTGTATAGACCCTGCCTTAGAGAGGACTCCTGCCCCATTTAGTGTGGGCATCTTCTTTTAGGAAGAGTCCTTGATTACAATGTCCTCAAAAAAATTTGGAGCATAGTCTACATTATATGTTGCTGCAGTCCTACTTGATCTAGAACAGCAAACCTTGTGACCACCACAGGCAGTCTATGGTAACATAAGTCTAGAAGGCTAACCATGCAAGTTAATGTAGCTGCAATTGCAAGGTCAACACATGGAACATCTCAATCAAGTTAGCTGCCAGATTCCTCTGAATCAGGAAATGATAAACATGAATGCAGACATTGATCAGATCATGAATGATATATGCATGAGTTTAGATTGAAGAAAGGAATGCAAGAACCTAGACACACAATTGACCCATGGTATTTGGTAGAGGCCCAGCCTCTACGCATTATGTGGGTTTTCAGACAGACATAATCTGTCCTTCTCCCAACGTACCATTTCATATACCACTGGGTCATGCATTTGAACTATATGATGTGGGTTTCCGCCTTCCTTGCTACTACTATATCTGGCTCTTGAATAATTCAATATTAAAGATTGTTATGCTATAAAATTGTGGTTAATTTAGTACCCATATAGGCTGCATTCGAACTAGTTTCAACATGATTACAATTTCCAAAAGAGAGTGGAGTGTAACTTTTTTCTTAAACTTTTGGATGAAAATACTAAATACTCAGTGCACAAAATCTACAACAAATAAAAAATTTAAAAGGATATCGTGTTCAGAAAATAAATGGAACGAAGAAATGTTACTATCATATTATGCCATATTTATGTACTTTCTTCGAGCTATATTTTGAGTATAACTTTGAACCAGGGGAAAAGGCATAAACCTTACTTGAGTTGATGCATCTGCAGTATCATGGTTATCGGATGGCTTACATTTGACCGGCCAAACTAATGGAAGTAGGTACCAACAGACTTGTAGTTATTGTTCACCTTGCAATATGGGTCTATGACTCTATATTAAGCTTTTGCCTGCAAAAAAAAGTCAAGCTGTAATTTTTTGTCTAGAGATATCCAGCATAAAAATAAAATATGACTCTATATAAAGCATGAAAATAGTGCATGTTATTCACAAAAGAATAATTAATAGTGCCATCTGGGAGAAGCAAATATCCTTATGTCTGGATGACGAACTTTCGAATCTACTAGAACAAAGTGTCAAAACAACTTAAATCTGAAACAAAATGCAGTCTTGAACAAGAGAACAAAAAACATGTGAAAACAAGTCAATATATACTTCACACTTCAATTTAGTTTCAATTTATTATTCTTTGCCAAGGCCCAGTGCTCTGTCGGCTGCAATGCTCCCCTCATAATATGGAGGTTGTGTGTTCAGTCAAGCCCAAATGTGAAATGGTCAGTGGTGAATCATGGGTGTCCTTCCTTCCATGTGGGTGAAGGGTCGAGTTTAACTGAAGCCAAGAGTTAAAAGAGAAATCCCTTTTACTACTACTACTACTACATCATCCTCGGCTCCCGATCGAGAGTAGTAGTAGCTGCTACAGAAACTTTTACAAGATTAATTAAGAATACGTACAGAAACTTGTCAGATTGACACGCTTCCTGATTGGAGGTTTCAAGGCGTCTCTTGCCCCGGGCGGGGGACGTCTGCCTGGTGGTGCTGCCAGAGAACCCCCAGCTCCGGTACTGTTGCGCTCTGCAGCGGCCGTGTAGTGGTCGTGTGAGGAAAAAATGGAGAGAGGCCCTCCTCCCTTGATCCGAGGAGATCGCTGTCGTGAAATGCTGCCGCTGCTAGAACCCTAGAGAGAGGAGCCAAGGGGGAGCATGGTGTCGTCGCCGTCGTGGGTGGACGAGGACATCTCCGTTGTGAAATGCTGCCACTGGAACCCTAGCGAGAGGAGCGAGGTGGAGATGGGAGCAGTCGAGAAGGAAGCCGCCGCATGCGGAATGCCGATCGTGATGGGCGCTAGGGATTTGCTCGCCCCGAAAGGTAGGGTTTTATGGTGCCCCGAAACCCAATCCGAGAGGAGAGATTTCGAATCAAACAACCATCACCCCGGATCCACGGAAGTGCCGCGTTTTGGATGAACCGACCTGCTCTGAATCCATTCTTTTTTCGGATTCGAATCGGGTCGTCGGATCAGACACATCCATTGACACCCCGAGTAAGGAAGATGGAGTGGATGGGATGGAATTGTATCACCACGTACACAATATATATATAGGGAAATTGTTTGTATATTCTTGAAAATTATAAATATTATTCTTTATACCCTAACCTTCATGATGTTTACCTTAATATCCCTCAAATTATTGTCCCCAAAGTTACATCCTGTGTGTTATACAATTAATGGTGATAAATTGCACATGTGAGGGAGATTATATTTTTTTTGCGTAGCAGGAACCCACTGCGTGCGTAAAGAGGGGAGGGAGGAAGGAGCACGATTAGTGCTCCCGAGCTAGTGCGCTCTCCTATGTACGTCCTCCGTCCATGCAGTACAGCGTTGTAAAAGTCAAGTTTTTAATTATGATGATGAGGAGGAGAACATGCACAAACTGCAGGTGCATATATTGATAGGGCCATTCTACCTCTACTTGATCCTCTCATCTCATTTTTCTTCTTCTTGTTATGTATCGACAAAAATTAATGGGAGCCTAGCTCTCTACAGAAGATGGGCATGCATGGGCAGTCCATGCTTACCTTCTGATCAAGGGCTACATCCTTCTCGATCACGCTCCCCTAGCTAGCTCCTTGGAGTACATCTTCCAATACTGATCAATAAAGTTTCTGTTAGAGAATATTCTCATGTTCAGCTGAGCATTTGTCTCTTGGTGTGGACTAAAAAAGAATGTTCTCATGTTCACTAGAGATAAGAGAGACAGAGAGAGATCTTTTGAAAGTAGATCTCCATTGACCTTGACGAGGGAGGCGTCGCCTGTTGCATGTCCCCATGACATTGATATATATATACGTGCTTGATACCGGCATGCACAGCTAGTCAGTCTTCTTTAGATTCTCAGCTAGCACATGTACACGTTTGTGGGTACGTAGAACCCCCAGTACTACATGTAGAAGACAAAGACGAAGACCAAGACCAAGACGTATAATCCTAATGGGATTAGGAGATTGTTGGCTATGGTCTTTTATAAATATGATTGTAACCCTAAGAGTAACATAAAGAGATCGGAAGATGTCGGGTGTCCGAGGGTCAACCGGGGGAAGAGTACTTCTTTTGCATAGTGAAAAGGGTGGTTTCTCTAAATTGCCCTCTTGTTGTCTCTCGTGGTGTGTGCTTACCTGCGTGATTGACGTCTCCCCTTGATTGTCTTCTAGTCGGAGGACGGGGAGGAGGAAGTGGGGGGTCGTCCCAGCATGAGTAGGGGAGAGGGGTCAGGCCTTTCCATCCGGTTTGTTGAGCTCCCCTTCCCCTGTGCTGAGCTCTGCCTACTGGAGGGCAGCGAGAGCACCGGCCTCATCGCATCTATCAATGTGTGAGTCAAGTTCTTCAACGGGATCCGTGTTTGAAGGCGGGCTCACAAGATACATCTGATAGCAGTGTCGTCTGCCTCGAACGGTAGGGACTATGGCATACATTCGGTAGTGTCGTCTACTTATAGCGTAGAAGATCTCGGGGAGCTAGGGCACCGGAGGGTTCCTACCATTCTCTCTCTCTCTCTCTCTCTCTCCTAATTGGGGGAAAATGATAATCTCACTTAAGTGAGTTGCCATCGTTGTCACATGGCTTAGCTCCAAAGGCATACATGGGAACACAAGTTAAGAAATTTCAAGGGTTTACAAGTAAATTCTATAAAAATAAGGGACGTAACGATAATTTAGATATGTTTTAGAAATATATAGATAATGTTGGATGTGGAATGACAATCTAGAGGGGTGTGGATGCATAAAATTGCACGTCCATACCTCCCGCCGAGCCCCGCATTAAATGTCAAAGTCAAAGGAAGAAGACCCGGAGAGACTGGCCACCCTGGGCTCCGGAAAGATACTACCGCCCGACAAATCCCCGCATTTGCATGGGCGCATTAAAAGACCGAGAAGTCACAGGATGTCCTCCTGAATTAACACACTGCTAGGGACCCTCCCTCGGGCCCCTAACGGTGAAGAAATATCCCAAAGAATGCACGGCTTCAAGCTACTTAAGCAAGGGCCTGAGGCCCTTCAGCGGCACGGCCATGAGCCCCCAGCGGCACGACCCTTCAGCCTCTAGCGGCACGGGCCTGAGGCCCTCCAGCGGCACGGGCCTGAGGCCCCTCAGCGGCACGGCCATGAGCCCCCAGCGGCACGGCCCTTTAGCCTTTCAGCGGCACGGCCATGTGGCCCTCCAGCGGCACGGCCGTCTGGCCCTTCAGTGGCACGCTTCATGCAGGGTTTCACCAAGTCTATACATTCATTTCGAAAGTCTGTACAGGCTCATGTATGCTCACAGTGCGAAGTCTGTACAGAGTTCTGGCAAACGCGAAGTCTATACATCCGAGCTCCAAGTCTGTACACTGGCTCGCTGCATCAAACGAAGTCTGTACAGCCATCAGCCAAAGTCTATACGTTGGTGAAGTATGTACATCCACCAGTTCAACTGCCAAATTCTATACACTGGTGAAGTCTATACATCCACCAGTTCAACTGCCAAAGTCTATACACTGGTGAAGTATGTACATCCACTAGTTCAACAGCCAAAGTCCGCACGTTGGCGAAGTCTGTACATCCGCCGGTTGAGCTTCCAAGTCTATACACCGGCCCCTGCAAGTCTATACATTGCAGCATAATTGAAGTATGTACGGCCTTTGCTTTGCCAAAGTCTATACATTGATGAAGTCTGTACACCGCTTTTGACGCAAGCCCCTGCAAGTCTATACATTGCAGCTGAGCTGAAGTCTGTACAGCCTTTGCTCTGCAAAAGTATGGACATTGTGAACTCTCAAGTCTGTACATCATCCGGTTGCCTTGCCCACGAAGTCTATACACTCCTTCACCAAGTCCTGACCCTTCCAGCGGCACAGGGCTTCTTGGCCCCTTCAGCGGCAAGGCCTTTGGCCCTTTAGCGGCACAGCCTTTCTGCCCTCAACGCCATGCGCCCTTTCCCCAGCGGCACATCGCTGAAAGCCTCCTGACGGCATGCACCGGTAGAAGACACAACGGTCAATAGGCAGACCCATTGGCGCGCAGTCCAGCCACTTCAAAGCCAGTTAGCACCTGTCTCCGTGTCACCTTCTGGCTGGAGGAGGGGAGATCTTCGCCCGACGAGGAAGATATCGAAGTCAACATCGGATGGCAGTGCCATCATGAGGCGACCTCATCAATCGTCCGCATATAAAAGGCCCCCCACAGACAGAAAGAAAAGAGGGGGATTTCTGCTAGAGAGAGGAAAGAAACACAGAAACAGAGGAGAGCATCTTCGTGCGAAGAGGCCCGTTCGAGGCAAGGAAGAAGAGAAGAAGAAGGTAGAGGAAATGTAGGAAGAAGAGAGCAGTGTTGCATGTAGCAGAGGGGGGAGGAATGGAGGACAGGGAATGGTTACCCTTCCTCGTTCCAACCCTCTCTCCAACTTTCTTTTTTTCTATTCTTTGTTTTCTTCCCTCCATTTGTTCAGGGATGCATTGTATGATGTGTGGTCTTCGGGCCATGATTCCCCCTTTTTTTATCATCCTAAATCTTCCATGAATGAAATAGTGTTTGGTTCTGCTTCTTACAGCATTTGTCATCTTCTTCTCACCGGTCTCTTGTGGTTTTGCTTTCTCTTCCCTCAACCTCCCAACTCCCTGTTCTACTTGATTTCCCGTAGCGCTGGTTTATGCAGTCAATAGGGTTTGCTCCTGGCTTGATAGGGTATGGCCAACTTCGTCCCTCTTCAATGGCTTTCCGTTGCACAACAACCCTTGATATCCCCTTCTATCTCAGGTCTGTGGGAGCCCATTCTCTTTGACACATTGGAGTCACTCGATGCCCAAAGCATCCTCCTCTGCCCTCCTTCGGGACCAGTGGCATGCCACACACCCTCAAGCTCCCAGCCTTTCTACCACTCAAGGCCCCCAGCGGTATGCCTCTCCCACGCGGTCGTTTGGTGGTACAGCCTTCCTTGAGTCTGCTTGGCGGCACACTCTCCTCAGGGCCATTCAGCGGTGCACCCTCTCTCTGCTTGTCAGCGGTACACCCCCCTTTCCTTGGCCGCCCAGCGGCATGCCCTTGGACTGTCAGCCCGGTACTCCTTGGCCACCACCTCCCCGGTGTACTCATAGCTTGCATCAGTCTACTGGTTCCTCGTTCGATGTTTTCTCCGAGTTTTCCGAGGTTTCCCTAAAGGCGGCTGCTCAGGCACCCTCCTCAGATTTTGGTTCATGCCACCCCCGTGGGCATGTTCCTTGTTATTCCTTTACCCCCCGGGTCAGGGGGAGGTGCTGTCGAATTTTTGCCAGGAATAACAATCAATCTAAAAAGATGAAAAGAAGCAGCAAACATATGGACTGAGCAACAGTGAAAACATTCTAATCAACTAAAAGAGCTATGCAAGATTCAAGGAGCTAAACTGAACAAGACTTTAAGCACTGCATTGCTGAACATGACTTGGGACTCAACCTCATGACAGGAGAATGAAAGCTTAACCATCTAAGATGCTTCACCCTGAGCTGAACAAGAAACCCACTCTTGAGTCCTGGCCACCCCTTTAGCGGCACACTCTGCCTGGTTTTGTCTGCCACTTTTCCTAGCGGTACACTCCCCTTTACCTTCAGCAGCACATCTTCTATCCTCCAGCGGTACGCTCCTCATTGGCCCTCTAGCGGTGCACTCTCCCAGTTCCTTTCCCGACGGTACGCCCCCCCCTTGCCGTCTGAGCGGTACGCATCCTCCCAGCGTTCCATCAAGTCTATACATCACTGCATCATTCACGTTCGAAGTCTGTACATCGTCTTCTTGTGCATGCATTGCATTATTTGAGTTGAAGTCTGTACAGCCTGTGCATGAAGCCTGCACACTGTCTGGTCGCATACACTTATAAGTCTATACATTGGTAGTTCTACCTACGTTGCACTCATAAGTCTATACGTTATGAACTCTCAAGTCTGTACAGACCTCGCTTTGCTCAAGTCTGTACATCGTCTAGTTGTCTTGGCTAAGTCTGTACGTTAATTATCTGCTCGCGCATCACTCCTTCGGCAAGTCCACACATTGTGAAAGTCTATACACTCCTCATTGGCTTGCTTCATGCACCAAGTCTGCACATTCCTTTCTAAAGTCTGTACGTTGCATTGCATGAAGTCTGCACGTTCCTTTCTAAAGTCTGTACGTTGCATTGCATGAAGTCTGCATATTCCTTTCTAAAGTCTGTACGTTGCATTGCATGAAGTCTGCACGTTCCTTTCTAAAGTCTGTACGTTGCATTGCATGAAGTCTGCACATTCCACGCTAGTGAAGTCTGTCCAAGTCTATACACTGCACCGCCTCATTCATCGTCTTGCAAAGTCCATACATCGCCGCTATGTGTGTGCATCGTTGAACAAGTCCATACATTCATTGTACCGCTAGCCAAGTCTATACATTGTTCGTTGCATAACACGCAAGTCTACACATCGTGAGCATCCCGCTGCCAAGTCTATACATTGCATCGCTGGGCAAGTCTCTACATTATCTGTTGCATACAGCAAGTCTGTACAGTCCTCGTGGCTCGTTCACGCATCAGCTCCTCCAGCCCTTCCAGCGGTATGCTTCCAGTCCCCCAGTGGTACGCTCCACATTCTTCCAGTGGTACGCTCCCCAGCGGTACACCCTCCTTTACACTTTGAACCGCACACACCATTCATCTCTCAGCGGTACACCCTAGTCTCCATCATCTCCCCAACGAATACACACATGCATACAATAAAAAGGGAGGGGGGCTATATGATAAAAGGAACGATGAATAGTAATAACAATAATGAGATAAAAGGGGTGGTCCCAACCAAGATAACAACAAGGGAAGATAATATCAAAGAAAGGGTAATGTCAATAGACAAATGATAATAACAAGCGTCGACGACCATCGTGAATACAACAATATGGCAGCAGTCTCTCCTTCCTGGATTACGAACTCGGGGATATTAATGATGCCACTGTAAGCTGGAAGTCACTCTCGGGAGTTCTCTCTCTTGTCATGGTGACCGCCTGGCCTTACTTCGGGCCGATAATTCATCAGGGTCCCCTCCCTCGTCGGGATTTGATTTGCCTCCCTGCATTAAAATTACCGTCCCTCGGTAAACATTTGTACAGATTTATCTCCCGGGTTATTGTCTCATTTTCCATGTGAACTTGTGTCCAAACATGAAATGGTCCATCAGTGACCGACATGACCCGAGTATTCAGGCCCCCCCCACCTCGGGCTCACCGCATAACCCGACGGGTGTTTCCTTCCTGCATTAATTAGTATTTATTTCGACCGTGGAGCCCTTATTTCTGGCAATTAATCAAGGGTATTCCCCTCTCCGAGGGGATGTAAATGACGTTGTGACCTTTATGGCACAACGGGTCTCAGTCCCGACCCGAACCACACAATCGCCTGACTGAGTCAGATCGAGCGCACCATGGGCTCTCCGGAGCCCGAACAAATCGTCACTATGTGACTGGCACGCCCACGCACTTAATAAAACCAACAAACGGATAAACGAATAGAATGAAGATCTCTCGAAATTAAGTGCGTCCACAAGTCTGGCACGCCCGGTGGGACTAGATCACCCTTCATCTTTTGCCGGAACCAAGGGCTCCACGACCCCCTTCTTGTAATACTGATTCCCTAATTTGCAAATGCAAGTTGCGTCACGGACGCCCCGATGGCACCCACTTTCGGCCACCAACCCGTCGAGAGTCACGTGCGGAACGGCTACATGGCCTTCCCTCTCACCTTCGGGTGCTTCCCTCCCTCGGTTGGCTTCCCCAACTTTTTGGGAGTGGCCTTCACTCACCTGTTGGACGTGGAAGCGTCTGACGGGATCAAGAACGGCGCCTCCACCCAGGGGGCCACCAAAGCTGCTACCAGCCGACCAATGGCCGAATCCCCGAAGACTGCCCCTATGATGATATTGGGCTGCAACGTGCACCATGCGCACGAAACCGCCGTCCCATCTCACCCAGGCTCGGCTTCCCATCAGAGAAGGCTCCAGAGGAGTCATGCAACCACATCATCCCGAGGCCGGGTCTCCGGCACTGGCAAGTCTGCTATCGTCGGAACGCTCCGGGTGCATCTTTCCGGGCGGCGCTCCGAAGTGATCCCGGATCGCATCATACCCGCAGTTCCAGTGCGTAACTCCTTTCAGCCACTGGAGAAGATGAAGGGCAGGATGACGCCCGCAGCTCCAGCCATAGTCCCACAACACTGACCAGCCCCTAGGCCGGTGAAGGGCAAGCAGGCGTGGATTCCCAAGGCAGCCCGGGCTATTTCACCAGCCATGAGGGGACCCAGCACCTCTCGCCCGGCAAGGGCTCAACAAGCAGACCGGGTCAAGACATCGGCCCCCGTCTATCAGCCGGCATCGGCCACACTGACCCCACCAGAGAACACCCGCCGTCGACACCACCAACGTCACTACCAGGCTGCCCGTGAGGAGCCTACAGCCTACATGCCTGTTACTGTCAACAGGGCCACACCACCGGCTTCTCCTCCAGATCAAGACTGGGAAGGGGTGGAGCAGGCCATGAGAAACTATCTGCGGGGCCTGGGGAGCACTCCTCTGGGTCGTCAGAGATTGCTGGGGGCAGTAGCCTCGACATTTGAAGAAGAAGAAGCCCGACCCGTGCCTAGTGTCGAGTCGAGGAACTGCTCCGAGGAGCGCTATCAGTCCCCGCCGAGGGAAGAGGCGAGGCCGCGGGGGTCGGTCTTTGACAGATTGGTCTTCCCAGGAAGTTCGTCAAGAAGAGCAACAAGAAAAGGCAAGGATATAAGGGTCTACACTTGCAATATGGCGGGAGTGTTCGGCCGGTACGGGGCCTTACCGACCAAGCCCGAAGAAATGGCCAGACTTGCGGCAAGGCCAGGACCTCTCACCAGAAGAGGGAAGGCAGCAACTGAAAAGACACAAGCTCACACTGAAGGAACTGACTACGGGGAGTCGTCGACGGCCCTGGCCGCCAATGTCATTACTGAAGGCACCACGGGAGGACCATCCACTTCGTCCGAAGAGGCGCCAGTCGAAGAGAGAGGGGGCACCCCTAGCCTCTCAGTGAGTGACCCTGCTGTATTACTCATGATGCAGCAATATCAAAGAGAGATCGAGTTTCTAAAAAAGTAGTTGACCGACAAAGCTGCTCAACCCTCAACGTCCGGGCAGACCGAAGCACTACCAGAGACCCCTGGGGGTAACGGTCAGGCCTCGGAAGCTTCTCCACAGGTGACGGTGTCTCCGCCGATCTCCGGCTACACCGGGGGCATACCCCTGCACCAGCCACAGCACATAACTCCGGCCCCGCCGCCGAACCTACCGTTCTAGGGATCCACCATTGCGCCTCAGGCGATAGTGTTAACGACGCCACTGGCGCAACCGGCTCATTTCTACCCGAACCCGGTGGACCCAGCGACGGTGAACAGACTTATGTTGGAACAGATGATAGACATGAAGCTGGCAGAGAGGGGCGATAGTGATTGCACGCCCTCTGATGTGTATCGGGTACCTTATCCGTCACACTATGGTACAAGGAGGCTCCCGGTCGGCATCACCAAATCGCCAAAATTTGAAAAGTTTAATGGGCAAGGGTCTCCCAGGGAGCACATAGCCTACTATGTGAATATTATGGGGGATTTAGCTGCAGATGAAGCATATCTCCTCAAATTCTTTGGCTCAACACTTACCGGGCTTGCTTTGAATGGTACTCGAGCCTGCCCGCCGGGTCCATTGCAGACTGTCCCGACATGCATAAGAAATTTAAAGAAAGGTTCTACATAGCTGAACGGGAGGTCACCGTGGCAGAACTCTACGCCACAAGGCAAAGAAGTGATGAGTCGGCACTCGACTACATAAAGAGGTGGAGGAACCTCAGCATGAGATGTAGGCGTCCCCCGCATCAGGAGGACGCGGTGCAAATTTGTAAATAGAACCTGAAGAAAGAAATCCTTGAGAGAATGATCGGTGCGGAAATAAAGTCATTTGACCGCTTAAACAATATAGTGGCAGAGATCGAGGCATTCCTTGCTCGATACTCTTCCACTCCAATGGCATCAAGTCAAAGGGCCAGACAAGCCGAGAAGAAGCCGATGCCGCTAGAAGTCCACACATTGGACTTTCAAGCTTTTGAGAAACAGACGGAGAAGGCCAAGGAGATGGCCAACCCACCTCCAGCCAGGGCTACTGAACGACAGGAAGGTCCTTCCCTGCGGGAGAAAATGAGGAATAAGTTGTATTCTTTTCCTCGAGATAAGTCCCGGATATTGTTTGAATGGGCCACCAGATATAATAAAATTACATTGCCAGAACCAAAGAGGCCTGGCGACATAAAAAGAAAGGATGATCCTCGTTTCTGCCCGTACCACCAAATGCTGGGGCATACTATCGAGGAGTGTTATATCTTCAAGGATGTCATTGAATCCTTGGTGAAGAAGGGAGAACTGGACATGGGGGAGCACAAGGTGGATCCTCCACAGCCGCATGAGATGCCAAACCTCGGCACTTTTGTTAACATGATCTCTCTTTACCAGCAGCTGCCTGAGGAATGGGCAGAGGCCAATACAGCTGCAACATATGAAGCCTTTGTCATGGCACCAGCTCAAGACCAAGGAGGTTGGCAGGCTGCGCCGACGAGGAATAGAAGAAGAAGGCAAGCCCCCCATCCCACACCGGAGGTTCATATAAGGGGTGTCACACCTTGACCTGTCCCACCACCAGTGACGCTTGTTTGGCATGATACAGCCCCCCGGCTAGTTGTGCGGCGCTTCACTAACAACAGGAAGAAGCATACCCCGATGCGGGTGCACAAAGAGACCAGTCCCGCAGTGGAAAGGCTCCAGGCCATTATTGATGGGCTTGAAGATTATGAGCAGCCTGAAATCCGGCCTATGGAGCTGAAGGAATATGTCCCCTGGAGGGAGTTCGAATCACTCGAACCGGCGCCAGAAGCAGAAGCCGAAGCAAAGGAAGAGCCCCTCTTGTGGGGTGAGCCTCCCCAAGGCCAGTTGCCAGCCACTGAAGAAAAGAAGAAAAAGAAGAAGAAAAGGCCCAGAAACAAGAAGAAGAGCGGGGTTGTTCTCTCTTGCAACACCCTGTCAGCGTTGTTTGACACTGCCCTCTCTCTGGGGGAGGAAGAGCAAGAGACGCCCATTGAGCCATCAGAAGTGAACCAGGCCGAGGCATCCACCTCCCAGCATGCCACCAGGTCGGGAAGGAAATGGGGATGCCCTCCTCAGGCCAACCATAACATCCTGCTCAGGGGAGAATAGCCATATCATATCCCTGAACCTAGAATCCAAGGCATGGAGATTCCCCCTCCCTTGGGTCTCTACCCCGGAGAGCCGATCGGCCAGAATACCCATTCATTCATTGAGTTTCTAACGACTCAAGGGGAAAGGCAGTCATGCCCCCGAGAGTCTCGACAGGTCAAAGAAGCAAGTAGCCTCTCGACCCCACTCGTGGCAAGTCCTCCTCTAGCAAGGGAAGATACTTGCAACATCCCGAACCTTACCGAGTTCATGCAAGAGAAGGCAGAAACCCAACAGGCCCCGCAAGCCCAAGTAATACCTGACCCGGCGGAGGAGACGCCCCCTGAGCCGGCTCCCTAGGCCCAGACCGAGGGCAGGCATAGCAGAGTCGAAGAGATGAAGTTGCTCGAGGTCCGAGCCGGCGACAGAATAGTCAAGCACTTGAAGAAGATCCCATCTAGGTTTACCGTCTGGGAGATTCTATCTCTGGATGAAGAGACACAGTGGGCCGTCATCGCAGCACTCCAGACACCAGCTTATGTGGAGGCTTGCCTTGCAGAAATGTCACCCGAGGTAGCGATGGCTTTCACGGAAGAAGATATGCTCCTGCCTACCTACAGTCACAACAGGCCACTCTACATGAAAGGGCAGCTGAATGGGCACCCCATCAATAGGGTACTGATTGACCCTGGGGCGGCAGTGAACATACTCCCTTACCGAGTATACCAAAAACATTACTTCGACGTGCATTTGATCGAGGTCAAGAATGTTAAGATCGCCGGCTTCAACCAGAAGTGTGAGGTCCCCATGGGGATTCCAGAGTTTAACCTCTCTCTCGGTGATTTCACGACTAAGGTCCAATTTCATGTTATTAACTCTGGTACCTCCTACAAAGCATTACTCGGCTGGCCTTGGCTGCACCAGAACAGGGTCGTGCCGTCTACTCTGCATCAATGCATCAAGTACCCTGGCGACGGGAAGGAGGAGAGAATCTTTGCCGACCTCCACCCTTTTGAGGTGTTCGAGTGCCATCTCTCATACGCCAACCTGTATCTAGAAAAGTCGAAGCAAACTCCCCAAGTCACCTTAGACAAGGGAAAGATGAAGGCGGAGCCAGACAATTGGTTCCCTCCACCGCCGCCAGGATATGTGGCTCCCCGTCAAGTAGCATTTGTTTCTAGGGCAGAAGGAGTATTCAAAGCAACTCCCCTTTCCATCTACCCCGCACCGTGGTTGCCGCACCTCGAAGACTTGCTGGAGGACATCAGGGTCCCGTTCGGGATCATCAAGCCTCTCGCAGAAGTTGACTGCCAAGCGGCTAAACCATTGAGGACCTTTGAGGTGCCTAACCCCGGAGGACGGTCCACTATTTTCTATGTGGCTAATGAACACCCGATCAGAGGGGACGATGATTGTAAACTCCCCGACGAACTGCATGACCCACTCGTCCCGATCACGGGACTGCCCGACATGACTGGTCGTGTAGCCAGAATCACCAGGAAACAAGGGGTCCCCTTTCGCCAGCTCTCTAGTCAGAAGGACATGTTCGAGAAGATGTGGAACCCACCAAACCTGGACCGGAGGTTGTTACAAATCACCCGGCACCCGGAATTAGGTTTCTCATTAGACGATTTCTACGAAGCCGACGTTATATCGGTCTCGGCTCCGAGCGGCAGTAGTCTCACGGGCGCCCAAGGCCCACAGGAAGTGCAAGGTCGGCAGTACCTTAAGCCTTCAGTCGATGAAGATCAGGACGAGGAGGTATTCTTATGAAAGCCGCCTCCCTGCAAGAACAACGAAAAGGCCCCGTCCTCCTCTGAGGGATCGGCCCCGAACGACTCCAGCGACGGGCCGTCATTGCCTTCGTCGGACAATGATGTGAAAGGCAAAGAGGCAAGTCGAACTCCGGGCCTCCCTCGGTGCGACTCTGCCCTGTTTGCCATGTGCTATCAACAGCAGCGAGAAATCGAGATGCTGAAGGCTCGGTTGGCCGAAGTAACCGCACTCATATCTGACTTGATTGGGGGCATCTTCCGCCAGCAGAATATCGGCATGCACCTGCCCCGGGGGGCCATCCCGAACATCCCTACGCACTGGAGAAAGGAGACCAGAGGCGCAACTATTTCCCCAGTCAGACGGCCGTCCAACCGGAATCCCACATTACAAGAGAGAATGCGGAGGCCCTACTCCTTCCCGAGGAATAAAACCCGAGGGATCTTTGAATGGGCTTGCTATTATGGCAAAGTTACCCTCCCAAGGCCCACGAGGCCGCAAGATGCTCGCAGAAGTGGTGATCCTTTGTTCTGTTCGTACCACCAAATACTGGGTCACTCCATAGAAGACTGCTACGTCTTCAAGGACATTGCTCAGGACTTGATTGAGAAAGATGAGCTCAGAATGGGAGATTACGTGGTAGCTCCACCACGCCCTCATGCGACAGGCAACCCCGAAAGAAATATCTACATGGTGTCAGTCCAGCACCAGATCTTTGAAGAGGTGGTGGAGAATGGGCAACCCCGGCCGCTGGCGGAGAACCAGCCCCTGGTGCGACAATCCATCACTTCACCCCCAGTTGGAGCCGTCTATGATGACTACCAAGAAGACCCCGGAGAAACTCTTCACTTCTCCGCACAGGAGAACCCCTCGGAGCCACAGCCCGCTAGCCTGGAACAGGGAGATACCAGCAGAGCCTCACCGCCCAACGAGGTGAAGCAGGATGACGTCTATGGCGTCCTAGAAGCAGAAGACGGCAAAGATCAAGATTTCGTCGACTTATTGCCAGCACCACCAGAAATTGAAGATGGCGGTCAGGCCACAGTAGATGAACTTATCGAAATTAACCTGGGCACGGAGGGCGACCCCAGGCTGACCTTTCTAAGTGCCCTTCTTCCTCTATAGGAGAGGGGACGGTATATCAAGTTGCTACAAGAGTTCCGGGACTGTTTTGCATGGAATTATAAGGAGATGCCCGGCCTGAGTCCTGGCGTGACTCAACATGTTCTTGCCATGGACCCCAAGGTCGAGCCAGTGAAATAGTCTCCCCGACGCATGAGACCGGAACTGATACACCAAATTTGTAAAGAAGTCGACAAGCTCATAGATGTCGATTTCGTAGCTGAGAACCAGTATACTACCTGGTTGGCCAGCATTGTGCTAGTGAAGAAGAAGAATGGACAGATCAGGATTTGCGTGGATTTTCGCGACCTGAATAAAGCCTGCCCAAAAGATGACTTCCCGGTGCCTATCACTGAAGTGATGATTAACGCAACCACTGGCCACGAGGCCCTATCCTTCATGGACGGATCGTCCGGCTATAACCAAATCTGGATAGCTGAGCACGACCGAATTCATACGGCCTTCCGGTCACCCAAAGAAATATTCCATTACAAAAGAATGCCCTTCGGCCTCAAAAATGCCGGCGCACCTACCAGCGGGCGATGACCAAAATATTCGACGAGCTGCTGTACAACAAAGTCGAATGCTACATTGATGACTTGGTCATCAAGACAAAGAAAAAGGAAGATCACCTGAAGGACCTTAGAGTCATCTTCGAAAGGCTCCGGCAGTACGAGCTGAAGATGAACCCGATGAAGTGTGCCTTCGGCGTCTCCAGCGGGAAGTTCCTCGACTTCATTGTCTGATACAGAGGGATCGAGATCGACCCTTTCAAAATAAAAGCCATCCAAGAGCTGCCTCCTCCGAAGGATCTGGGAGAGCTAAGATCCCTGCAGGGCCGGCTGGCCTACATCCGAAGATTTATTTCTAATTTGTCGGGGCGCTGTCAGCCATTCCATAGATTGATGATGAAGAATGTACCTTTTAACTGGAGCCAGGAATGCCAGAAGGCCTTCGATCAGCTGAAGGACTACTTAAGGACCCCGCCTATGCTGGGGGCACCTGTCAAGGGGGGGCCACTTATTCTGTACATAGCCGCCACCGAATGCTCCCTGGGGGAATGCTCGCTCAGAATAATGATGAAGGGAAGGAGCAGGCTCTCTATTATCTCAGCCGGAGGCTAGTGGGGGCAGAAGCAAAATACACCCCGATCGAGAAGGTCTATCTTGCCCTGGTCTTCGCAGTCAAGAAGCTGAGGCATTACATGCTCTCCCATGAAGTGAGCCTGATCTCCAAGGCCGATCCAGTCAAACACATTCTCTCCCAGCCAGTCCTGAAGGGACGTCTCGGTAAATGGGTCGTGCTGCTAATGGAATTTGATATCACCTACGTGCCGCAGAAGGCCGTTAAGGGTCAAGCCGTGGCCGAATTCTTTGCAGCACATCCTGTGCCCGAAGATTCCCCATTGGCTACAGAGCTGCCCGAAGATGAAACGCTGGAGGTGGACCAAGTCCAACAGGTCGCTTGGCAGCTGCACTTCGATGGAGCTTCGAGAACAGAAACGGCCCCGTCCGGACATACAAAAGTACGGGCAGGGGCCGGCATTGTCCTCAAATCCCCGAGGGAGAAGTATTGCATACATCTTGCTCCATCAATAAACCTTGCACAAATAATGAGGCGGAGTATGAGGCTCTGATTATTGGTCTCCAAGTTGCGTTGCAGATGGAGATTAGAATGCTGCAAGTATTTGGCGATTCGTTACTAGTCGTCAAGCAAGTCCAAGGGCAGTTTGATGTCCGAAAGCCTGAGCTGCTGCCTTACCATGCTAAAGCAAAGCGGCTCATGGAACAATTCTACCTTATTGAGATAGGCCATGTTGCCCGGGGAGAAAATGCACAAGCCGACGCACTGGCAAAACTGGAAGCTCATTAGCAGTCCCGCCTGATGGGTCTCTTAGCATCAGGGTGGTGAATCAGTGCCAGGTGCCTAGCATGATAGAAGAGCCAGAAGAAGAAGAACTGGAGGTCGCTGCAGCAGAAGCTTTCGACCTACCGGACTGGAGGGATTCCCTCATGCAATGGTTTAAATACCAGCAATTGCCCAAGCAGAGAGAAGAAAAGATCAGGCTGATCAGAACAAAGGACTCTTATGAGGTCCGGAACGGGATCCTATTCCGAATTATGGCGGATGCCAAACGGAAAGTACTCCTGCGGTGCCTATCCACGGAAGAAGCTTGGAGGGTCATGAAAGAAGTCCACGCCGGAACAGCAGGTGCACACCAGGCGGGACCAAAGATGAAAATTGAAATAAAGAAGCTTGGCTACTACTGGCCAACCATGTTTGATGACTGCTGCAAGTACGCCAAGTCTTGTCAGAAATGCCAGGAGCATGCCACAGTACCCAGGAGGCCGCCCGTGCCGCTACATCCGACATTGCCCAGCTGGCCGTTCGCCCAGTGGGGAACAGACGTCGTGGGCCCACTACCCGCGTCATCCGCCGGGTGCAAATACATTTTGGCGGCAACTGATTACTTCTCCCGTTGGGCAGAAGCCGTTGCTTTGAGAGAAGTGACTGGTGAGATCGTCGCCAGATTCGTCCGGCGCAACATCATATTCCGGTTTGGTACGCCAAATCGAATCATCTCAGACAATGGAAGTCACTTCCGCAACCAGAAAGTCTACCGGCTGGCCGAGAAGTACAAGATCGACTGGAGAATGTCAACCCCCTACAACCCACAAGCCAATGGTTTGGCTGAAGCTTTCAACAAGACTCTTTGTACTCTCCTGTCCAAAATTGTTAGTTCTAACAAGAGGGACTGGGAAGAGAAAATGTATGAGGCCCTGTGGGCGTATCGAACTGTATACAAAACTCCGACGGGTTGTTCACCCTTCTCTTTAGTGTACAGCTCAGAGGCACTCGTCCCCATTGAGCTGGAAATACCCTCCCTTCGGGTCGCAATCCAACACGGGCTAGTCCATGAAGAGCAAACAAATGTCGAGCGAAGGCTCGAAGAGCTCTCCGACCTGGAGGGGAAGCGGCTTCACGCCCAGCAGAAGATCCAGATCTATCAAGCCTGAATAGCTCACGCTTTTGACAAGCTCGTCAAAGAGCGTGAATTCAAGAAGGGTGACCTCGTTATGGTCAAAAGGAGGGAAGTCATGGCTTCCAACCCCAAGGGCAAGCTGAATGAAAATTGTCTTGGACCCTATGTAATCCAAAAGGTCTATGAAGGTGGGGCATATGTGATAGTCGATCATCGGGGGGAGGTCCAGTTTCCACCCCTTAATGGTAGACATCTAAGATTGTATCACGCTCCAATTCCTCCATTCAATGAATAATACATTTACCCGCCCCACGGCGGGCAGATTTGCTTTCAATTGCTTGAATGGTTTACTTGCCGCCTGTTACGGACCACAAGAGAAGCGACCAAAGGGAACGCGCGCATACCAAAAAAAAGGAAGAAAAAAAAGAGAAGAAAAAAAAGAAAAGGAAAAGAAAGAGAAGGAAAAGAAAGACAAAAAAAAGGAAAGAAAGAAAGAGAAAAAAAGAGAAAAAAGAGGGAAGAAAAGAAAGAAAATAAAAAAAGAAAGAAAAGAAGAGGAGGATTCAGCCCCTCCAATAAACGAATCAACCCTGTCAGCCCTTGACATTTTATCGGCACTGACGAAAAATACCCCACCCGGACCCTTCGTCCTAGATTGGGGAATCAACCCGTCTCCTTACGTTGGCACTCACCCGTACCGACGAATATTCCAATAAACGAATCAACCCTGTCAGCCCTTGACATTTTTGTCGGCACTGACGAAAAATACCCCACCCGGACCTTTCATCTGAGATTGGGGCATCAACCCGTCTCCTTGTGTTGGCACTCACCTGTACCGACGAATATTCCAATAAACGAACCAACCCTGTCAGCCCTTAACATTTTTGTCGGCATTGACGAAAAATACCCCACCCGGACCTTTCGTCCGAGATTGGGACATCAACCCGTCTCCTTGCGTTGGCACTCTCCCGTACCGACGAATATTCCAATAAACGAATCAACCTTGTCAGCCCTTGACATTTTTATCGGCACTGACGAAAAATACCCCACCCGGACCTTTCGTCCAAGATTGGGGCATCAACCCATCTCCTTGCGTTGGCACTCACCCGTACCGACGAATATTCCAATAAACAAATCAACCCTGTCAGCCCTTGACATTCTGTCGGCACTGACGAAAAATACCCCACCCGGACCTTTCGTCCGAGATTGGGGCATCAACCCATCTCCTTGCGTTGGCACTCACCCGTGCCGACGAATATTCCAATAAACGAATCAACCCTGTCAGCCCTTGACATTTTGTCAGAACTAAGGAAGAATACCCCAACCGGACCTTTCGCCCAGGATCGGGGAATCAACCCTCCTCCTTGCGTTGGCGCTCACCCGTACCAACGAACACACCCAGAGACAAATAAACCACACCTGTCATCGGCACTCTGTCGGCGCAGATGAACAGCCCTCTTTAAACCAAGACCTCCCGTCAGGGTCATTGAACGAACAAACTCTTCTCTCCGTCCCTTCGGGCGACGAACAACCCCTTTTGACCAATACCTCCCATCCGGGTCGCCGAATGAACAAATTCTTCTCTCCGCCTCTCCAAGGTCGGATCAACCTACTTGGGTTAAACATACCGGTGACATCATTCGACTGAGTCGCTTTATGGACATGGTGAAGTGGTCCCCTCACCCCCCTCTGGAAGGGGCGAGCACTCTCCTATGCTCATATGCGAATCTCATCAGGGTCTCCCCGAATAAACTGTTAACGTGAACTTGCGTTCCATCACATAGCAAGAAAAAAGAAAGGGAGGGAAGAAACCATCCGACACCACACGCATACCATAGACACATGAAATAATTGCATTGTATTCTTTTCAGAAAAAAATTACATTGGCCTCGGGGCATACCCCGGTGTGACATGCAAAGAAGGGAGTGGAAGGGGAATCGACGGCTACTCTAGCCCTCGGAAGATGTCCTCAACAGGGAGGATCCCGACGCAAGGGAAGCTTATCATCTTACGTAGGCGGCCCTCCTACGCCTCGAGGCATTCCAATTCCTTCGTCACAGAGGCCACGCCTACCTCGGCAACGGCCAACTCTTCAGCCTCCTGGGCCTTAGCCGTCTCTGCCTTGACCAGGTCAGACTCCGCCTGGGTAAGCCAGCCCCGGAGTTTCTCTATCCGGTTCCCCAAGGCGTCAATGTTGGCATTGTACCTATCCAAGGCTCCTTGATGTTGCTCCCGACTGTCTCTCCGAACAGCCAGCGCCTCCAGATACTCGTCCCTCTGGGCACCGATAGCTGTGAGCTCGGTCGGGGCTAGCGTCTCGACGAATGCGCGACGGTTTACGTATTTCAACAATAAGAGAACACGTCGTGACCATTCTTACAGTGGGCAGCCCATCATTTGCAACGCCTTGGTCAGCTGCTCCACAATAGCTTTCGCGCCCTGGTATGTGAGCGTCGGGTCGGCGACTACCATCGAGCGCAATACCAATAGGGTCTGGCAGACGGGCAGATCCGAGCTCACATGGCCGACAGAAGGGACGACTGGTGGGTCGAAGCTGACTTCGCTGTCCACAGCCACCCACAGCTCTATGTCGACCACGACCGAGCTACCCGGAAGGGCCACGGACGAAAGGAGGGGTCTCCCGGCCTCCAAAGATGACCCCTGACTAGCCACCGCCACAGGTGAGGGAGAGACCATAACGGAGACGTTTGGCGTCGCCATGATGAGCGGCTGCTCCAGCTCCATAGACCGGGCAGGTCCTGAACCCGACGATGCCGCCTCCTCCATCATAACTAGAGCCCCGGCAGACAAAGTTGCTTCGGCCTCCGCCACCTTGGCTGGCGAAGTCTCTATGGCGGGCGGGTCCAGTGTCGCTCCCGGGAAGTCTTCATCTCCCCCTGCCTGGAATTCCTCCGAATGCTGGTGGAGGATCGCCAATATCTTCCCTAGAAGCCGGGCTTCCTCGGGTATCACTGGCGTCAGGATTGGTGGCAGTGGGATCACCAAATGCGGGACGGCTCCCATCTGTAGAAGAGACGTCAAGGACCCCATGTCCGGCCCCAGAAGCATCTTCAGCCTTTTAGCCGCATGCACGCGGAAAGATGAGCTCCACCTGGGGACGGCTTTACGAGCCCGAGGCGTGCGTGCTCTGTGGGGCGTTGTTGTCACCTGGCCATGTGAAGAGAAGTTAGCCGTTTGCCAGGTGGAATAAATCATTGAATCTTCAAGAAAGCCCAGCGTATTCCCCTGCTTACCTCGCCCGCCGGAACTATGCTGCTCTCGGGCGTTACCTCTCCCCGGGCAGCAACTTCAGAAATTATCTCCTCCTGAGTCTCGGCTTCGGGTACCACCGGCACTTGCACTTCGACCTCTGGTGCTATCTCTCCCTCTTCTAGGGCTTCGGTGGCTGGGGTAGAGGTCTCCACGGCTCCTTCAGAAGCACGAGCATGTATTGCCTCGAATAAATCAATAACTCTGAGCGAGAGCTTAGAAGGAAAGAAGAGGAAACTATGCACTCACAGCCACTACCGCTTCTTCCCGAAATGAGACCTTGGCGGTCGAAACGGCAACGCCGGAGCTCGCCACGACCTCCTCTCGCCGCACAGCCTCGGCCAGGGACGCCAATTCGTCCAAAGCCGCAACAGCTGTCTCTCACCTTATAGCTCCCGCCCCCGGAACTTGGACCTCTGCATCTTCTGACGGGGCCTGTCCCTTTGAAAGCCAAAAATAATAAGATCAAGAAGATTAGCTGAGGGCCTAAAGAAAGAAAACATGAATTAACAGGTTCGCACTTACAGGCGCCTGCTTCACCAGGCTAAGAGACACAGATAGTACCGGGGCTTTCCAGGCAGGAACTTGAAGTAGGGGTTCTCCGGGGACACCCTCAGTTGAGAGTACTTCATCGGAGGAGTAGCCGTAGTCTACCTTCTCGCCCGACGAAGATCTAGGGCTGGTTGGCACCTCCTTTGCTGGCAAGGCAGCCCCCGCCTCAACATCCGGGGTCGGCAGTCGTGCCTTCCTTGACCGCCGCCCCTTCTTCCGATATATCTGCCCGAACTGGGATGCCTCTTGGGGCCGCCTCCGGTTCTGGGACCGCCACATCAGCTCCTGCATAAGCAAGGCAAAATCCAGATTCGGTCAGGCCCGCAAAATTTTGAGGAACGAAGAAAATTAAACGAATGACCGCTCGAGAAAGTACTATACCTCCTTCGACTTCGGCAGCGGGAGTTGGGGCGAAGAAGGTCTCTTCGACGGATTCTACCACCTCGTGGGTCACAGGCGCGGGCCTCTTTACGACAGCTGAAACAAAAGGACACGGGTGTCACAAGGAGCGTCCCTCTTAGCATCTCAACAAACTCTGAAGAGCCTCGAAGAGCAGAAGGGACCCAACCTGCAGACCGACTCGGCTGGGCCTGAGCAGCTTCGAATTCCTCGAATGAGGAGATTACGGGTGTCGGGGGAAGGGTCGGCGTGGCTTTGGCGGCCTCGGTCTTTCTGCGTTTGGCCTCCCGCCGCCCAGCCGCCTTAGCAGCATCCACAGCCTTCTTCACGGGTGATTTCACCCGGGACCTCTTCGCAGGCGGGGGCAGGGGGTCGTGGTCGGAGCCGCTGGCACCTCCTCGAAGTAACCAGGTTTCCCTGCCTGCCACAGGAGATTGCAATACGTCGCCAGTTGAGTGCTGTCGGGGTGATTTGTCAAAAAAAAGGGGAAAACAAAGGACCCGATCAACGTCCAATATTCAAGAAAGGTCAGCACTGAGGAACACAAGGGAAGGAAGAAAACACTAAGTACCGTGGGGGCCAGTGTACAGCCGTAACGTTATCGGCCAATAGCTAAGGGACGATTCCTTGTCCCGACGAGCCGCCTCTCGGACCAGCCAGCATACGTCTTCAATTTTCTGGCAGCGATCTGAGAGGGCAGCCAGGTCTGCATGCTTCTTGGCAGCCAGGTGACAAAAGAGGTTGAAATGGTCCATCCCCCATCCCTCGGCATAGTAGTAGGCGATGTGGAGGCGCTTGCCCAAGATGACCATGGCTGAATCTTCAATCTTCAACCCGTGCACTCGAAGGAGGACGTAGAGCCACGTGGTGTCCTTGTAATTCTCCGAGTTCCGCTCCTCCCTCCTCACAAATGTGCGATAGGGACACAGTGCATCCCTCTCTGGTCGCCAGCTCCTCGCCGGGGTGCCTTCTTCCTCCATGGGGAATGGATAGTTGATCAGTTCCAGGTGGTCACTCCCGATGTGGCTGAGGTCTCGCAAGGTCTTCTTGAAATCATTCTTTGCCACATGAGGTAGTTTGGCCTGCGGCGCTGGCTTGGTCTCGCGAGCTGCCTTGCGCGCAACTATGTAGGCGGCAACTTCCTGTTCCTTGCCGCGCCTCAATCGGAGTAGGTGCTCCGGGTCAATATCCAGCACCGGCACTGGCTGTCGGCTCAGAAACTTTCTCTCTGCCCCGTCCCAGCAGTCGGTCCGGCATAGCCAGTAAAAAGCTGTCCGGGCGTTCCACCACTTCACATATTCGGGGCTCACCCGTGGAACCCGACCCGGGGCTGGCACCCGGAAGCTGGCAGTGTCTGCCCGATGAAAGAAATCCCACCAGGTTCAGGCAGCTTCGGCGGTAGGACTCCCCTGGAGACTTCACACCGGTAAATCAAAGCGAGCACTGTGTGCCGGGATATGCTGGTCATATCCAAAATTCCTACCGAAGCGAAAAGGATAATATGGCTCCAATAGCAAACTGTCCCCTTTACGGAAGGCCAGCACACTGGGACGAATGGACAGCGCCCAGGCCCTGTGTTCCGGCTCAAATAGGGGGCGAACCACGTTCTCCTGACTGATCGGGTGCACATACTTCTCCACTTGGTCATCTCGGTACTCCCGGTTACTGTTTACTAATCGACTTGAGTGAGCGGCCAGGGTCCAAAAGTGGATGGTGCCCGCAGCATCAAGGGGCACCGTCGTCAACTTGCCTCGAATGTCGTACAGTCGCATGGACATCGAGCTTGACGCCATACTCGCAAACTCTAACATCCGTGGAACCAATCCCCAGCCTTGAATGGTGCGCAGGCCAAATTCTGGGAATAAAGAACATGCCAACGCATTGAAAAAATACAGTGGGCACACATACCGCGCTTGACGCAGGAACTGTTGGCGACTGATGTCCCCGAGCGCTTTGTATATCAGACACAGCGTGGCCGGGCACAAAGACAGCTTGATACCCCAGGCCATCTGACAGGCAGGGTAAATGGCGTCCGGGTGAATGACGGTCTCGTCCCCGTGGGGCATAGCGAACGAGCACAGCCAGTAAGTCAGATACGCCACGCAATGTGTCAATGGGTCGACTCCCATCGGGTTCGGCCCGTCGCGACGCCCTCGAGAAGGGATCTTCACGTCAACCTTTGACTTGGAGCATTTTTTCCGGACGGCAGTAGTGCCAATGTGTGGGAACTCCTCATACTACTTCAACCCATCGTAGAAATACCGCACCTAGAAGACCATGCAGACCCTTTTCCGTTCCCCTCCGGGGGGTTGCCTCCCGCCATGCGACAACTGATACAATTCTCGGTACGCCTTCATGAGGTACCGGTATGAATAGCCCAGGGAATAGTAGCCATCCCCGTTGGTTTCATCCTTGATCATATCCGGCGGACAGACTTCCTCGTAAGGCTCCCCGTCGATGGGCAAGCCACTGAGCTGACTGAGACTCCATAGGTCTAACGAAGTCTCGCCCTCTGCGGTGTAAAAGGTGTTGGTCTCTGCATTAAACACCTCGATCATCCCGCAACAAAGACCCCTGAAGATAGGGTAACTATACCGGGAGGCATACACATTGTGGTAGACGCCAGCCCGGATGAGGATCGGGGCATAGTTGAATAGCTCATACTCTGTGAATTCCACGGCCCCTTCCCGGAAGTTGTGCGCGTATTTGAGCTTCAACTCTCCGAACCAGCCCAGAGCCAGTTCATGCTTGAATCGGATGGCCAAGCAGTCCAGCAGAAAAGGTTCCTCTCTGTATCCCCACTTCAACGGAGCCAGGAACAGATCGAACCGGGGATGCTCACTTTGAACCCGCCCGGCAGATGTGTCCCACCGAGCAGGGATGAACTGAGGCGCCCACACTAGTTTGTCCTCTGCCGGTAGCATGGCTTCGAGCCCCAAGATGGGCTTCCACTCCCGAGCTTCCCCCACTAAGTACATCGGGATGCTCCTCGAAACACTGTAAAATAGGCTGTCTCGGGACTGCAGAATCGTCCGCTCAGCCTCTTTGACAACCTGAAAGTTCCGCCTCTCCTGGTGACTGAGGTGCTTCAGGAAGCGAATGAGATGCTTGTCCTTCGAGAAGTCCTTCCGGTACTCCCCCATAGCCCGGTCAAAAGTCATGACGCCGTCAACCCGAGTAAGCCTGCGGTAATCCATTGTCTCGGTGTCTGAGCCCGACGATCCGGCCAGTGTCGCTATCTCGGTGTGCTCCCTGTCCAAGTCTTATACATTGAACCAAGTGATTGCTGGTGTAGACACGCCAAAATTGACGTTACTGTGAGTACATCTCATATTACCTTGTAATGTCCCAATTTGACCCTCAAATTAGTTCTATTTGAGTGGTTTTTCCCACTTTTTTTAGATTTCTTCTTTTTTTTCACCCTTTTCTTATTTTTTTCTATTTTCCCCTATTTTTCTGGATTTTTCTGGATTTTTTGGGCATTTTTTCTCTATTTTTCAGAAATAACGACTTTAATAGGGGCGTCTTTTAAATAACGACTTATACATGGACGTTTCTTAAAAAATTGACGACTATACTGCAGGGCGTCCATTCTTTCAAATTTCCATTTTTCTGGATTTTTCTGGGAATTTTTCGGATTTTTTTGGGAATTAACGACTTGACCATGGGCGTTACTTTGAATTTGAAAAGAATAAAAAAATCAAAAATTGAATTCACGCCTTACTCACGGTCGTCACTTTTTCAAATTGATTTTTTAAATATTATTTTCCACTCCGTTCCAGAGGTGTTTTGGTGGCCTTCCGGGTGTCAGAAAAATTCGCAAAAATAGTCATTGGAATCAGGGCGACGAGATGCACCTCCACCTAAAAAATGGGAAAATAATATTGAGAAATGAAAAATGGCCCTATTTCGAAGTTTTTAATTAACGTCCTTTGTTAAGGCGTTTTTTAATTAACGCCTTTTACTCAGACGTGTTTCAATTTCATTTCTAAAAATGATCCAGGATTTAACGCCCTTGTGCAGGGCGTGTTTTTAAAAGACGCCCTTCGGAAGGTCGTCAATTCTTGAATTGACGCCCTGAGCCAGGTCGTGTTTCACTTTTGTGCTCCGAACGAACGTGGCCTTTCCCCACAGGATCCCTGCTTCGTTTGGGCCCTTGCCCATTCTTATCTTTCCCCCTTGGCTCTTGCCCGTTCTTATCCTTCCATCTTTTGATTGGATTCTATTTAATAGAGCGCATGTAGCTCTGGGAGGTTGGATCCTCTTCTCTTCGGGCCCCCTGTCGATCCTTTTCTCCCTCCCCCCGTTCTTCTTCTGTGGGTGTTTTTTTTTTGTTTTTTTTAATTCTTCCTCTTCTATCTTCTGTATTCTTCTTCTCGTTTTTCTTCACCTTCCCCTTCTTCTTCTTCTTCTTCTTCTTCTTCTTCTTCTTCTTCTTTCTCCTTCTTCTTTCGATTATCTTCTTCGGTTCTTTCTCTTTTTCTGTTTTCTTCTTTCTTTTCTACAGGAACCGAAGGAAGGCTTTTGGCTAAGGAGGATTTCTACACCAACATCTTCATCCTTTTTGAAGATTTTCTCCCCATCAAGCATCAAAATCAAAGAGCACAATCAGATTTTTGTTCTATCTCCCCTTTTCTCTTATTTTCATTAGTTCATAGTGCATGCATCATTATTATTATATTGATTTTTTTCATACTCAATCACATTGAAATCTCCCCTTAGTGCACTCTTGCACTCTTTCCCCTTTTCCTATTCATATTTTTTGCATATTCATGCATTCATTCATCTCCCACACCCTCTTTGCATAGGGGTTTAAGGGCAACCACCCTTAAGGTGTGTTCTCACATATGTTTACATGCTCATATCTTTTAAGGATTGATGCTACACACACCATGTTCTAATGCATATCTTTATTGGTGTTGTTGTCTTTCGTACAATGGTAATTGATTGAAGACTCTCTTCGTCGGCCGGCCGATCTTGAAGAGAAAAGGAGCACTCACAATCCCCGCACTTAAAGGTATTTTTCGCGATCTCTCCCATGCTTTCATTGTTATATTTTTGAGGCCTCGTGTCTCTGGCGATCACAAACTCCTCTTGTGCACCTCGTGCATGTTTTTCTCCACATTATTGATTATTGCTTATTCTTAATATTTTCCTTAAGTGGATTTTAAAGGAATCTACAGCTGGCACCGGAGGTGGGGGAACGTGCTCGGCACTGGAAGCAGCAGAATCTCTTGGGGCAGCCATTTCTCTGTAAAGGGCAAGATACCGCAAGTCAGAACAAGGCATAAGTAAAGGAAAAGGAAAGGGAATTATAAAGGGGGCTACACTACAGTTGAATTAAAAGAATGCCAATAATTTCTGACAAAATTTCGGCAGAGTTTCCCCTAGGACGGAGGCGTAAGGGAAAACACGGGTGCACGCCCACAAGGAGTGACGGCCCCAACAAAGTCACGGTGTGCCCAAGGGGGACACCTGAGGTCCTCCGGTTGAAGAAGTCTTCTTTCCTCAACGGTACGCCCAGGCCACATCCCCTGGCGGCACACCCTGTGCCTCTTCCCAGCGGCACGCCCCCTGGCGGCACGCCTTCAGTGGCCCCAGCGACACACACCCTGTGCCTCTTCCCAGCGGCACGCCCCCTGGCGGCACGCCCTCGGTGGCCCCAGCGGCACACCCCAGTGGCCTCCCTAGCGGCACACTCCCTGGCTGCCCCAGCGGTACGCCCTTTTGGTCACCCCAGCGGCACACTCATGCCCCCTGCTCAGCGGCACACCCGTGCCCACTCTTAGCGGCACACACACGCCAACCCCCCCAGCGGCACGGTTTGTGCCCTCGCCAGCGGCACACACACGCCAACCCCCCCAGCGGCACGGTTTGTGCCCTCGCCAGCGGCACAGTCCGACGCCATGGCCGCCCCCATGCCAAGAAAAGGAACAAAAAGGGAGAAGGAAAAGAGGAGAAGAAGAAGGAAGAGAAGAAGAAGAAGAAAGAGAAAGAGGAAGAAGAAGACGACGGGAGCCTAGGGCTCCGTCGCTCCCGAGCAAAGGAGGAAGAGGAGAACGAGAAGGAAGAGAAAAGAGAAAGGAAGAGGAAAACGGAAGGGGAAAAAGGAGAAGAGTAAGAGAGAGCAGGAGAAAGGAGAAGGGGGGGAAGACCCCTCCGTCACGACCCCTCACCCCGGTGAAGACGACGCCGACGACGGCGGCGGTGGCGACGTTCGGTGAAGAGGAAGAAGAAGGGAGGGGGGGTTCGTCTGCCGAAGAGAGAGAAAGAGAAAGAGGGGAGGGAGAATTCGAAACGGGGTGACCGTTCGAACCCCCCCTTTATATGGCAAGCGAAAAGAAAAGAAAAAAGGAGGGAATAAAAAAGATAAAAAAAAATAAAAAAGAAAAGAGAAAAAAAAGGAAAAATGGGAAAAGAAAAAAAAAGAGTGAAAATAATAATAATAATAATAATAAACATATATATCTACACATGTATATATATATATATACCCGCATGGGCGTGTGCATAAGATAATATATATATATATATATAAATAGCGCACCATGATATATGTCTCTGTTGGAACGGTCCATCCTCACGTTCTTCCGAGCCGACGGACGTCCGTACGGGTGAGGACGACTCTACCCTTTGCGTCAACATCAATTCCTCACCGACGAATAAGTTCTCCTTTGGCGCAAGGCCTCGTGCCCTAGCCACCTTCTCTCGTACAAAGTCGCCGTCACGGGCCTTACGCCCGGCTCGGCAGAACCTCTACCCTTGCGCTGGCATTCGTCCCTTGCCAGCGAACACACCCCTTTCCGGCGCAAGGCTCCGTGCCCTAGCCACCCACTCCATACAATATTGCCATTACGGACCCTACGTCCGAATCGGCATGAATTCTCCCATTGCACTGGCATCTTCTTCTTGTCGACGAATGAGCCTTACCTTCCGACGCAAGACTTTGTGCCCTAGCCGGCACTTGCGTATCACTCACTCGTCAAAAAGAAAGAGAAAAATGGGGTTAAAAAATAGAGATACCCCGCCGGACTTGCCCCTACTCAGGGACAAGGGCAAAAAGGGCAACAACCCAGCCGTGGCGAAAACCTGAAAGGGCGCTACGGGCAAAATTGGGTACCCCGCCGCGTGAAAACCCGAGAGGGCGCGTGGGCAAAAGCAAGAGGGGGCCGGTACCGACGAAAACCCGAAAAGGCGCTTGTATCGGTAATGTGGTTCAAAAAGAGAGAAAGAAAAGAAAAGAAGAGATCAATAAACCAGGTCGGCTCCCGGCACCCTGTCGGCACTGACGAAGAGACAAAGAAACCAATAAACCAGGTCAGCTCCCGGCACCCTGTCGGCACTGACGAAGAGACAAAGAGATCAACAAACCAGGTCGACTCCCGGCACCCTGTCGGCACTGACGAAGAGACAAAGAGACCAACAAACCAGGTCAGCTCCCGACACCCCGTCGGCACTGACGGAGAGACAAAGAGACCAATGAACCGTGTCAATGCTTGACACTCCGTCGGCACTAGCGAAGAAAAGAAGAGACAAACAAGTCACGTCGGCTCCCGACACCCTGTCGGCACCGACGGAGAGAAAAAGAGACCAGTACACCCGCGGGCACCGCCCGGCTCATCCTTCGCCTGCGCTACCCGTGGGTGGGGGCATTTGTGGATGCATAAAATTGCACGTCCATACGTCCCGCCGAGCCCCGCATTAAATGTAAAAGTCAAAGGAAGAAGACCCGGAGAGACTGGCCACCCAGGGCTTCAGGAAGATACTACCGCCCGGCAAATCCCCGCATTTGCATGGGTGTATTAAAAGACCGAGAAGTCACAAGACGTCCTCCTGAATTAACACACTTCTAGGGACCCTCCCTCGGGCCCCTAACGGTGAAAAAATATCCCAAAGAATGCACGGCTTCAAGCTACTTAAGCAAGGGCCTGAGGCCCTTCAGCGGCACGGCCATGAGCCCCCAGCGGCACGGCCCTTCAGCCTCTAGCGGCACGGGCCTGAGGCCCTCCAGCGGCATGGGCCGAGGCCCCTCAGCGGCACGGCCATGAGCCCCCAGCGGCACGGCCCTTCAGCCTTTCAGCGGCACAGCCATGTGGCCCTCCAGCGGCACGGCCGTCTGGCCCTTCAGTGGCACTCTTCATGCAGGGTTTCACCAAGTCTATACATTCATTCCGGAAGTCTGTACAGGCTCATGTATGCTCACAGTGCGAAGTTTGTACAGAGTTCTGGCAAACGCGAAGTCTATACATTCGAGCTCCAAGTCTGTACACTGGCTCACTGCATCAAACGAAGTATGTACAGCCATCAGCCAAAGTCTATACGTTGGTGAAGTCTGTACATCCACCAGTTCAACTGCCAAATTCTATACACTGGTGAAGTCTATACATCCACCAGTTCAACTGCCAAAGTCTATACACTGGTGAAGTATGTACATCCACCAGTTCAACAGCCAAAGTCTACACGTTGGCGAAGTCTGTACATCCGCCGGTTGAGCTTCCAAGTCTATACACCGGCCCCTGCAAGTCTATACATTGCAGCATAATTGAAGTCTGTACAGCCTTTGCTTTGCCAAAGTCTATACATTGATGAAGTCTGTACACCGCTTTTGACGCAAGCCCCTGTAAGTCTATACATTGCAGCTGAGCTGAAGTCTGTACAGCCTTTGCTCTGCCAAAGTATGGACATTGTGAACTCTCAAGTTTGTACATCGTCCGGTTGCCTTGCCCACGAAGTCTATACACTCCTTCACCAAGTCCTGACCCTTCCAGCGGCACAGGGCTTCTTGACCCCTTCAGCGGCAAGGCCTTTGGCCCTTTAGCGGCACAGCCATACTGCCCTCAACGCCATGCGCCCTTTCCCCAGCGGCACATCGCTGAAAGCCTCCTGACGGCATGCACCGGTAGAAGACACAATGGTCAATAGGCAGACCCATTGGCGCGCAGTCCAGCCACTTCAAAGCCAGTTAGCACCTGTCTCCGTGTCACCTTCTGGCTGGAGGAGGGGAGATCTTCGCCTGACGAGGAAGATACCGAAGTCAACCTCGGATGGTAGTGCCATCATGAGGCGACCTCGTCAATCGTCCGCATATAAAAGGCCCCCCACAGACAGAAAGAAAAGAGGGGGATTTCTGCTAGAGAGAGGAAAGAAACACAGAAAAAGAGGAGAGCATCTTCGTGCGAAGAGGCCCGTTCGAGGCAAGGAAGAAGAGAAGAAAAAGGTAGAGGAAATGTAGGAAGAAGAGAGGAGTGTTGCATGTAGCAGAGGGGGGAGGAATGGAGGACAGGGAATGGTTACCCTTCCTCGTTCCAGCCCTCTCTCCAACTTTCTTTTTTTCTATTCTTTATTTTCTTCCCTCCGTTTTTTCAGGGATGCATTGTATGATGTGTGGTCTTCGGGCCATGATTCCCCTTTTTTTTATCATCCTGAATCTTCCATGAATGAAATAGTGTTTGGTTCTGCTTCTTACTACATTTGTCATCTTCTTCTCACCGGTCTCTTGTGGTTTTGCTTTCTCTTCCCTCAACCTCCCAACTCCCTATTCTACTTGATTTCCCGTAGCGCTGGTTTATGCAGTCAATAGGGTTTGCTCCTGGCTTGATAGGGTATGGCCAGCTTCGTCCCTCTTCAATGGCTCTCCGTTGCACAACAACCCTTGATATTCCCTTCTATCTCGGATCTGTGGGAGCCCATTCTCTTTGACACATTGGAGTCACTCGATGCCCAGAGCATCCTCCTCTGCCCTCCTTCGGGACCAGTGGCATGCCCAACACCCTCAAGCTCCCAGCCTTTCTACCACTCAAGGCCCCCAGCGGTACGCCTCTCCCACGTGGTCATTTGGCGGTACAGCCTTCCTTGAGTCTGCTTGGTGACACACTCTCCTCAGGGCCATTCAGTGGTGCACCCTCTCTCTACTTGTCAGCGGTACACCCCCCCTTTCCTTGGCCGCCCAGCGGCACGCCCTTGGACTGTCAGCCCGGTACTCCTTGGCCACCATCTCCCCGGTGTACTCATAGCTTGCATCAGTCTACTGGTTCCTCGTTCGATGTTTTCTCCGAGTTTTCTGAGGTTTCCCTAAAGGCGGCTGCTCAGGCACCCTCCTCAGATGTTGGTTCATGCCACCCCCGTGGGCATGTTTCTTGTTACTCCTTTACCCCCCAGGTCAGGGGGAGGTGCTCCCGAATTTTTGCCAGGAATAACAATCAATCTAAAAAGATGAAAAGAAGTAGCAAACATATGGACTGAGCAACAGTGAAAACATTCTAATCAACTAAAAGAGCTATGCAAGATTCAAGGAGCTGAACTGAACAAGACTTTAAGCACTGCATTGCTGAACATGACTTGGGACTCAACCTCATGACAGGAGAATGAAAGCTTAACCATCTAAGATGCTTCACCCTTAGCTGAACAAGAAACCCTCTCTTGAGTCCTGGCCACCCCTTTAGCGGCACACTCTACCTAGTTTCGTCTGTCACTTTTCCCAGCGGTACACTCCCCTTTACCTTTAGCAGCACATCTTCTATCCTCCAGTGGTACGCTCCTCTTTGGCCCTCTAGCGGCGCACTCTCCCAGTTCCTTTCCCGGTGGTACGCCCCCCCCCATGCCGTCTGAGTGGTACGCATCCTCCCAGCGTTCCATCAAGTCTATACATCGCTGCATCATTCACATTTGAAGTCTGTACATCATCTTCTTGTGCATGCATTGCATTATTTGAGTTGAAGTCTGTACAGCTTGTGCATGAAGCCTGCACACTGTCTGGTCGCATACACTTATAAGTCTATACATTGGTAGTTCTACCTACGTTGCACTCATAAGTCTATACGTTATGAACTCTCAAGTCTGTACAGACCTCGCTTTGCTCAAGTCTGTACATCATCTAGTTGTCTTGGCTAAGTCTGTACGTTGATTATTTGCTCGCGCATCACTCCTTTGGCAAGTCCATACATTGTGAAAGTCTATACACTCCTCATTGGCTTGCTTCATGCACCAAGTCTGCACATTCCTTTCTAAAGTCTGTACGTTGCATTGCATGAAGTCTACACGTTCCTTTCTAAAGTCTGTACGTTGCATTGCATGAAGTCTGCACGTTCCTTTCCAAAGTCTGTATGTTGCATTGCATGAAGTCTGCGCATTCCTTTCTAAAGTTTGTATGTTGCATTGCATGAAGTCTGCACGTTCCTTTCTAAAGTCTGTACGTTGCATTGCATGAAGTCTGCACATTCCACGCTAGTGAAGTCTGTCCAAGTCTATACACTGCACCGCCTCATTCATCGTCTTGCAAAGTCCATACATCGCCGCTATGTGTGTGCATCATTGAACAAGTCCATACATTCATTGTACCGCTGGCCAAGTATATACATTGCATAACACGCAAGTCTACACATCGTGAACATCCCGCTGCCAAGTCTATACATTGCATCGCTGGGCAAGTCTATACATTGTCTGTCGCATATAGCAAGTCTGTACAGTCCTCGTGGCTCGTTCACGCATCAGCTCCTCCAGCCCTTCCAGCGGTACGCTTCCAGTCCCCCAGCGGTATGCTCCACATTCTTCCAGCGGTACGCTCCCCAGCGGTACACCCTCCTTTACACTTTGAACCGCACACACCATTCGTCTCTCAGCGGTACACCCTAGTCTCCATCATCTCCCCAACGAATACACACATGCATACAATAAAAAGGGAGGGGGCTATATGATAAAAGGAACGATGAATAGTAATAACAATAATGAGATAAAAGGGGTGGTCCCAACCAAGATAACAACAAGGGAAGATAATATCAAAGAAAGGGTAATGTCAATAGACAAACGATAATAACAAGCGTCGATGACCATCGTGAATTCAACAATATGGCAGCAGTCTCTCCTTCCTGGATTCCGAACCCGGGGATATTAATGATGCCCCTGTAAGCTGGAAGTCACTCTCGGGAGTTCTCTCTCTTGTCATGGTGACCGCCTGGCCTTACTTCGGGCCGATAATTCATCAGGGTCCCCTCCCTCGTCGGGATTGGATTTGCCTCCCTGCATTAAAATTGCCGTCCCTCGGCAAACATTTGTACGAATTCGTCTCCCGGGTTATCGTCTCGTCTTTCGTGTGAACTTGTGTCCAAACATGAAATGGTCCATCAGTGACCGACATGACCCGAGTATTCAGGCCCCCCCCCACCTCGGGCTCACCGCATGACCCGACGGGTGTTTCCTTCCTGCATTAATCAATATTTCTTTCGACCGTGGAGCCCTTATTTCTGGCAATTAATCAAGGGTATTCTCCTCTCCGAGGGGATGTAAATGACGTTGTGACCTTTATGGCACAACGGGTCTCAGTCCCGACCCGAACCACACAATCGCCTGACTGAGTCAGATCGAGCACACCATGGGCTCTCCGGAGCCCGAACAAATCGTCACTATGTGACTGGCATGCCCATGCACTTAATAAAACCAACAAACGGATAAACGAATAGAACGAAGATCTCTCGAAATTAAGTGCGTCCACAAGGGGGGGTCAATAGATCGGCCCCAAATTAAAACATGACTTATGTGGAAATTAAGTCGAACACCTAAGCGTGTATATGATATATGCACTAAACAAATAGACGTCCCTAAGCTTGCACTTACTGTCAATGCCAAGCCTACAATCACAAGGAGACAGTGAATTTTAAGGTGGTTCGGTCTCTACCCCGAGACCTACGTCCACCCCCCACTCAAACCAAGTGATGCTTCCCTAATGCCGAGCACCAGAACAAGGGGATCACACCCCTCAAAATCCGTTGATATACAGCTTACAACTGCTGACACACAGTTTGACCGCTGACTCACAGCTTGCTACGCTGACTCACCGCTTGAACAAGGACATAAAACGGAAACAAAATCTATGAGACATAGAACAGATCAAGTTTTAGAAATGTTATCCCGATTTACAGATGACTCGATCTGAAGATGAAGATCACCTACTGCTTGGATTCCTCAAGTCAAGTTATCTTTAAGGAGGACTTCGGGATCTGTTGCAACTTGAAGCTTGTGGATGAGAGTTGACGCTCGAATCTGATGCCTTCTTCAGATCTTTAACTGTAGCGGCTTCTTCTAGATCGGGAAACTCTTATCCAAGAGTTTTCTCCCTCTTTCTCCTTGGATGTGCCCTTTTTCATGGCTACTTTTGGTTCCTTGCGCCTTTTCTTCTTCTTGCTCACTGCGCGCCTTCTTCTGTGCTCTGATCCTACTGCTCTACTGCTTGGCCCCTTGTATTTCTTGCTCTCCTCTCGTTTCTCTCTTGTTCTCCTTTTTGGCCTGCTACTCCCGCCTCTTTTTGGTGAGTTCAAAAGACCTTGCTAAATTTTCTCTCGGTTGGTTATAGCAACAAATCAAAAACTTCCCTCTTTTAAGCATTTTGTTGGAGAAGGAATCTTGTAGGTTCCATTGGATTAGAAAATGGTTGAGATAATCTTGAAAAACCCACCATAGGAACCATTTGACTTGAGTCCTAATGGATTTAGCGATTGGGCATCAGATCTTGAGCCAAAATGGATCCCTTTTTAATTCGCTCAAGAGAGATTCCAGCAAAGTCGACTTGTGCAGATGTCCAAGTCGACTTGCCTCAAGTTTGGACAGACAGCGATTCTGTTTCAAGGCCCAAGTCGACTTCTCCTCTTCACAAGACGACTTGCTGAGATTCTGGACAGAACAACCAGTTCTGTCTGCCTAGACCAAGTCGACTTACAAGGCTTCCAAGTCAACTTGGGGATGGCCTTTGCAGTTGACTGGTCTCTGGAAGCTGATTCAAGTCGACTTGTCCCGTAGCCAAGTTGACTTGGTCTCCTGTTCTTGTGCTTTTAACCTGTTTACACTTGGGATTCAAGTCAGCTTGCTTCTTTGCTTGAGTGCTTGAGTCGACTTGAGTTCCTTGACCTGTTCACTTGCATAATTCAGAACTTTTGTATTTTTTTGATAGAAATTAACATATCACTCCATGGCTTATAGTTTAGACATCATCAAAACCAAAGATGTACAACATTCTCCCCCTTTTTGATGATGGCAACTATAAGTCATTATCAATCGATATCATACTTCATTCATTCCATACATGGGTAAGAATGTGCAAAAAGACTTTACTGATACAACAAAGACTTCCTCTACCCAAAATAACCTCCTCTCAAAATTACTTACAACATGAATGAACTTCCTCAAGACAACCATGACTTCCCATGACTTCCTCTCCCCCTTATGCATGGACTAGACTTGACGAGTGAGTGACTGACTACAATGACTTCCTCTCCCCCTTTGACATCATCAAAAAGATAGAGGACTTGAGTAAAGCCAGGAGGGAAGCAATTCAGTAAATAGGTGGAAAGATGCTTCTAAATAAATTTATTTTCTCCCTTAGACGTCAGCAAGAACCATAGAGGGGTGGCAATCAATGACATCAAGGGTGCCCAAAAGTGAGACGGAGGGAACTCTCGCAATTTCAAATGGGACTCAGAATATTTTGAAACAATTTGTGAATGTAATATAGAGTGGAGCGAAAGAGGTTGTCGGGAGGTTTTTACAATAGAATATCTGAAGTTCAGATTGCAGAGGTCTTTAAAAAAATTATCCTCTTAATAGAGACAATCAAAAAATGACCCGCATTAATTTCTTTTTGGTTCGAAGTTTATAAGCCCAAATCTGCACATAAAAACCTTAAAAAAAATATCAAGCATGCACATTTAATAGAGTTAAAACAATTCTTAAAACAATTGCCTGCCCCTTTCTTTCAATCTTACTCATCAATTTCATGAGGCACCTCTAGGAAAAACTTCATTAAGTATTGAAGATAAACAATTTCTAAAGGTTGATGAGCAATTATTTTTCAATTTTCTCCCTTTTCCTTTTTTTTATTGACAAGAACATGTTTAAGGGTGCATTCAGGTTAGTATACACTTTTTGACATGAGGAGACACATTGTTTAGACGTCAGAATCCCTAGTTACTCAGTGTGACACGACCGTCCTGCTTGACCAGAGATAGCTGTACACTTCATGACACACAGTTCACATCACTTCTTTGGTGACGGAATGTGGTTTCTTAGTGATTCCACAGTCATTGGTCTAACCCTCTCTTTGTTTTTCATACTTCACTCTCATAGAGTTAGCTAGACTGTTACTTCATGATTCAGTCCATATAGCTTCTTTGGTGATAGGGCACAGTTTCTCAGTTGGTCATACCCATTGCTCATACTTGACATGTTTTCTATTGAATCTTTTGGAGAAACCCCTACACTCGTTTAAAGACAATACTTTAAGTGAAAA
The DNA here is from genome assembly GCA_022559845.1 of Amorphophallus konjac. NCBI lineage: Eukaryota > Viridiplantae > Streptophyta > Magnoliopsida > Alismatales > Araceae > Amorphophallus > Amorphophallus konjac. Next base: position 45,043,634 of record CM040122.1, read on the forward strand.
TTTTGATCTAAAGAAGCCCCTTTACTCTCAATTTTCAGATATCCAAACAGTAGAATAGACAAAGTGTTTTTTCAGGTTGTTTTAAAACTATTCCATGAACATGATACAAATTTTCAAGATGTTTGAGCTCAGATTTACAGGATTATAAACATTAAACCATTAGTTAATAGGGGTCGGTCTATGAAGACCACAAGTCTCTTAGAAAGAGAATTCACATTTTAACTCCCCCTAAATCAGTGAACGTCCTCAAACATCTTGGATGTGGAAACACTCCCCCTGAAGAGTTGAGCAATAGAAACATGTTGATGATATTTGGGAGTTCCAAAGAAATTCAAATTTCATAAAATATGAGGATTTCGGATAGATAAATTCTCACAAAGAGTGAGAGTCAAGAAGGGGTTGATAGATGACACACTCTCCCCTTGAAAAATTATAATACAAAGCCTATTTCAATAAAAGCTCCCCCTCAGCAAATGCATGGATTTGAGGACAATTTTTTTTTAAAAAATAGGAATATGAGCTCAATGCAGTTCTAGAAACACAAACTCATGGAATGCAGTTCAAAACAAGCAATGTATGAATGATTTGAATGAGCATAGTTTAGAGTGATGTCAATGAAATGCATGATTTTCTCTGATTTTCAGATTTTTAGTTTTCTCTGGAAATGCATGAAACTAGATGCACACAATCGATTAACATTACACAATGGAACCAAGCAAACATGCAATGTGCTTGTCAGTCGACCAAGTGAAATGGTTCGGTCGACCGAACCCAAACATGACTCTATGGTAAGTTACTCCCAAAGCAGATATGTGAATCCACATGCAACGTAACTTTGACACATAAAGGATTGCAAAGCTTTAAATACGGGATTGACCCATGGTACCAGGCAGAGGTATATCCTCACGCATGGTGAAAGCTTCCAAACAGGCCTAACCTGTCCTTCATCATGTCACCACTTTAGGTCAATGTTGTAGGAAATGCATGAGAAGTGTAATGCTTTATGATGTGACCGAAAAAGAAATGATCTCCCCCTTGCATGGTCTTCATGATATGAATAAGCAAAACACCATAACCCCAACATGACATTCAACAAGAAATACAACCATTATTGACAAAGCACTTTGCTTCATAGGCTCTAAATTGAGCAGGTGAGAATTTTAACTTTAAGAGTTGACAATGAATCTTTTAGGACCATTCTTACCATGGCTGGGTTCATAGCATGAAGTGTTGATCTTTCAGCCCAGATTCTCTATCAACATTGTTCTGTTCATCTGTGCAAGAATTTTCTTCCATTTCTCAAAATTTGTGTTCTATTTGGGGTGCCTATTGTCCCCTGTCATGTGCCTTGGGTAGTTGCTGTTGAGATGCATTTGTTGTGTACAACTGCAAGGCATCCCTGCAAGACAACTCAAGCAGAAAATTTTGGAACCCAAACACTTTTGTGTCCTTCTTGATCAGTCAGCTCATTCAAATGGCAAAGCAAATGCTTTGGAATCCGGATTTGTTTGTCAGAATACCAATTCTGATTTTTCATTGATGAACCTTGTCGAGTGGACTTTGAGCCATTGAAGTTGTTTACAGATCTTGGTTTGTTATTCCACTTATTAGTCCAAGGAGCAAAAATTGGACTGAGCACTCTAGGAAACCCGGATTGACTTGCGCTAGAATGGGTCTGAGGAAAAATGTTTATGTCTAGCCTCCAAGTCGACTTCTGATTCTGTCTGGGTTAACTTTCCCATGGTCTGTGCATGACATTTGTTCTGAATGGCCTAAAGGTATACTCATTATGATGTCTGGGTTGACTTGCCTAGTAGTCTGAGGTTCCATTATTGCTCCTGGAATGAATCCAAGTCGACTTGGCAAATTGACTGGGTCGACTCGCCCATGGATTCTGCTCATAACTCATTCTGGTCGGCCTATGAGTCGACTTAGGGTGTTGACCGGGTCGACTCGCGGGGGGGACTGTTGGACCTCCGTGGAGAGGTGTGTGGACTCTCTGTGCGGGCTGTGTAGGCCTTGGCTTTGCCCTTGGATTTGTCACTAATTGATTTTTTGATGTTTTTTGTTTTATTCATTTTAGCAAGCAGTTTTTCTTTCGCTTTGTTTTCAGAAGTGGAGAATGTGTGCTTACCGACTGGCACAAATGAAATTGTTTTATGTTTGCCATTTATTTTCAAATCTGACTTCTTCTTTGATAATTCCCCAACTTCATTTGTCTTTTCTAGCATGTACATATCAATCAAAGGAGCTTTCTTTTTTGAACTTTGTTCAGCAACAAAAGTTACAGATTTCAGTTGAAATTCTTTCTTGGCAGATGGATTGTAACCCAAACCCTCTTTCTAAAAATTAACTCTAGACCCAAGCACAACATCTAGATTTTCTTTTCCTTTCACAAATTTTTCAAGAGAGTTTAGTTTATCATTCAATTCTTCATGAAGTTGTTCAATTTCTTTTTGCAACTGGCTCTTTACCCCTTTGATGGCATCATGTTTTTCCATAGCCAATTTGGTTCCTTTTTCATACTCTTGCATTTTCAGTTTGAGTTCATCAATCACTTTTCTTAAGCCCTCATTCTCTTCTTTTAATTCCTTTGATTTACATTCTTGCATCTTCATTTTTAGATTATCAATTACATCTTTCATGTTTTCATTTTCATTTTCCAATTCTTTTAGTTCAGATTTGACATTCTCTAGATCACATACATTTTCCTTCAAGTTTGATATTTCACTTTCTAGACAAGCATTCTTTTCACTCAATGTATTATCATGCATGAGAGAGTTTATCTTCTTCTTTAATGACTTTGTTTCCTTGCGGTACTCATCATATTTATCAAACAGTTTTGAATAGGCCTCTTCCCAATCACTCGTAGTGAAGTGCTTAAATGGAGAAAATACATCTTCATGCCCGTGTTCTTCACCTCTTGCCATGAGATAGATCCTTCCATCGATCACTCTCATCAGCTGAGCTGTCCTCTTCACCTTCTTCTTTCTCACTCCAAGTACTCACCATTGCCTTCGCACTCTTTCCTTTCGACATGGACTTAGCCTTTTCAGCAACTTCAGGGCATTCAGATTTGAGATGCCCATGTTTTCTGAAATTGTAACAGAGAAGTTCATCAAATTTTCTAGCAGCATCAGATTTAAACTTTGAAGAGGTACTCACCTGAGGTTTCTTTCTGACAAACCTCTTACCTTCTCTTTTCAGAAACTTTTTGAACTTTCTAGTGAGCATAGCCAACTCACCAGATTCTTCTTCTATGTTGGATGACCCACTATTTTCTGAAAAGTCTTTGCAGCACTCATTGGCCTTCAGTGCCAATGGCTTCTTCTTTGATGTTTCTTCCTCATTTCTCTTCAGGTTAAGCTCATAAGTCATTAATGAACCTATCAGCTCATCAACAGTCATAGTAGATAAATTTTTAGAATCCTCAATCACTGTTGCTTTGGTATGCCAGATTGGAGTTAGAGATCTAAGGATTTTCCTCACAAGTTCATTATTAGTGTAGTTTTTCCCTATACTTTTTAGACTATTAGTTAACTGTGTTAGTCTAGCATACATTTAAGAAATGGATTCATGTGGTTCCATTTTAAACATTTCATACTTGAAAATAAACATATTAGCTTTAGTTTCTCTTACCTCAGAAGTGCCTTCATATATTACCTTTAACCGATCTCACATTTCCTTGGCAGTGGCACATGAGGAAACCCTTGAAAATTTTGTCGGGTGAAGCGAGCACTACATGATATTCATTGCTCCCCAGTTTATATTTGACTTCTTTATCTGCTCTTGTGTCCAGGTGTCTTCATCTTTGGGAAGTTGATATGGCCCTCGGCTCACAACTCTCCATATTTCATGGTCCTGCGCTCGGAGAAAGACCTGCATCTGATTTTTCCAATACGGATAGTTAGTGCCATCAAAATATGGTGGCCTAGTCACCGAATGACACTCTGCCAAAAGTCCTTTGGCGTCCATTCCACTGATCTATCCAGGTCGTTGGACCTCTTGAATGTATAAACCGGCTCTGATACCACGTGTTGGATGTGGAATGGCGATCTAGAGGGGGGGTGAATAGATAGGCCCTAAATTAAAACACGACATATGCGGAAATTAAGTCGAACACCTAAGCGTGTATATGGTATATGCACTAAACAAATAGACGTCCCTAAGCATGCATCTACCGTTAATGCCAAGCCTACAATCACAAGGAGACATCGAATTTTAAGGTGGTTCGGTCTCTATCCCGAGACCTACGTCCACCCCCCACTCAAACCAACTGAGACTTCCCTAGTGCCGAGCACCAGAACAAGGGGATCACACCCCACAAAATCTGCTGATACACAACTTACAACTACTGACACACAGCTTGACCGTTGACTCACAACTTGCTACGTTGACTCACAGCTTGAACAAGGACATAAAACGGAAACAAAATTTATGAGACATACAACATATCGAGTTTTAGAAATGTTATCCCGATTTGCAGATGACTCGATCTGAAGATGAAGATCGCCTGTTGCTTGGATTCCTCAAGTCAACTTCTATTCAAGGGGGACTTCGGGATATGCTGCAACTTGAAGCTTGTGGATGAGACTTGACGCTTGGATCTGATACCTTCTTTAGATCTTGAACTGCAGTGGCTTCTTCTCGATCGAGAAACTCTTATCCAAGAGTTTTCTCCCTCTTTCTCCTTGGATGTGCCCTTTTTCTTGGCTACTTATGGTTCCTTGCTCTTTTTCTTCTTCTTTCTCACTGCGCGCCTTCTTCTCTACTCTAATCCCGCTGCTCTGCTGCTTGGCCCCTTGTATTTCTTGCTCTCCTCTCGTTTCTCTCTTGTTCTCCTTTTTGGCTTGCTGCTCCTGCCTCTTTTTGGTGAGTTCAAAAGACCTTGCTAAATTTTCTTTGGGTTGGTTATAGCAACAAATCAAAAACTTCCCTCTTTTAAGCATTCTGTTGGAGAAGGAATCTTGTAGGTTCCATTGGATCAGAAAATGGTTGAGATAATATTGAAAAACCCGCCATAGGAGCCATTTGAGTTGAGTCCTAATGGATTTAGCGATTGGGCATCGGATCTTGAGCCAAAATGGATCCCTTTTTAATTCGCTCAAGAGATATTCCTGCATAAGTCGACTTGTGCAGATGTCCAAGTCGACTTGCCTCAAGTCTGGACAGACATCGATTCCATTTCAAGGCCCAAGTCGACTTCTCCTCTTCACAAGTTGACTTGCTCAGATTCTGGATAGAACAACAAGTTCTGTCTGCTTGGACCAAGTCGACTTACAAGGCTTCCAAGTCGACTTGTCCCCTAGCCAAGTCGACTTGGTCTCCTGTTCTTGTGCTTTTGACCTGTTTACACTTGGGATTCAAGTCAGCTTGCTTCTTTGCTTGAGTGCTTGAGTCGACTTGAGTTCCTTGACCTGTTCACTTGCATATTTCAGAACTTTTGTATCTCTTTGATAGAAATTAACATATCACTCAATGGCTTATAGTTTAGACATCATCAAAACCAAAGATGTACACTAGATAATTTTTCCTTCATTCTTGTTTTTTCTTGTTATGTATCAACAAAATCATAAGAAACAAGAGTACCATGCCCTTGGCCTCAGGATTTCATTCACGACGAATTCTAGCCAATATGGGATTTTTGTCTTATACAATTCTGGACGTGCTCGACGTTCGGGTACCCTTGTAGCGTAAGCACACACACGAAATCTCTTTTGGAGAATCACGACATCTCTCTCTCCGTTCATCTCCATACTTATCGTAGATAACAAAAGCACCCTAGAATTATTTATTTATCTCACTTCTTGATCTGATATTTTAAGCGGGATATATAAAATAGTGATCTTTCTTAAGATAATGATAAAATTAAGGAAGGATATATATTATCCATGTCTATAATTAATAATTTGAGACATTAAGGACGATATCACGCTCATTTTGATTCCAGTTACGTAATTATATACACTTGTGCAACTCTTTATTTCTACTCTCATTAATTATTAATTATGTGCATGTTGCTTGGCCGTTAATTAATCCGCTTCTCTTTGTTTGACTTCAAAAATAAACTAATAAGATTTTTTCTACAAATGAAATATTTTGTTACGTGAACATAACATTTGTTATAAGGATAAAACACTACATAAATAAAACATTTTGTTATGTAAACGTAACATTTGTTATAAGGTTAAAACACTACATAAATGAAATATTTTGTTATAAAAACTAAACTTAACAAAATGTTTCAATTCTATACCAAATATTTCATTTTTGGAACAAAATATTTCACTCTTCCACAAAATATTTTATTCATGTATTTTTTCGTTGAGCGCACTCCGTATTTAATGTCCGAAAAAATACATCGTACGGCTCTGACGTGGATGCTCTTTTCTACGCAGAGAGAGAGTCCTTTCAACTTTTTTTCGGCCAATGGAATCAACCGTTACGTTTTGACATGGCTTTGTGCACCGGATTCGGTGCACAAAACATTACTCATTCTTAAAATATCCCAAGGTGTTGGATGGAAGCTAATCAGATGGCAAATTTGAAATCATTCGAGCAATGTATGTGACATATAACTGCTCAGTTTCTTTTGGAAGAAGAAAGACATACCTAACTCAGAGTGGCTAATATGAAATTTAGAAAATAAGAGGAGGTACATAAAACTATCAACTTTTAATATCTACGATATTTTTTGGGTTGTAGAATAATCAATCACTGGATTTTTAATATAAATTACTGGATCTATATATAACTTGCAATGAGTCCCATTGTGAATACACATAATGTCATATGAATATTTCTGAAATAATAATTAATTTATCAAGTGCTATAGTAAGTGTTTTTTGTACAACTAATCACACTTATAATGCGGTTCTCTCTATGATTTTTGTGAAGTCATAGAAAAAATAAATATACGCATGGCACAAAAGTCATTTATTTTCCACATTAGACTATTGGAGAATATCAATTCTTGAAACTTACAAAAGTCAAGTTGTGCCCTTGTCTAACTTTTATGGCATTGTGGACATGAGTGGGAGCCCGTGGAAAAAATATATGTGTATGTGTAATGACAAGTGGGGGGGGGGTTCCGTGGGTGCAGGATGTCTTCCCCACCGACCGCAAGTGATCGGTATTTATTTACATCAAGCAGAATCTAACAACTTTTTTCTATTGCTGAAAGAGGACTGAGGACCCTGGAGATCATGATGTCGGGAGGGTCTGATTTGCGCCATTGCCACCGAACGACCATTTAGCACAAGAGACAAGGAGTAGAGAGACTAGTCTGTGATCAAGATGCTAGAGGGGATGCGGGCTCCGAGTCTGGATAGATGAGACATGAGCTCGAAAAGCGGAGAGGTAGACATTGGCACGACTAGGAGCTGGCAAGTATTGGGTTGGGTGTGAGTGGCTAACACTGGTTCAGTAAAGAGCTGGAAGGTACTGACTTGGGGTGAGCGGCTGACACTGGCTGGGCAAAGAGCTGACAGGTGTGGACTCGAGATGAGCGGCTGACACTGAGTCGACAAGAAACTGACAGGTGCGAGCTTGGGGTGAGTAGTGGACCGGGGTCCGATGGGTAGTGGGAGACTAGAAGTCAGTTTGGATGGAAGAACTTCCCGACTATATCTCATTAATTAAAAGTGTCGCAAAGGGCATAACATGGAACATTAAAACTCTGAGTACAAGGAACGTTCAAGCCACAAAATAATTCTGTCATCATCAGTGCTGGTTCCCGGGGGATTACATGGCAGAGTGGGTTTCCACTATTTTACAAGATGCCCATTGACATCTTCTCAAGGGGGGTGGGGGGTCTTTCTCCTCCGCTCGATGATGTCGATTTCCACATTCAGCTGCATCAATTAGATCTCTCTTGGATGAGAAATAAAAGAATATTCTCAGTTTGACTCGAGATGGAGTCGAGGGATAATTCTTTGAAGACCTCCATTGACCTTGACGAGGGAGGCATCGTGCGTGCTTGATACGGCATGCGCGATAGTCTTCCTGTTCCATTATTTTGATTTCCTTTATTATTTTCTTTTGGAATAAATTAAGTGGGCCCACCAAAATGCCATATGTCTATCTATCTATCTATCTATATATATATATATATATATATATATAGAAAGCACGCCCGGAGGCTCCATGGCGGAAGCATCGATCAGGTAATTTTTCATTCCCCAACCTCTATCTCTTAATTTAGATTGACACAATGTGTTCCTCACAAAGTGTCAAAATTGAATACATCTTCACATGAGCACTCATAGTTTTCCACTAACCGTAGATGTAGCCCTTTCTTGTTTGAGGCTTCCACTCTATTGAATTAAAGATGCCTATTGACCGGAATACTAAATTTTGGCAACTCAATCTTGAGATAGACAACAACAATTGCAAGTTGCAAAAGTGACTAACTCAACTTGATTTGCCTACCGAACTCCCAAAATAGACATCCTAGTGAACAAGCAACAAATAAAAGCATGATCAATAGTGGCATCTCTTCTTGCATGATTTTTCATATGTCTATAGTAGAATGGTGATTAGACAAATGTCTGCCAACTGACTCCAAGACAATATCTCCTATTTTTCTATGAACTACCCATGTTTGTTGGTTGAATTCCCTCTTTCTAAAGTGCAATGCTCCACAAAAACAACCAGGCATCACCTCCAGATCAGCTAAAGTGCAAAGCCCATGTTTGTTGGATTGACCTGTTTATGTAGGGGATCCTGCTTATTAATCTTTTGTTGTCATCGTTGATAGGATATTGTTGCAGAGAAGAGAAGGACTTCATTCAACTTACTGGTAACATAAGGTGTGGGAACAGAACTTGAACTTGTAGAGTTGATCCTGGTTTGGACTGTGCCATAGTCTAAGTGATTAAAGAAGTGTAAATTAAAAATTGGGGCAAAAAAATTATCCCCTGTAACTGGATGATCATATTTAGTCCATGTCTCTGTTTAGCCCGGTCTACCAAGTTCAACCAGTTTTTAATTTCACAGGAGCTTCTTTAACTTTGTAGTGCTCATTTTTGAAACATTTCTTTTGCATTTCATGATGAAGCCCATGCATATTTTTCTTGATCCATCATTTTTTTTGACAAAACTATATGATGCTACTACACAGTAACTAATCTTGACCTTTATATTGTAGTCTACATGGCATATTTCTATTGGAAATTCCAAATGCCATGGTGGCTAACTTTTAGCATTTAAAGATTGCATTGAAGTTAGCAAAAGCACTAACATTTTTTATGAATTGTGAAAATTTTGTGAAATTTGCTTTTTTACTAGTTTTTCTCAGCTTTCCACTTAAATTGGAGATTTTCTTGACATTTATAGAGTCCATGTTGTTTGAGCACTATTAGCTATTCATGCCGAATATCTAAATCCTACACTTTATGTTCATGGCTTCAAGCTCACTGCTGACTGCTGATGATCATACATAGTAATATATAGTGTAGGGTTGCTTTAATATTTGTGAACATTTTCCTAAAAAACTTGTGTTCCCTTGGCAAATACATTGTTACAACATACAATATAATTACGATATGAATGCATTTTATTTATGTGTAAATGCTTGGCATTCCCTAGGTAAGGTGGGGATGCGATATTTTGCAAAGTGAGCATTAGAGATACATAAGTGAAGATAACATTTGTTGCACAACTTATCATAATCAGAGACTATCCCAAGGCATGGTTTTGGCAATGTTCTAATAGCAAAATGAGGTTACCTTTTAACACATTTTTAATGTCTTCAAAATATTTAAGATATTAAAGCTTTCTACATGCGGGCAAATGATGATGGGAAAACAATTGCCATAATATATCCGCTAGTTCCACGAGTATGTAACTTTTCCATTTATATGTTTTTCCTTTCTATCTGCGTAGACAATGGTAAAGTTTCTAAGCTTTTGTTCACTTTCTATCTACGTATACATGGTAAAGGTTGACTTTACTTCTTTCTGGGCAGGGCCTACATGTTTATATGCAAATAGCAGAAGGATCCTCATCCAACCTCAGGGCAATGTTTGAGGAGTTTCTTGGCCAATGGAAATATGTAGGACACTCTTTGCTTTTTCTAAATTAAGAGGCAAAACGTTTACCTTCACAATGCACAAGATGGACACATCTCAGAGTATAGAAGTATCTGCATATGGTTGAGTTTTATGTGATTACTATTCTTGGGGTGTTGTAAATGATATTGATCTCCCCATCTCCTAGATAGAAAGTAGAGTTACCAGAAGAAAGGCGACAAGTGAGGATGTGACACACTCTTGTTCATAATTGCACTCTTCTTTTGTGGCGGACCCTATTGTTTATACTTTTCTACCTTTTTCTTGGATATCTATGTATTGGTGTTTTAACCAATATCTATGTCTTGGTGTTTTAACTAATGCATGGAGTTAAAACCTTTCACATTTTGAGCATATAAGAATGTGCTTTAGAAACATGGTTACATTTTGAATGGAATAAGGACCTTACATTATTGTATATAATAATGCATTCAAAGTTTTATGATCTTACTTTTATGTCCTGCAAGTAATAGCTTTTGTATTATATTGTGCATAACAAGATTTTGCAGATAGTAAATGAAGTTTCTTTTAAGAACATGTGTTAGCTTATGATTACTTATTTTCAAATTTATAGACTTGATTGCTTTTTCTTTTGTAGCCTCTTTATAGGTCAGACTATATTTTCTTGAAAGTTACCCAACACAACCTCTCGAGATCTTTTTGTCAAGAAATATATAAGCATGGTGATGTAGATTTAGTTCTTCAATATGTTTTCTTCTAATTTATGATGTTAATTATGTACAATTTCTCTTCACCTATACACATTTTAGATAGATGTAGATTAATTTTTTCTTCATTTATGGAGACTTATAAATTGCTTTAGATGTACTATGGATTTATTATTTTTTGAATGAATATCTTTAAGATTTAATCATGTAAATGTATGTTCTTCAATTTTCTTCAATGAATGAGATTTGTAAATAGGTGTCAATGAGAATTGTGTGGATCAGCATGGTTAAGAATTGTGTGGATCAGTATGGTTGTGAGTGATACAATCCATGAATGTGAAGATATGAATGGATGCACTATTATAAGTGATGGGATCAGCACAAATACTAATAGGATTTTTTTTAAAAGTTAACATATTTCTACATATTTTTAGTAATCGATGTTAAATCATTTTCCTACATTTTTTAAAAAGTGATGTTAATCCTTATTCATACGTTTCTTCTACTATCTGGCAAAAGGTAATACTTATGTTTTCAAAAACATAGATATATCCTTTTATATGCGTGTCTATAGATGAGTTGTACCTACGCTACTGTTGGACAATTCCTACGCTTCTAAAGCATAGGTATAGGTTGATCTATACCTACACTTCATTGAAACGTAGATATAACCCATAGTCACGCGAGCAAGAGCCACATTTTCGAAGCATGGCAACGAAACGTAGGTAAAGACTTTACCTAGGTTTGTTGGACCTATACCTATGTTTTGAAAATGTAGGTAAAAGTCTACTTTGTCGTAGTGAATAACACCCCGCATCCCTATGGATCCCACCACCTTCTGGGCCATCATGGCCAAGCTTGTGAGATATGAAGAGCGCTAGATGACGTCGATCGTTCGTTGATGAGGTTCAAGGCCGGCATGGACTAGCTGCTTCCTCACCACAAGCTCACTTGCCTCGACTAGTCTCCCCAACTAGTAACCTGCGCAGAGCCACCGTGCACTCCTCCAGCCCCAATTCCCCCTCTGGCTGCTCTTGAGGCCCCTGGGACTGAACCTCCTCCGAACGAGGAGCCGCTATCAGAGGTGACCTATAAGGCCGACCTAGTGTTGATCGCCTAGTACGAGGAAGAAGAACTCAAGTGGGAGCCACTGCTAGATGCCCAGGCATCGGTGAATCCGCCATGTCCTTCTTCTCTGCCTGAGTCGACTGATGTTGACCTCCACACCAATTCCATGGCAGAGGTTTCTCCCAATGCCACCAGGGATCTCGCCCCTTCCCCATCTCCACTGAATCATGTAATGACCCTGCCTTGGCAAACTCCCTTGGTAGATCCCGGTGATTGCGCATCGGTGGACGATGCTACGCCTACGCTCGAGCTCCCCAGTGACCGTAGAATGGTGGAAAGCGATGCTCCTTCGCTTGGCCTGGGTGAGGATCTCTCTGCCCTGGCCCAATCTAATCAAGGCCACCTATGTGATTTGTGTCCTGCTCCCTTGCTTCTTCAGAGCCCAATGGGCTGGGCTCCCATGATTGAACTGCCTATGGCTGCACCCCATTAATTTGGTGGTGGAAGAGGCCTTCATATATTTTGATGAGGTCGGCGAGCATGACCACATTTTAAGTCCATCACATTCCTCTTCTCCAATGGTCAACTCTTCCTCAACATCTTCAAGTCGTTAGAAACACAACTCTTATCTGAGTCATAAAGGTGGTATTAGAATCAGATTAATTTCTTGTCCCTTGGGCTCGTTCTCCAAGCCCTCCATGCAATAGTCCCTCGTGAGCCGTTGCTACTGGCTGCGCAATTGTGGATTCAACTTCAGCATTTTTTTTTGCAAAACTCGTGGAGTCAAATGTTAAGGGGTCATGCTGGTATCCTCATTGCAGCTCTAAATGTTAATGGACTCTCATTTATCCCTCAAGAGGCTTAAACTCAGAATCCACTAGACAATGAAACTTTCCTTGCAGTTCACAAGGCTTGGGTTGGTGATGAGTGCTCATTTCTTTATGATAATTCACATCACATATATCCTTTCATATGCACATAATTAGCCAATTATGCATACTTTACAGTTAATCTCAACCAAGCATTAATATAGCCGTTCACGCAAATTAACTCAATTTGTGGTTAATTATTAAATGAAAAGAGGTTGAGGGTCATGAGAATTAATTTTTCATTGCATAATTGTAAGCATTTATGATTTTTGTGAATAAAGCAATAATTCTTAATGGACTTAATCCAAATTATGTGTGTAGGATGTCCAAGGTAATTACTAGAAGGGCCAGGACAAAAGTGTCACAAGATCAGGGCAAGGGATGCCCTTTGGCGCCCCTCCCTCCTTGACCAAGTCAAAGGAGTAGCCTCCATTCCTTTTTTAGTGTGAAAGGAGATAAACGAAAGGATTTTATTGAATTATCTTGGAGAGAATTTCTTGGAGAGAAAATAAGAGGAGATCTCCTCCTTATTAGGAAAGCCAAGGGGAGCCCATTTCCTCTCTTCATCCAAACCCTAATCTTCTCTAATCCTAGCCATCCATCTTCATCAAATGTGATCTCCACCCTCCATTTGACTTAGTTTCTCTATAAATACCTTTCGTCAAGAGGGGGAAAGAGAGTTTTCTTCTTTTTCTTTTTCTTGTTAGCTTAGAATCCCGTCCTTCTTTTTTCCCCTAATCTAGGTCGACCTTTTTCACCCCTTTATGCTCCTCTTTTCGTCTTGTTGTCTTCATGAAAGTTCTTCATTTTTTAGTTCTCTTCAATTTCTTCTTCTTTTTCTTCAGCTTGTTCTACACGATTTTCAAGTTACCCTTCATTTTTCACTGTTCTATCCTGTGCATTCTCAAATAACATTTCTGTCTATTCTCCCCCTATTTTCTCCCTCTTATGCTCATCTTCAAATCTTGATCCTTTTATCAAAGTTGTGCGTTTTTCTGTGTTCAACAATTTCTTCATCTTCGTCATCTTCTAATTCCTTCTAGTTTTCCTGTGATTCTCTCCTTTTCAATGTTCTATCTTTGGTTTTTACTGTTCACGTTTTAAAGTTTTCTTCTTCTTCTGCCATCTCTCTCCCTCTCTTCTTTTTTCATCTCACATCCCAAAGGCGGATCTTATTCCTTAGGTCCTCTCAAGGCGATGTCCACGACGAGACGGGGCGAACTTCCAAGGCTCGGCGAGATGTTGGGCGGCGCTACTCTTCAATCACTTGGCTATTTTCTTCCATTTTCTCTAATGATTTCATGTTGTAATTTCATGCACTTGTAATCTTTCATCTTAGCAATAAAAATTTTATTTGTGTAATTATCTCTTTTCTCTCTCCATCTCCTCCAAATTTCTCTTCTCAACTCTCTAACATTCTCTAGATAGATTTATTTTCTATACAATCTCAATTTATTTCTTTTTTAATATCACCTAAAATTTTGCTCAAAAAAAATACAAGACTTTTCCAACTTGATTAAAAGAGAAAATATTCCTCCTCGTGGATCGACCTGTATTCACCACTCTACTTAGATTTAAAATTCTTTTGTGAGTGAGTGTGGTAATTTTTTTGAAATTATGTGCGCGGCATTTTTAACGACGAGTGTTTACGAACATCAATTTTTGACGTCGTTGTCGGGGAGGAAATAATTTTTAATAGTTAAAAATACTTGTGTTTGATACATATATGTGTATACTAATTTTCTATTTTTATTTTATAGGAAAAAGAAAAAAATCAAAAAATCAAAGAAAAGAAAAATTCTGACCTAAATATCACAGAAAATCAACTGTTGCAGAAAACTAGGAAACATCGCTGAAAGTCTGTATCTGTCACTACAGGGAGCAAGAAATCCGGAATTCTGAAAATCTTGAAAAATTAAGCGTCGCTAAAGGTCAGTAAGCGTAGGTACAGGTTCTATTTTTTAATTTTTAAGAAATCTCAAAAAATATAAAAAATTCTTAAAAATCCAAACAAATCAAAAAAACCAGAAGACACCAAAAACATGATTTTAGGCTTTATTTTTCAGTAGAATTGCATGTTGTTTATTATTTTTAGTTAATGATTTCTTTAATTCATCTTTTGTTGAAAAAATAACTCAAAAAAATACTTAAAAAATAGAAATACGAAAAAAAATCCATGCTGTCATGTCCTCATTATAGTTGCATCCTTTTCATGCATTGTGCATTTTAGTTAATTTCTTATTTACTTGCATCATCATTTGAAAAAAAAATCTTTCTCTTCTCTTCTATTTCCCCTTCTCAAGAGCAAGTTAGGTTCCTTACACTCTTTTTGGAATTGGAAGGACCCTCCATTGAGTATTCCATCTCTTTGGACTGAATTTTTTTTTCCAATACCTTCATAAGTCTCCGCACCCGTGGATTCCCACACGAAGCAGGGCGAGTTGTACCACGAACCCGGAGTTAGATTGCCCTTGGAAGGTCACACAAAAAAGAGAGAGGAGTTTTGGAATTTATTACTATTTTGAAAAATTGGTTTCTAGGCTAGAGGTTAAGTGGCAAACGCCTAATCGGATTTATGGTTATTTAATTAGGTCCTTACGAAAGTAGGGGGAGCCTCCCACAACCCCACCTCTTACTTGGCCGGTGGACCAATTTGGTAGTGAGTGCCAATTCTTCTTTTATAAAAAAAAAATCATCATCATTTTTTCATGTACCATTCATATAATGGCTAATTCATTACATTTTCATTTAGTGGTTCATTTATTGCATTATTTTGAAAAACTTCAAAAAAAATTTCAAAAGATCCAAAAACAACAATCTTTCTTTGGTCCCTTTTGCATTGAATGCAAGGTAGGAGATCCCTACATCCACAATTGTTAGGGCTCATCAATAAAATTGAGAGGTTAACACATGCTAAACCATGCAGGCCACTTGAACTTAAATTCCTCATTTACCCATTATCATTAAAATCTTTCATTCTTTCACAATGGGGTTTACATACCATCTCTTACCCAAGAACGACACCAATTGTCACCAGATTTTTTCACCCCTACTCTCACACATATCCATATCCTAGGTGGGAAAACCGGCAATCTTCTTCTTGGGCACCCTATCAAGACCCCATGCAAAGTCCTTCGAACTCACACTTTTCAGATTGGGCTTCTTACTCAAATGCTCCTTACAACCAAGCCCAACATGAAGGATAACCCATCTGCTCCCCACTACCTCAGTACCAGACTGACATCTATTCTGATTGTTACTCACCACAGTCTAAGTGCCACTCAACCTATCCAACTCCTCCACAGTCTGATTTCGAGGATAGGTTTAATCAAATGACTCAACTCATCTTGGCCAACCAGTAGTCCATTAAAGCTCAGAGCCAAATTATCCAAACCCAGCTTAACCAACTTGATAGAGAGCTCGAAATGGACCAACATCCTAGCCTCCCCACTGAAAACTTTAAAAATCCATTTTCTGATTATGACTATAATATCAGCCTGAACGATCAATCCATAAATCCTTAATTCAACAACTCTCAAATAATTTTTGGTGATGAGGAGTATATGGGGCAGCCATATCAGGAGAACTGGGAGGAAGTTAGTGAAGCTCAAGTTGTGATGACCAAGCATAATCATGAAGAAAATAATGAGGAGTCTAAGTTGGAAAGAGAAGAAGAGAGAAATGAACATTAGATCTAAAATCAAATGTCTCTCCCTGAATTTGACAAAACTCTCTTTGAAGATGGGAAGGAAGAAGAAGTGAGGATAGAAAAAGAATTGAGCATTTATTTGAACAATGCAACTGGGGTTAATGAGGAGTTGCATTTTTCGCATGAAATTCTTTATGACCAGGTAACCTTTAATCTGGAGGAGAGGATAGAGCTCTCGCCCATTCCTGACCACGACAATCCTAGAGATTTTTCTGGAAATTCTTCAAGCCGATTGGTCGAATCCACCTGAAATGCATGAACATCACTGTATTAAAGAATACATTCATCTTCCTTGCCTCCAGGACAATGAACTTGTGGTGGAATCCTTTGACGCCCCTCCCATTCCTGATTTTCCTTACCTCGACTTGATGCTAGACAAGCCCACACTTGAGGATGATCAAAATTCTGTCAACAGTAATAATATCTACATCGCTTCATTCGCACCTTCTACAGACCTTAAGGGGGAATATTTCATCATTCATGATATGATCCTTAGCAATGTTCTTCCTTCATTCTATGATCGAGGTGGTCCTTTTGAGCTGAATCCACCCTGGTCTTTCACTGTTGATTCTCCTAGTCTCCTTGACACTGAACCATTGCTTGAAACTCCTCTCCCTTTGATCCCTTCTCACCTCACTAATGTTCATGAAATATCTAAAATTGAGGTAGAAAAAGATATTTTACTTGATAATAAGGTCTTCATTAATATTTTCAACACCTACAAAGACCACAAGTGGAAAAAAAGTTTTTTGATCATTAATCAGGGGGGATCCTTTTGGCCTAACTGATCTATCATGGTATTTGTCTCAGGCCACCGCATTCAAAGTAAGGTTATTAACCCATGTATTGCATGATCAACCTAATTGTGATAACAACCAATCTAGCCCCTACGTAATCATGCTCAATCTCGTCTTGTTGTGGTATAATGCTTGGTTTTTTAATGATGACAAGATAGCGTGGTGGCTCATTCTTAAATATACATGTTGGTTATAGAGCTTTCATGTGTCTGGCTGAAGACGAAAAATTTAGCACTTCTGGGAGACAACCCAAGGTTTTTTATTATTTGATGTTTTGTTTTAGTGTGTTTTTCAGTGGTTAGGTAAGAGCCAAGGAGGTGGAGTTATCACCGTCCACATCAATAATGGAGTTTCACCCCACATATCAGGTTGTCTCTTTCCTTCTTAGCAATCTTTATTGTTACATTGTTCTGTTATTTTTATTACTGACATATGCCATTGAGGATAATGTCATTCACGTTGGGGGGGGAGAGAGAGAAATTTCATGATGCATATAGTACAACCTAATAGGAGTTCTTGCATGATGTCCTGTATTGATCATATTGTCATGCATTTTGCATGAAAGTGAAAAGATGAAATCTCTGACTGAGTTTTCTTGATTCATGCTCTCATTGAAAGTAATTCTAGAATAGGAAAGGCTAGGGAGAAGGATGATGAAAAATTTACTCAATCTAACCATGGAAAACTGACTTAAGAATCTCTTTAAAGTTCTTCAGCACTTTATAAAAATGAAATTCACTTTGCATGCTAATGAAACAAGTGGGACAAGCCTTCTGTTAGTTTGGGTATAGTGTCTGATACTTTGCACCTCTTGAGGAGGAGATCATTTTGAAAAAACTTTTGCAAAATTCTATCAAGCACTCTTTGAAAAAAAAGAAATAAAACACCATGAAAAATATCCCTGATCTTAGTAACTAGGGTTGCTTCTCCTAAGGTAAGAGTTGAGGTTCACGTCAAACGGTGAAGGGTTGTGCAGCATCATGTGTGTATTGAAAAAAAAATCCCAAAAGGGACAATGAAATAAGGTAGACAAAAGCTAGTGTGCTTAATGCTCTGAGCTAGGAGGTGCAGAGTTGAAAGATACTTGCTTAGAATAGCAAATAAGGGACGCAATTGTCTTAACTGTGAATTTAGTATTACACATGCATAAGTGCTGTTGAACTTTGGGATGCATTCTTAGTCATGTATCTTAATTTTCAACATATGGCTAGTACGCATTAATGCTTCCTGATTCCTAATCTTTGGTTGATTCTGTGAAGGAAGAGTTGGATATGGAGGTATGAACTTTGCAAACTCTGGTTGGTCCTAAATTTTAATCTAAGTCCATTACTAATGGACTAGCAATGAGTAAGTTGGGGGGTGTGATGAGTGCTCATTTCTTTATGATAATTCACATCACATATACCTTTCATATGCACATAATTAGCCAATTATGCATACTTTACAATTAATCTCAACCTTGCATTAATTGAGCTGTTCACGCAAATTAACTTATTTTGTGGTTAATTATTCAATGAAAAGAGGTTGAGGGTCATGAGAATTAATTTTTCATTGCATAATTGTAAGCATTTATCATTTTTGTGCATAAAGTAATAATTCTTAATGGGCTTAATCCAAATTATGTGTGTGTAGGACGTCCAATGTAATTACTAGAAGGCCCAGGGGCAAAAGCGTCAAAAGATCAGGGCAAGGGATGCCCTAGGGCGCCCCTCCCCCTTTGACTAAGTCAAAGGAGCAGCTGCCATTCCTTTTTTGGTGTGAAAGGAGATAAAGGAAAGGATTTTATTGAATTATCTTGGAGAGAATTTCTTGAAGAAAAAATAGGAGGAGATCTCCTCCATATTAGGAAAGCCAAGGGGAGCCCCTTTCCTCTCTTCATCTAAACCCTAATCTCCTCTAATCCCAGTCATCCATTTTCATCAAATGTGATCTCCACCCTCCATTTGACCTAGTTTCTCTATAAATACCCTTTGTCAAGAGGGGGAAAGAGAGTTTTCTTCTTTTTCTTTTTCTTCTTAACTTAGAATCTCGTCCTTCTTTCTTCCCCTAGTTTAGGTCGACCTTTTTCACCCCTTTCTGCTACTCTTTTCATCTTACTGTCTTCATGAAAGTTCTTCATTTTTTAGTTCTCTCATCTTAGCAATAAAAAATTCATTGGTGCAATTGTCTCTTTTCTCTCTCCATCTCCTCTAAATTTCTCTTCTCAACCCTCCAACATTCTCTAGATAGATTTTTTTTTCTATGCAATCTCAATTTATTTCTTTTTCAAAATCACCCAAAGTTTTGCTCAAAAAAAAATACAAGACTTTTTCAACTTGATTAAAAGAGAAATATTCCTCCTCATGGGATCGACCTGTATTCACCACTCTACTTAGATTTAAAATTATTTTGTGATAAGTGTGGTAAGTTTTTTGAAATTGTGTTCGCGATATTTTTAACGACAAGTGTTTACGCACATCAGTTGGCAATTATCCACCGGAAGAGTCCAATCAAGAAGAAGATGATGATAAAGAAGATAGGTGCCCCTGTCGCCTAGATCTTCATCCTTGATCCCTACTTGTCCATACCTTTTCTTAGGATCGTTCATCTTTGTAATTATTAGAGAATTCCCTCCCCAACTTAGGTGTTTCTATTTGCATGTGCATCATATATAGTCCCTTAATTTAGTTTTTCTCCGTTCCTTCGGCTGGCCTTGACATTGTCCGAAGGGTCCGACCTTTCATCTGGCTAATGCCCCCCCAAACCCTCTGTGTGGCTATTCGCCCTATGTTCTTTTTTTTAAAAGAAAAGTAAGAAAAAACATATTTTCAAGCCTCGTTGTATGGCCGTTTATATTGTACACTTATTTTGAGCATAAATATATATAATTTTAAGGATACATAAGTAGGTACGTACAAGAGTGAGGTTTAATAAAGAGTATGAAAGTAACTTACAAATACTAGCTAGATAACTAACTATTTTGCATCACTGCTGGTGAATTTCTTTTAAAGATAATTGTAGACACGACATTTTAGCATTATGCTGAGCAGATCCCGTATTACACTAAGACGCCCCAAAGCAGCTCACACGGTTAAGTTAGTTGAGTAATCTCTAATTTAATCTGATGATCTCGTCTCACGAAAAGAAAATTGTGGTTTCTTGAATAAAAACTCTTGTTAATGGGCTTGGCCCATCCTTTTAATCCTAACAGAGGGGGGGTTCATTGTGTGCTAATGGGCTTGGCCCATTCCTATTCAAAAATAAATAAATAAAATTTTAATTCGCATGGCCCCATCTTTTATTGCCCAACTTATTAACTTCCTCCATTTCTCACGGATCTTGCTCCCTCTCTCAACCCCACACACTTAAACCTCCCACTCCTTGCCTCCTACACACGGCAGTCCCTATCTCTTCTCTCCCATCGCACCCATCTCCCACTGGGACCTCCCTCCTTTGCCTCCTCAACTCCTCACGCACGCCGGCGAGCTCCCCCTCTTTCACGGCCATTCTTGCCATCCCCCTCTCCCGTCGACTACAACCTTCATGTAACCACCATTGTCCAGACACATCCACCACCACCTCCATAACCACATGCTCTCCCTGCTAACTCCTCCCCCCACTGCCACCTCTCTCCCTCTTCTTCTCTCCCAAAAACATCACACACACAACCTCACAGCAGCCAACTCCCTCTCCACAGCCATCGCCCACTCTTCCACTCTCATCTCTCCCCCTCTCTAACCTCTCCTATCTACAGACGCAGCCTCCTTACGCGACCCCCGGCTGCCACCGTCGATCGTCGCCGTAGCACCCATGACTTCGCCACCGAAGCCATCCGCAAGCCACGTCATCGTCGAGCTCGTCTCCGTCGGCCACCCCTACGCGAAGCCCGCCCCAACGCCGTGAGGCCACCCCCACGCCAGTCGCCGCTGTTCACTGCCGGCCACGCCCCCCTGCCACCGTCGTAGTGCACTCCACTTCCAACTACACCGACGTCACCGCCATCTTTCTCCCACAAACGCCACCGCGCTCAACGTCGCCACCCCCACCCCCTGTTGCCGCGAGCACCACCTTCACCGCCGGACGTCCCCCGTACGTTGCCTTCGAGCTTGTTTGCACCATCTCTGGTTGCCAACGTCCACACCGCTTGCAACTTCTTCACCGTCGCTGCCGTCATCGTCCGGTCGCCCACGAGCCACGAGCTCCCTCCACCTCCGCCACCGTTTCCGGCCCGACCAACGTCACCACCGTCTCCACCATCGCCGTGCCCGTCCGCCATGCCGCCAGCTCGCCTGCACCGCTGTTTCCTGCACCACCACTGTCGCCCCCCCTCTCTCATCTCATCTCTCTCTCTCCTCCTCATCCTCTCCCGCGTCCTCCTCCTCTCTCTCCCTTTCCCTCTCTAACTCCCCTTCTCTAAACTCTATCTCACCCCCTTCACCTCCCTCTTCCTCTCTCTCTCTCCCCCTTGCTGTCTCTCTCCCCGTTTCCATCCCCTTTCTCTCTTTCTCTTTCTGCCACCCCCCACGCTGTTGCGTCTTCCCCTCTCTCTTTCTCACGCACTCGCCCACACCCCTCTCTCTCTCTCTCTTCCTCACTCCCCCTTTCACCCCTCCTCTCTTCCTCATCTCTCTCTCTCCTCTCCCTCTCTCTCCCCCTTTGCTGTCTCTCTCTTCCTCTCTCTCCCTCTTGTTTCTCCCCCTGCATCTCTCTTCTCTCTCCTCTCTTCCCTCTCATCTCTCCTCTCTCTTTCTCCCTCCACATCTCTTTTCCCTTCTCTCTCTCCCCTCTCCCTCTCTTTCTCACACACTCGCCCTCCCCCTCTCTCTCTATTTTAATTTTTTTCCCTCTCTCTCTCCCCATTTCTCTCACCGTTTCTCCGTCTCCCTCTCATACTTTCTTTTCCTTATTTCTTTTCCTCTTCTCTCTTCCCCCCTCTCCCCGTCTCGATCTCTCTCCTGACCTCTCTTTTATTTTTCTCTGCTTCTTTCTCTCAGCCTCTTGCGATTTATATCTTTTTTTTCCTTTCCCTCTCCCTCTTCTCTCCATCCACTGAATTCCCTCTCATGTTGCATTCTTCTTTTTTCAAGTTCACACTGCACACTCACGTGCACTCCTTTCACCTTCATGTTCACTGCACCCGCACATGCACTAATTACATCTTTCACAATCACGTACACACACTATGCACCAGTGATGTATATTTGTACATGTAATTCGTTCAGGTAGTTCTTTTGATTTTTATTAACATATTCACTCCTTTATCTCTATATATATTTATATACATATACTTATATAGAAGAGTATATGTATATTCATATAGTATGTATATAATGTATACTCCCATATATTATATATATATAGCTTATGTTCATCTTTGTATATATATATATATATATATATGTTTATATATGTCTATTTGCATGGTTGAGTGATTTATGCTAGTTCGTTATCCTTCTGACTGTTATCTTTTTGAATGTGCAGAAATAAAAGCGGCCTTCGGCCCAATTAGCTCTCCCACGTGTTTCTATACACGGGGAAGCCGTTTCGTCCTCAAAGTCTATACATTGGCTTCCTCAGAGTCTATACATTCGCTTCACCAAGCCTGTACATCCCCTCAGAGTCTATACATTGGCTTCACCAAGCCTGTACATCCCCTCGAAGTCTATACATTGGCTTCCTCGAAGTCTGTACATCCTCTAAAAGTCTATACATTGGTTTCCTCCTAATCATCCTCACGTCTCTTTCTCTATTGACTACCTCTCAAGGTCTATACATTGTGTCTATACATTGACTATGTTACCTCCTCACGTATCTCTCTCTCTCTATTTTCTTCCCTCTCTCTCTCTCACGTAACCTCACTCACTGTTCTCACTCCACTGAACACACACGACACACACCCACACCCCTCTCACTGCACACACCCTCACTCACTGTTCTCACTCCACTGCACACACACGACACACACCCACACCCCTCTCACTGCACACACCCTCACTCACTGTTCTCACTCCACTGCACACACACGACACATACACCCACACCCCTCTCACTGCACACACCCTCACTCTCACTGCACACACACGACACACACAGACACGGACCCCATCTCCTCTCCCACTGCCATCGTCCTTCCACTCCCCCTCTCCCTCTCTTGCCCATGATACTACCGCCACTGCCACCCCCTCGACAGAACCCTGGGGCGACACCACAGCCATTCACCCACTCTCCCATCTTCCTCCTCTGCATACTCACGTATTCCCCTTCCAAGCCCATTCCTCCACAGCCGTTCCATCCACGTCCCCAGCCGATTGCCACCATCTCCCTCTGCCGTCCTCTTCGTCCGACCACCTCACGCAGCAGCTCCCCCTCCTCGTAGCCGTCAACCTCCTCGTCCCTCCGACCACCTCCGACCAGCAACCACCCTCACCCTCGCTAACCCACTGTCCAAGCCACGTAGCCACCTCCACCCCCTCTCCACTTCCCCACGACAGCCACCTCCCTCCTCCACCCTCACTCCCCTTCCCATTCCTGGCTAAGCACCACCACAACCTCCACCGTCTCCCTCCTCCCCTTCTCTTTCCCTCCTCTGCAACCACCCAGCCACCACCGTTAACCACTCCCGCTGCTGACCTCCCCCTCAGACCTCCTCCTGTCGTGACCCTCAGCCCAGCAGCCACTCCACCCCATCGCCACCCCCTATCCACCTCAACCTCATCAACGCCGCCATCGCCAACCCTCCCACAGCCACCACCGTTAACCACTCCCCCTGCTAACCTCCCCCTCTCCCTGCCGTGACCACCGCCACCGTCCGCGTCACCCCCCCCTACTTGACCACCGCCTTCGCTAGCCGCCAGTCCCCCTTCACCTCTGCCAGAGCACCTTCCGTTACACCCTCTCGCCACCGCCCGCCGTCTGCCTTCGCCGCCGTGAGCCCACCGTCCGCCTTCGCTGCCGTGAGCCCGCCGTCCGCCTTCGCCGCCGTGAGCCCGTCACCGCCGTCGTCTGCCGCACTGGACGACCTCCGTTCGGCCACTCTCTTCCCTCTCTCTCTCCCTCTCGCGTTCCCTCTCTCTCTCTCTCTCTCTTCCTCTCTGTACCCTCTCGCACCCCCCTCTCATCTCTCTCTCTGTTATCTCTCTCACGGTTTCTCTCTTTCTCTCTCTCGTCTCTCTTTCTCTCTCCTCCTCCCCGCGATCTTTCTCTCTCCTCACCCTCTCTCTCTTCACGTCCCCTCTCCCACTCTCTCACTTCTCTTTTATTTTTTTTAATCCCCTCTCCCCCTTTTCTCTTTTCTCTCCTCCTCTCTGCTTCTCTCATTATCTCTCCATCTCCCTCTCTCTCACTTCTTTTTATCTTTTTCTTTTTTAATCCCCTCCACCGTCTCTCTCTTTCTCTCCCTCTCTCTTCTCTCCATCTCCCCTCCGTCTCTTTCGATCCCCTTCTCCTTCTTTTTTTTATTTTATTCTCTCCCCCCTCCCACTATCTCTCTCTCCCTCTCGATCTCTCTACCTCTCTTCATTTCTTCTTTTCTTTTTTTATTCCCCCCCTCTCTCTCTCTCCCTCTCGATCCCTCTCACTCTTTTTTTATTTTTTTTAATCCTCCCTCCGTCTCCTTTCTTCCCTTCTGATCTCTCTCTTCTCTTTCTCCCTCCACCGTCTCTCTCTTTCTTCCCCTCTCTCTCTGCCTTCGTTGCCCCTCCCCCTTCTCCTCACTTCTTCTTTTCTCTTTTTATTCCCCCCTGCCGTGATCTCTCTCCCTCTCTCTTTCTTTTTGTTTTATTTTTATTATTTTTATTCCCTCTCTCCCTCACGTATTCTCTCTCTCCTTCCCTCTATTTCTCTCCCTCTCTCTCTTAATCTCACTCTTCCCGATCCCTCTCTTCCTCTTTATCTTCTTTTTTTAAAATATTTTCTCCCCTCTCCCTTCTTGCTCTCTTTCTCTCTCTCCCACATATATATATATATATATATATATATATCTTATTCTATTCTTTATTTTTGTTTACTTTCTTTCTTTTAATCTTACATCCTCTTTCTTCTAAAAAAAAATTCAAAAAAAATAGAAGAGGGAGTTTTCCCCCTCCTCTTCTTTCTCTCCTTCTCTCTTAAATTTCCATTCTTTTATTTCGACCAGTTATGTATATGTTTATATATGTTTGTGTAAATATGTTTAAAACGTGTAGTATGTTTATGTATATGTCTATATAAGTATATTTACTACTTATATATATATATATATGTACGAGTGTGTGTTCTTATGTTCAGCCAAACCAGTTTCTGAAGTCCGCTCTGAAGCTCTTTAGTTGTGCTATGTTCGTGCTGTTGAAACCCTTCCCAAAGCCCGTCGACGGCCTCCTCCGATAAGTTTTTTCTCTCCCTTTTATTTTTAATTAGTCAGTCGATTATATCGCATGCGTCATTTTAGCATCTGTGCCATGCCTTTCTCCTCGAGAGGGCCTAGTTTGTGAGCGTCTTCACACTTATGCATTTCATCACATCATCTCCCACTCTTTAGTTCAAAAGGGGTTTTAAATACTACCAACCAGGTGCGTACTCGTCTATGCTATTTTCAGTATCATTTTTTAAAGGATCGGTACTACACCACCATCATTCTCATCAACCAGTTCTGCTCTGTTTGATCTTTGTCTAGGGGTAACCGAAGGAAGCCCTCTTCGTCGGTCGGCCGACAGAAGAGGAAGAGAGGACCCGCACTGCTCCCGCTCCGGAGGCAAACGCGATCACAGCTTTCCCGTGGGGTTCTCAGCCCCTGGCAATCACATCCCCCTCCCCATTCCTTTTCTGTTACTTTCTCCTTTTGTTTAAACCCCGTGGATGGAAGTAATTCCTCGCGGAGGTCCCTGCGACGGAAGTAATTCTTTGCGAAGGTGTACGTGACGGAAGTAATTCCTCGCGAAGCCTTTTCATTCTGTCATTTTATTCTTTTAATTTCTGTCTAAACCCTGCGACGGAAGTACTTCCTCGCGAAGGTGCATGTGACAGAAGTAATTCCTCGCGAAGCCTTTTCATTCTGTCATTTTATTCCTTTAATTTTCGTCTAAACCCTGTGACGGAAGTAATTCCTCGCGAAGGTGCACGTGATGGAAGTAATTCCTCGCGAAGCCTTTTCATTCTATTATTTTATTCCTTTAATTTCTGTCTAAACCCTGCGACGGAAGTAATTCCTCACGAAGGTGTACGTGACGGAAGTAATTGCTCGCGAAGCCTTTTCATTCTGTCATTTTATTCCTTTAATTCCTGTCTAAACCCTGCGACGGAAGTAATTCCTCGCGAAGGTGCACGTGACGGATGTAATTCCTCGCGAAGCCTTTTCATTCTGTCATTTTATTTCTTTAATTTCTGTCTAAACCCCGCGGAGAGTAATACCTTGCGGCGGTCTTATGTATATACTTATATTTATTACTTATATTGCAGTAAAAATCCCGTAAGGCCAATGTCTCGCGGTGGTTTCTATATATGTACACATATTCATTACTGCTGGTATTGCTACATTGCTGTTAAAACCCCGCAAAGACCAATGTCCTGCGGTGGTATGTTTTTGTTCATATTGTTCTTATAATTGTCTGATTAGTGGCATATCGTTACAAATTCTGAGTCTACGTGTCTCTCAAACTCTATTACGTAGGTTCTCAGACTCCTCGGTATATGAAAAGCTACTCGCGGAACGGTAAGTCACGCTTACTGGGAAAGGGTCAGTTTGCACGAGAGGGTCTTCGGACCCCTATCTCCGCCACGTACCGGAGTCTAATAAGTCTACCTTCTTTGTGTTCCACTAGAATGTTTCTTGCAAGTCACACTTTCCACCACTTTTCTCGTATTACCCAATAGTCCATTCCTCGTTCCTCTTTTCCTTCCCTCTCCATTGCTACGGTCTCGTCCTTCACATCTCTTGGGACCCGTCGTTGGTGTGATTTCCTCGTCCACATCTCTGGCGATCACGGTGGGACCGTTCTTTTTGCTTTCTTTGGTTACCCACGGACTTTTGGCACCCACAGTGCCTTTTCCTCTTAACACCCACGCGTGTCCCTCCTTTCGGCACCCACGTGTGCCTTTCCCTATTGCGCCCACGTGCGCCTACTCCCCTCGTGCACCCCGTGCACTCCCCCGGTCCCTTGTGGTTACTTGAGAGGTCGACGTTGTCTCGTGCACCCACGTGTGCCCCCTCCTTTTGGCACCCCCGTGTGCCCTCTCCTTCCGGCACCCACGTGTGCCCCTTCTGATTACGCTTACGCATCACATTTGTCTCCCCAATAGTACTTTGTCATCCCAATTTCATCCTTCGTTCACTACGTGCATTCTTCCACAATCCCTTGTAAGGTCTGAAAAGAGTCGCGTCGTTACGGAAAAGGAGTGTTGTGATGTTTGTTTAATTTCTTTTGTTGTATATATTTGTTGTTTGTTTATATATCTCTTGTTAAATTCAGCACTGCATTGCATATCATCTCCCTTTTATTTTTATTTCTTTTGTTCCATTTTTTTTAGGATCACCCTTTCTTGGTGAAGGAAGGACTCTCCGTCGGGAATTCCTCTCGACGAACTAGGATCTCCTTCATTGAGAGCTCCGTAAGTCCCCGACATCGAAGGATTCCCTCTTCGTTCACTGGGCAGGTTGTACCACTGAAGTTCCCCGGAGTTTAGTTACCCATTCGTGGTGAGGCGAGCGACCTTAGCTGACATGGCGGTGGCCAAAATTCTAACTAGGGTCCTGTCTTTTGTGTGAACCCCTCGTTTGTGAAAAGAGAAAAGAAAAAAAAGGAAAAAAAACAAACAAACAAACCAAAACAAAAAAGAGACGTAAAGCATCCACTTGTGTGTTAATCTCCGCTACTTGTATGCTAGTGTATGTTATTACGTTCTGGAAATGTGTTAAGGATGGCCGAGTATAATTACGATACTTTCGAGGCTGACGCCTTCGACTATGAGCCCCAAGTGCATGACCCAGGTCATGGCTCTTACATTGAATACAGCCCGGACCGGGGCTATCAAGGTGAGCCCCATGTCTACGCCATGGACGCCGGTCCATCCCACGAGCCCTCACATGAGGTGCCGAATGTTGCCGGGGATACATCTTCCCCTCAGGACATCTCCTCTCTGTTAGGTGTCCTTGCCAACACCCAGCTCAACCCTGAGCAACTCCAGGCCTTCCAGGCCATTTTGAAAGGGAAATCGATTTCCCCCTCTCCCACGGAGCCGAATCCGGCTGCTACTCCTGTCCAAGAGTCTGTACAGGCCATTCCCTCCCCCTCACTCTTCGGGCAGGCAAATCAACAGCCTCCCCCCTTCCGATTCCCCTCCCAATCTCCGGCGCCAGCCGCCCTTCAAACACCAATCCAATCGGGCCTATCCACTGGTAGACCCCAATACCCTCTCTATCCTGGGTTTCCTTCTCAGGCCTCCGGGAGGCCTACCCCTTCTCTGTGGCAAGCGCCACCTTCACCAATTGACCCGTTCACCCAGTCCCTCTTGAACAAGCTGAACAAGATGGATGAGCAATTTCGAAACTTACAGAAAATGGTGGATGTAAAATCCACCCCTGAAGTTTCTCTGCCTTTCCTACCAATGTTTCGCCTTCCCCCTTCTGAGATGCCCATGTACCGTAGGTACAATGGCACTGGCAACCCCTTTACCCATCTGAAGGACTTCATGTATGAGTCCTCATTCTGGTAGAATGATAAAAGATCCCTGGCATACCTCTTTAGGAGATCATTAGATGGCCCTGCGCTGGAATGGTTCTACGCCCTAGAGCCGAGTGAGGCCGAGGACTTCGACGTGGTTCAGAGGAAGTTTCTACAGAGATACCGGGATTGGGTTGGCCCGTCTCTTTCTATCACCGACCTGGTCGCCGAAAAAATGAAGTCGGACGAAGATTTCGTCCAGTATGCCGATAGATGGAGGTCTCTGGTAGAGAGGATAAAGGATACCATCTCAGAGCCAGAGCAGGTGAAGATGATTATATCAAATGCTACCCCCAAGTTTAGGCATATCCTGGCAATGAACAAGCTCAACACCATGGAGGAACTGTACGAGAGGGCTCGGTATGTCCAGACACAACTGAAAGATTCCCCTCTCATGCATATGTTCGAGCCACCAAAGCCGAGGGTGTTTAGGAAGCCGGGCACTGGTGTCCAAGGTGGGGTGACAGAAGGGGTAGTGACAAATGAGCAGGTGAGTGCGGTTGGCAATCCCAACCAGCAAGCCGGCCCCAGGCCTCCACAAGCCCTACCACTCCCCTTCCATCAGAACCAACAGGGTCAGCAACCCTATCGTCCTCCCCTACAAAACAACTTCTATCAGAACAATGTGGCACGACCCTTCCATCCCCAACAACAACAACCGCCACCTGCTCAGTACCATCATGTTCCACCCCCGGGGAACTACGGCCCCCTACAACAACAGAGAAGGCCGATTGGCCCGAAGAGAGCTCACTACCCACCATTGCCAGAATCACTACCGGACATCTTTAATGCTCTCATGGCTGTTAATTCACTCGTCTTGCCTAAAGAAAGATCCATATGGCCACTAAACGTTGACACGTCCAGATATTGTGTTTACCATAGACAGCCGGGCCATACAGTGGAGAACTGCTTTGATTTTAAGGACTACATTTATGATATGAATGATGGACACTTAATTGATTGGGATGAAATGAGGAGAGTTGTCGCTGCTTTGAAGGCAAGGAGACCTCCCCCCAGACCGCAATTACAACAACAACAACAACAACAACCCCAACAACAACAACAACCTCAGCAGGTCCCACAACAACAACCGAACATGGGCATTGTTCAAAACCCACTCCTGGAGCACCAACGACCCAATCAGCAAGTCAACCCCATCTCTTCCTTCCCAGAAATCAGAAGAGGGCAAGGTTGGCACGCGGAGGGCACCTCCGTTCTTGTTGCCAATCACGTTCCTAGCCAACCCCCTCGCCTCATCCGGTCAGCACCTCTTTCTGCTCGAACCACGTCACAACCCCCGAGTGGACCTCCTTTTGTCCCACCGTGATCGCCATAGATGTGAACGTGTCACGTGGTGGACTGAGAGAGAGAGATGGGATTTCTCCCTCTCTTAGTGAAAGAAAAAAAATGATGAAAACGCGTGCGTAAAGGGGGGTGATAAAAAAGGTGGAGAGTATGACCTGAAAGGGCACTCTGTAGGAGAACGCAGAGAACCTAGACTTACCGAATTCCGGTACAGGGCAGAGATAGGGAACCGAAGACCCTCTCACGCAAACTGAACCCCTTCCTGGTAGGCGTGATCTACCATTCCGAGAGCAGTTTTCTATATACCGGGTGAGAGCCTGGGACTCTACGTAGTAGAAATTGCCGGACACAAAGATACACGTAGACTCGGAATTTGGAACGTCATATCACTCCTCACACAGTTATAATAGCAAAAATATAACAGAGAGTAAACAAACCGCCGCAGGACATTGGTCCTTGCGGGATTTTAACAGTAATATAACAAAGTACAGAAATGAAGTGCTGAAAGTAAATGACCACGGTGAAATGACTCACCGCGGCTGATTATAGTACAGGCCAACCCGTGCGGGATTTAACTCTCCGCGGGTATTATTAACACAAAATAAAAATTACAAACACGCGTTTGGTGGTGTGATCGCCAGGGACCGAGGGCCCCGAATTGATTGATCGCTTCTGCCTTTGACGTGGGATGACGTGGGTTCCTTCTTCCTCTTCGTTCGGCAGGCCGAAGAAGAGGGCTTTCAATTGGTTACCCTGCAAAATTGAACAAACACAAAATTAAATCAGAAAAGTGATATGATAACAATTCATGGGATAAAACACTAATAACATGGATAACAGACTAAAAACACAACAGAATAATAAAAGCAAGAAAAGAAACGCTGATGGGAACGCAAGCACGGGGCGAGCGAACGGTGGGACGAAGTGGCTTCCCCGTGTATAGAAACACGTGGGAGAGCTAATTGGGCCGAAGGCCGCTTTTATTTCTGCACATTCAAAAAGATAACAGTCAGAAGGATAACGAACTAGCATAAATCACTCAACCATGCAAATAGACATATATAAACATATATATATATATATATATATATATATATATATATATTTACAAAGATGAACATAAGCTATATATATATAATATATGGGAGTATACATTATATACATACTATATGAATATACATATACTCTTCTATATAAGTATATGTATATAAATATATATAGAGATAAAGGAGTGAATATGTTAATAAAAATCAAAAGAACTACCTGAACGAATTACATGTACAAATATACATCACTGGTGCATAGTGTGTGTACGTGATTGTGAAAGATGTAATTAGTACATGTGCGGGTGTAGTGAACATGAAGGTGAAAGGAGTGCACGTGAGTGTGCAGTGTGAACTTGAAAAAAGAAGAAGGCAACGTGAGAGGGAATTCAGTGGATGGAGAGAAGAGGGAGAGGGAAAGGAAAAAAAAAGATATAAATCGCAAGAGGCTGAGAGAAAGAAGCAGAGAAAAATAAAAGAGAGGTCAGGAGAGAGATCGAGACGGGGAGAGGGGGAAAGAGAGAAGAGGAAAAGAAATAAGGAAAAGAAAGTATGAGAGGGAGACGGAGAAACGGTGAGAGAAATGGGGAAAGAGAGAGGGAAAAAAATTAAAATAGAGAGAGAGGGGGAGGGCGAGTGCGTGAGAAAGAGAGGGAGAGGGGAGAGAGAGAAGGGAAAAGAGATGTGGAGGGAGAAAGAGAGAGAGGAGAGATGAGAGGGAAGAGAAGAGAGAGAAGAGAGATGCAGGGGGAGAAACAAGAGGGAGAGAGAGGATGAGAGAGACAGCGAAGGGGGGAGAGAGAGGGAGAGGAGAGAGAGAGAAAAGGGGATGGGAGAGAGATGAGGAAGAGAGGAGGGGTGAGAGGGGGAGTGAGGAAGAGAGATAGAGAGGGGTGTGGGCGAGTGCGTGAGAAAGAGAGAGGGGAAGACGCAACAGCGTGGGGGGTGGCAGAAAGAGAAAGAGAGAAAGGGGATGGAAACGGGGAGACAGACAGCAAGAGGGAGAGAGAGAGAGAGGAAGAGGGAGGTGAAGGGGGTGAGATAGAGTTTAGAGAAGGGGAGTTAGAGAGGGAAAGGGAGAGAGAGGAGGAGGACGTGGGAGAGGATGAGGAGGAGAGAGAGCGATGAGATGAGAGAGGGGGGGCGCGGCAGCGGTGGTGCAGGCAACAGCGGTGCAGGCGAGCTGGCGGTGTGGCGGACGGGCACGGTGATGGTGGAGACGGTGGTGACGTTGGTCGGGCCGGAAACGGTGGCGGAGGTGGAGGGTGCTCGCGGCTCGTGGGCGACCGGATGACGACGGCGGCGACGGTGAAGAAGTTGCAAGCGGTGTGGATGGTGGCAGCTGGAGATGGTGCAAACAAGCTCGAAGGCGACGTACGGGGGACGTCCGGCGGTGAAGGTGGTGCTCGCGGCAACAGGGGGTGGGGGTGGCGACGTTGAGCGCGGTGGCATTCGCTGGAGAAAGATGGCGGTGACGTCGGTGCAGCTGGAAGTGGAGTGGACGACGACGGCGACAGGGGGGCGTGGCCGGCTGTGAATAGCGGCGACGGGCGTGGGGGTGGCCTCACGGCGTTGGGGCGGGCTTCGCGTAGAGGTGGCCGGCGGAGACGATCTCGACGATGACGTGGCTTGCGGACGGCTTCGGTGGCGAAGTCGTGGGCGCTACGGCGACGATCGACGGTGGCAGCAGGGGGTCGCGTAAGGAGGCTGCGTCTGTAGATGGGAGAGGTTAGAGACGGGGAGAGATGAGAGTGGAAGAGTGGGCGATGGCTGTGGAGAGGGAGTTGGCTGCTGTGAGGTTGTATGTGTGATGTTTTTGGGAGAGAAGAAGAGGGAGAGAGGTGGCAGTGGGGGGAGGAGTTATCAGGGAGAGCATGTGGTTATGGAGGTGGTGGTGGATGTGTCTGGACAATGGTGGTTACATGAAGGTTGTAGTCGACGGGAGAGGGGGATGGCAAGAATGGCCGTGAAAGAGGGGGGGCTCGCCGGCGTGCGTGAGGAGTTGAGGAGGCAAAGGAGGGAGGTCCCAGTGGGAGATGGGTGCGATGGGAGAGGAGAGATAGGGACTGCCATGTGTAGGAGGCAAGGAGTGGGAGGTTTAAGTGTGTGGGGTTGAGAGAGGGAGCAAGATCCGTGAGAAATGGAGGAAGTTAATAAGTTGGGCAATAAAAGATGGGGCCATGCGAATTAAAATTTTATTTATTTATTTTTGAATAGGAATGGGCCAAGCCCATTAGCACACAATGAACCCCCCCCCCCTCTTTTAGGATTAAAAGGATGGGCCAAGCCCATTAACAAGAGCTTTTATTCAAGAAACCACAATTTTCTTTTCGTGAGACGAGATCATCTGATTAAATTAGAGATTACTCAAGTAACTTAACCGTGTGAGCTGCTTTGGGGCGTCTTAGTGTAATACGGGATCTGCTCAGCATAATGCTAAAATGCCGTGTCTACAGCTTGCCCCGCCTTGGCGTCTGCTTTGTAGGGGAATGACACGGAGTGGAATGGAATAGAAGTGTAATGAAATGGAGTGGGGAGTGGACTGAAAAGTGGATGCCAAGGCGTGATGAGACACGTTTTTAACACTACGTGATTGGAATCTTTCCTGAGTTTCAACAAAACAACCTTGAAGAAGGTCCTCCGAAATCAACGATTGTGTGGCTGGAAATAACAAAAGACTAACAGAAAGAGGGACCAACTTCTCGGCGCGGAAGTACCTGAGTCGTAGACCCGCAGGTTTCACCTTGGGGAGCGATTACCAGCCAATGTGGAAGTGCTGCGACCAAGGTGGGTCCAATGGAGTAAATAAAAAGGGTAGCTGATAAATCCAAACAAAGGTCTGTTTCGGCCAACCAGCCCAAGATGGTTTCACAGGAACTCAATACTCGATTCAGAATGGAATTTCCCATATTAGTCAAGAATTTAAGCACAGCGGCCCTCACAATCGAGTTAAATGAATGATCTTCCACAGTGATATCAAAGTCCTACATGAATGCATGCTGGGTTTAAAGGAAAAACTAAAACAAACTAAAAATAGAAGATAGCCAAGGATAATATTGTTAAGCTGCTAAGGACGGGTCAGGATACCAATTCGATGAGCCGATACTGAGCCGGGACCCGTTTATCCACGCACCGACTTCACCGAATGGAACCATCGTCCCCAAGCTACCACAGCCCAACGGCCTATCCGTATGTCTTGAACTTTTCTGAAGTTATCACTGTTTTTGTTGGAGGGGAACTCAAACTCCAGATTCGTTCAAGGCATAAGGTCCTTGACATGCTCTAATAACGTAGATATCATATACTAGGATGCATGACACAGTGGGATCAGTCACCGAAGTGACCGATGGTGGGACATGGTAGGGCAATGGTGCCCTCTTGCTCTCTTATTTTCATTTTATTCTTGGAACCTGCACCGAACATCAAGCAGTGAAGAATGATTATTTCATAAGAAGTAAAATTACATTCGACTGTACAGGATGTCCGCACACCAATACAGGAGCAGGGGAAAACACGACGCAAATTAGATAAGATTCATCCGGTTAAAATTCACCATGGTAACTTGTCATAAATGCTTTACATTTACCTTTTCACCCCCCCCCCCCTTTTTTCACTATAAGTATCCCCTTTGATCCTTAGCAAAAGCTCATCCATTGGTGGTTCGGGGAGTTAAGCTCTTTTGAGATGAGGGGAGAGAAATCCTGCCCTTTTGAGATGGAAGGCGGGTCTTCCCGTCCTGCCAAGAGGAGCAGGTTCGGCCGCGAATTCAGGAAGTTGACCGACATTGAAGGCCATCTGAGCGAGAGGATTCTCTCACAGGCGGTAAGTTGACTCTTTCTCCTAGTTTCCTTCATAAGTTCTCCCTCGCTTTTTCATTCTTTTCTTTTCCTTCCTTTCAGCCGTATCCTCTTTTTCCGGGCCCGAGAAAATTCTCCATGCTGCCCTGGCTATCGAAGCTTACGTCCAACATCACTATCGGTATGAGGGCCGTTATTTCAAAATGGCACCTCCAAGGGTTGGTGGTCCATGCCAAGTATTATGACAAGATCTACATGGATTGGGCAGCCCTGGGTGCATTGGCGGAGGTTTGGCATCCGGAAACCCACACTTTTATCTTTCCTGCTTTTGAGGCAACGGTCCTCCTCGAGGAGGCAGAACTTCTGCTAGGCTTAAGAAGGTCGATGAAGGATGACAGGATAAAGGTTTCGCGGATGCGGAAGAGGGTATCTACCGAGGAAGTTCTTGGAAGCTTTATGCCATCTGGAACCATAAAGAGCGTTCAGACTCAGAAGGGAGTCAACTTGCAAAAGCTCACAGACTGGACCGTGACCGCCTTAGAAGGGTCGATAGATGATGAACATTTAGAAGGGCTTATGAAAGGGTTCACAATTTGTTTGGCCGGAGCTCTCCTCTTTCCTTGTACTGACAACATCGTAGAGGAAGACCAATTGGTAGCGATTTGTGGACTTTGGGAGGGAAAGAGAGTGGGGCCCACTGTCCTCGCGCATCTTTACAGTGGTCTCACGGCTTCCAGCATGGGTAGGCCTCCTCACGGGTGCATGCTTCTCCTCAACTGCTGGATTGATCTTCACTTCAAATTTCATCACCACGAAGGGGTACAGACCGCCTCCAAGATTTTCGAACAAAGCCCCCTCCATTACATGGCCGATGTGTTGGGCTTCAGTGGGAAGGTGGTGAATCGCATGCCCCGTCTGAAGACACGTGGCGATTGGCGTACTCACTTCAACTCCTTGGCGCGAGATATGTTCACTTGTGTGCCAGCATGTTTACTTTCACGTGGTCTTCTCACAAGATCTTCTCCCGATGCTGAACTCCAGCTTATCGGTGCAACCAAATTTGTTCTTTACAGCTCGCACCGGTGCTGCCTGCAAATTGGCCTTCCTCAGCACTCTCTTCCTATGCTATCCAACCTTCCTCTGATTAAGGAGAGAGAGCTGGGCACGGAAGATGATGCGAAGGATGAAAAGGCGATCAAAGCTTCGTGGAAGGCAAGCATTCCGAGGAAGGTGACGGTGTTTGTGAGTGAGGATCGAGAGCTATGGAAGGCTTATGTAATGGAGCTCAGGAAACTGAGGCCTGAGGTGCCCAAACCCTGATGTATGTTATCTTGAAATAAATGTAGAGCCTTAATGCCATTGCACTCTCTTTCAGTCTCTCCCCTCCCCTTTTCTTTGTGACTGGAATGGCGGACGTCGGGTGATGGTCGGCCGTTACCGGATAGGATCTGGGGGACCGAAGCAACTACAGTATGCGGAGATGCCCTGAGATGTCATGGAGCTGAGGATTTCTCTTCAGGTGGCGAGGAGAGAAGTAAACTGGGAGAGAATGTAAAGAGAGGCATGAATAAAGCTACATCGGGATCGAGAGGAGAGGAGGGCACGTGAGGCCCAAGTGATGAAGCTCCGGAAGACACAGCGCTCGGACACGTCACTCCTTCAGAGTCACTGCCGATTGGAGGAGAGTTGGAGCTCACGGTGGAGGAGCTCCGGGGGTTGGTGTAGTCTCCATTGCAGAGTAAGGGGCGACACCACAGCCATTCACCCACTCTCCCATCTTCCTCCTCTGCATACTCACGTATTCCCCTTCCAAGCCCATTCCTCCACAGTCGTTCCATCCACGTCCCCAGCCGATTGCCACCATCTCCCTCCGCCGTCCTCTTCGTCCGACCACCTCACGTAGCAGCTCCCCCTCCTCATCGCCGTCAACCTCCTCGTCCCTCCGGCCACCTCCGACCAGCAACCACCCTCACCCTCGCTAACCCACCGTCCAAGCCACGTAGCCACCTCCACCCCCTCTCCACTTCCCCACGACAGCCACCTCCCTCCTCCACCCTCACTCCCCTTCCCATTCCCGGCTAAGCACCGCCACAACCTCCACCGTCTCCCTCCTCCCCTTCTCTTTCCCTCCACTGCAACCACCCAGCCACCACCGTTAACCACTCCCCCTGCTGACCTCCCCCTCAGACCTCCTCCTGTCGTGACCCTCAGCCCAGCAGCCACTCCACCCCATCGCCACCCCCTCTCCACCTCAACCTCATCAACGCCGCCATCGCCAACCCTCCCACAGCCACCACCGTTAACCACTCCCCCTGCTAACCTCCCCCTCTCCCTGCTGATGCGGGACAGACACGGGAGACGACACTATATAGTGCCACCCTTGGACTCTAGATGAAGACACGACCAGCAACACACACCAGGGAGACACTAAGCCCGACACTACGAGCTCCTAGTGGCGAAACGTCGCTAACAGAAGTGGAAGCTCACTCGTCGTCCCAAGCGAGGGAAAGCGCGGACCGTGCGCGGTTAAGGAACCGGCGGAGGTCAAGGGTAGTCCGACTCAACTTCCGGACTCGGATCGAGTCGCAGGACGGGTCACTCTCACTCTCACAGCGGTGACATGGACACACAGGCTAGTACCTACACTCTCGGCAGCGGCAACAGACCATATACTAGCTAAGCAAATGAATGCCAAGAGGTTCGGACCATTACCTCCACGCACCCGGCGTGGCGAAGACAACCCCGGCCGAATTACGGACTCCCGGTTAAAAATTATTACAGCTATGCACTAAGTCGACCCACTCCACGCAGGGAGGTAAAAGGTCACATGTGGGGTTCGGGAATCACGCAACTCGGGTTGACGGGCAGCATCTTGATGTCGCCCGGCGGTGCCGAACTCCGCGTTTTCGCGCTTTCCGAACGGTGACTTCTACGGGCCCGCGGGACCCACGGACGGCGCTATCCTCCGGATCTGCGGGGGTGGGACCCACTGTGATGGGGACCCCTGGTGGCGCGCCTCCACGGATGGCGGCCGGCCGGGAACACCGATCGGTGGTCGATCGGCCCCGACTCCCAATTGTTGAACTAGCTGCCCACGGATTTTGATTTCTGTTTTTCGGCGCACGCTCCGGCGAAAACGGCCGCTGCGATCAATCCCGACGTCGGATCGGGACGCATGAGCTATCGTTGGAAATCTCTCTTCAAATGCTTCAATATAGACCCAGAGAGATCTGCTGGATCTGGTCGGATCAGAACTTTAATAAATTTACAAATCCCTGTTGTACAGTAACCGAAATCTTAGATCTGCAGGGCACTTGTCTGAGAACCACCGTTGACCGCCTAGTAGACCTCTGATTCAGCTCTTGAGCTCTTCTTCAAAGTTGTAGGGGATCAAACCACGGAACTGGAAATTTTTTGGAATTTGATTTGGAGGTGGTGGTGATTTACTATGATTTTTGGGGTGACTGGTGGTCGGGTCTGGGAACAGGGGGACAGAACTATAGCTGGGACTGAGAACGATTTTTATAAAATATGAAATGGACGAACCAAAAATTGAGAAAAATTGTGGATGAAGGGGTAAGTGGAAGGAACCCCCAGTAAAATTGGGCGAACTAACAGAAATGAAAAAGTGACTCTAAGACATGAAACTCAGGACAGAGGTGAACCTGGATAGAATTCTGGCAGAACCGAAATGAAAGAGTGGACAAAAATCAAAAATTAGCAAACGTGATCTAAATGTTGGCCGGATTTTTTTGGGTGGAGAGGAACATCCCAGGAACAACTCCTCCAAATTTGGTAGCCAAATGAGCTCAGGGAAGACATGTGAATTTCGAACAAGCTGCTGTGGTACTGCGCCGGCAGAACTCCGTTGATGGCGATGGCGGTGCGGTGGCGGCTCGTGGCGGCGGCGGCGGCGGCGACCAGAACTGATAGGGTGGAGTCTCACCACCTGAAGGAAGCCTTCATAGCTTCAAGGGGAAGAGGGAGAGGAGAAGGGGGCGGCCTAGGCCATGCTCCAACAAATTTCACAATTCTTATGGCATTAATTCATCAAAATAGAAAATACAAGCTTAAATAGGTTACATCTCACATCCATCCACAACCGTAGGATCTAGGGGTGGGAGATGAAGGGTTGGGATGGCATGTGACACACACACACAAAATAAATAAAAAAATAAGGGGAGGGGGGGCGGCCCTTGGACTAGGGTGTAGAAGGTGGACTTGGTAGGTGGGGGTGGGTAGCCTCCTTGGACTTTTCAAGCCACTTGTTCCCCATGTGTCCTTTTACCATTCAAACTTCTAGATGCCTCCATTTGGCATGTTGACTGACCCCACGTGGGACCCTAGGCTGAGGTGGCCCAATGGGATGGGGCCTGGGGGGCCCGTGGGGCCCACGGGGTCCAAATTGCACATAAGCCCCTATTACAATCAAAATGGCAAACCGAATGCAATGAAATAAACACAAATTACACACACATAAAGTCTAACTAAATATGATAAATGCCGGGACTCAGGGGGGCGTCTCCAGGCTGTCTCCGAGCCAAATAGATGCGGAGGTGGCTCGAGTCGTGCTCCGTGTGCGGTACCGGTGGCTCGGCGTATCGCGCCGCTCAACTGCTCGGGTGTCCGCACCACCTGCCATGACCACCGCCACCGTCCGCGTCACCCCCCCCTACTTGACCACCGCCTTCGCTAGCCGCCAGTCCCCCTTCACCTCCGCCAGAGCACCTTCCGTTACACCCTCTCGCCACCGCCCGCCGTCCGCCTTCGCCGCCGTGAGCCCGCCGTCCGCCTTCGCCGCTGTGAGCCCGTCACCGCCGTCGTCTGCCGTACCGGACGACCTCCGTCCGGCCACTCTCTTCCCTCTCTCTCTCCCTCTCGCATTCCCTCTCTCTCTCTCTTCCTCTCTGTACCCTCTCGCACCCCCCCTCTCATCTCTCTCTGTTCTCTCTCTCACGATTTCTCTCTTTCTCTCTCCCGTCTCTCTTTCTCTCTCCTCACCCTCTCTCTCTTCACGTCCCCTCTCCCACTCTCTCACTTCTCTTTTATTTATTTTTTAATCCCCTCTCCCCCTTTTCTCTTTTCTCTCCTCCTCTCTGCTTCTCTCATTCTCTCTCCATCTCCCTCTCTCTCACTTCTTTTTTTTTTTTAATCCCCTCCACCGTCTCTCTCTTTCTCTCCCTCTCTCTTCTCTCCATCTCCCCTCCGTCTCTTTCGATCCCCTTCTCCTTCTTTTGTTTATTTTATTCTCTCCCCCCTCCCACTATCTCTCTCTCCCTCTCGATCTCTCTACCTCTCTTCATTTCTTCTTTTCTTTTTTTATTCCCCCCTCTCTCTCTCTCTCCCTCTCGATCCCTCTCACTCTTTTTTAATTTTTTTAATCCTCCCTCCGTCTCCTTTCTTCCCTTCTGATCTCTCTCTTCTCTTTCTCCCTCCACCGTCTCTCTCTTTCTTCCCCTCTCTCTCTGCCTTCGCTGCCCCTCCCCCTTCTCCTCACTTCTTCTTTTCTCTTTTTATTCCCACCTGCCGTGATCTCTCTCCCTCTCGATCCCTCTCTCTTTCTTTTTGTTTTGTTTTGTTTTTATTATTTTTATTCCCTCTCTCCCTCACGTATTCTCTCTCTCCTTCCCTCTATTTCTCTCCCTCTCTCTCTTAATCTCACTCTTCCCGATCCCTCTCTTCCTCTTTATCTTCTTTTTTTTAAAAATATTTTCTCCCCTCTCCCTTCTTGCTCTCTTTCTCTCTCTCCCACATATATATATATATACACATATATATTATATATAGATATATATATATATATCTTATTCTATTCTTTATTTTTGTTTACTTTCTTTCTTTTAATCTTACATCCTCTTTCTTCTAAAAATAATTTCAAAAAAAATAGAAGAGGGAGTTTTCCCCCTCCTCTTCTTTCTCTCCTTCTCTCTTAAATTTCCATTCTTTTATTTCGACCAGTTATGTATATGTTTATATATGTTTGTGTAAATATGTTTAAAACGTGTAGTATGTTTATGTATATGTCTATATAGGTATATTTACTACTTATATATATATATATATATATATATATATATATGTACGAGTGTATGTTCTTATGTTCAGCCAAACCAGTTTCTGAAGTCCGCTCTGAAGCTCCTTGGTCGTGCTATGTTCGTGCTGATGAAACCCTTCCCAAAGCCCGTCGGCGGCCTCCTCCGATAAGTTTTTTCTCTCCCTTTTATTTTTAATCAGTCAGTCGATTATATCACATGCGTCATTTTAGCATCTGTGCCATGCCTTTCTCCCCGAGAGGGCCTGGTTTGTGAGCGTCTTCACACTTATGCATTTCATCACATCATCTCCCACTCTTTAGTTCAAAAGGGGTTTTAAATACTACCAACCAGGTGCGTACTCGTCTATGCTATTTTCAGTATCATTTTCTAAAGGATCGGTACTACACCACCGTCGTTCTCATCAACCAGTTCTGCTCTATTTGATCTTTGTCTAGGGGTAACCGAAGGAAGCCCTCTTCGTCGACCGGCTGACAGAATAGGAAGAGAGGACCCGCACTGCTCCCGCTCCAGAGGCAAACACGGTCACAGCTTTCCCGTGGGGTTTTCAGCCCCTGGCGATCACATCCCCCTCCCCATTCCTTTTCTGTCACTTTCTCCTTTTGTTTAAACCCCGTGGACGGAAGTAATTCCTCGCGGAGGTCCCTGCGAGACGGTGGCAGCCGGAGATGGTGCAAACAAGCTCGAAGGCGACGTACGGGGGGCGTCCGGCGGTGAAGGTGGTGCTCGCGGCAACAGGGGGTGGGGGTGGCGACGTTGAGCGTGGTGGCGTTCGCGGGAGAAAGATGGCGGTGACGTCGGTGCAGCTGGAAGTGGAGTGGACGACGACGGCGGCAGGGGGGCATGGCCGACTGTGAACAGCGGCGACGGGC
The DNA here is from genome assembly GCA_022559845.1 of Amorphophallus konjac. Classification (NCBI taxonomy): domain Eukaryota; kingdom Viridiplantae; phylum Streptophyta; class Magnoliopsida; order Alismatales; family Araceae; genus Amorphophallus; species Amorphophallus konjac. The sequence continues at coordinate 45,085,557 of CM040122.1, forward strand.
GTGGGGGTGGCCTCACGGCGTTGGGGCGGGCTTCGTGTAGGGGTGGCCAGCGGAGACGAGCTCGACAATGACGTGGCTTGCGGACGGCTTCGGTGGCGAAGTCGTGGGCGCTACGGAGACGGTCGATGGTGGCAGCCAGGGGTCGCATAAGGAGGCTGCGTCTGTAGATGGTAGAGGTTCGAGAGGGGGAGAGATGAGAGTGGAAGAGTGGGCGATGGCTGTGGAGAGGGAGTTGGCTGCTGTTAGGTTGTGTGTGTGATGTTTTTGGGAGAGAAGAAGAGGGAGAGAGGTGGCAGTGGGGGGAGGAGTTAGCAGGGAGAGCATGTGGTTATGGAGGTGGTGGTGGATGTGTCTGGACAATGGTGGTTACATGAAGGTTGTAGTCGACGGGAGAGGGGGATGGCAAGAATGGCCGTGAAAGAGGGGGGGCTCGCCGGCGTGCGTGAGGAGTTGAGGAGGCAAAGGAGGGAGGTCCCAGTGGGAGATGGGTGCGATGGGAGAGGAGAGATAGGGACTGCCGTGTGTAGGAGGCAAGGAGTGGGAGGTTTAAGTGTGTGGGGTTGAGAGAAGGAGCAAGATCCGTGAGAAATGGAGAAAGTTAATAAGTTGGGCAATAAAAGATGGGGCCATGCGAATTAAAATTTTATTTATTTATTTTTGAATAGGAATGGGCCAAGCCCATTAGCACACAATGAACCCCCCCTCTTTTAGGATTAAAAGGATGGGCCAAGCCCATTAACAAGAGTTTTTATTCAAGAAACCACAATTTTCTTTTCGTGAGACGAGATCATCAGATTAAATTAGAGATTACTCAAGTAACTTAACCGTGTGAGCTGCTTTGGGGCGTCTTAGTGTAATACGGGATCTGCTCAGCATAATGCTAAAATGTCATGTCTACAGCTTGCCCCGCCTTGGCGTCTGCTTTGTAGGGGAATGACACGGAGTGGAATGGAATAGAAGTGTAATAAAATGGAGTGGGGAGTGGACTGAAAAGTGGATGCCAAGGCGTGATGAGACACGTTTTTAACACTATGTGATTGGAATCTTTCCTGAGTTTCAACAAAACAACCTTAAAGAAGGTCCTCCGAAATCAACGATTGTTTGGCTGGAAATAACAAAAGACTAACAGAAAGAGGGACCAACTTCTCGACGCGGAAGTACCTGAGTCGTAGACCCGCAGGTTTCACCTTGGGGAGCGGTTACCAGCCAATGTGGAAGTGCTACGACCAAGGTGGGTCCAATGGAGTAAATAAAAAGGGTAGCTGATAAATCCAAACAAAGGTCTGTTTCAGGCCAACCAGCCCAAGATGGTTTCACAAAAACTCAGTACTCGATTCAGAATGGAATTTCCCATATTAGTCAAGAATTTAAGCACAGCGGCCCTCACAATCGAGTTAAATGAATGATCTTCCACAGTGATATCAAAGTCCTACATGAATGCATGCTGGGTTTAAAGGAAAAATTAAAACACACTAAAAATAGAAGATAGCCAAGGATAATACTGTTAAGCTGCTAAGGACGGGTCAGGATACCAATTCGATGAGCCGATACTGAGCCGGGGTCCGTTTATCCACGCACCGACTTCACCGAATGGAACCATCGTCCCCAAGCTACCACAACCCAACGGCCTATCCGTATGTCTTGCACTTTTCTGAAGTTATCACTATTTTTGTTGGAGGGGAACTCAAACTCCAGATTCGTTCAAGGCATAAGGTCCTTGACATGCTCGAATAACGTAGATATCATATACTAGGATGCATGACACAGTGGGATCAGTCACCGAAGTGACCGATGGTGGGACATGGTAGGGCAATGGCGCCCTCTTGCTCTCTTATTTTCATTTTATTCTTGGAACCTGCAACGAACATTAAGCAGTGAAGAATGATTATTTCATAAGAAGTAAAATTACATTCGACTGTACAGGATGTCCGCACACCAATACAGGAGCGGGGGAAAACATGACGCAAATCAGACAAGATTCATCCGGTTAAAATTCACCACGGTAACTTGTCATAAATGCTTTACATTTACCTTTTTACCCCCCCTTTTTATCACTATAAGTATCCCCTTTGATCCTTAGCAAAAGCTCATCCATTGGTGGTTCGTGGAGTTAAGCTCTTTTGAGATGAGGGGAGAGAAATCCTGCCCTTTTGAGATGGAAGGCGGGTCTTCCCGTCCTGCCAAGAGGAGCAAGTTCGACCACGAATTCAGGAAGTTGACCGTCATTGAAGGCCATCTGAGCGAGAGGATTTTCTCACGGGTGGTAAGTTGACTCTTTCTCCTAGTTTCCTTCATAAGTTCTCCCTCGCTTTTTCATTCTTTTCTTTTCCTTCCTTTCAGCCGTATCCTCTTTTTCCGGGCCCGAGAAAATTCTCCATGCTGCCCTGGCTATCGAAGCTTACGTCCAACATCACTATCGGTATGAGGGCCGTTATTTCAAAATGGCACCAAACCCGTTTGGTGCATCACTATCGGTATCACTATCGGTATGAGGGTCGTTATCTCCAAACTGACTTCCCCACGTCGCCGGTCCATCCCACGAGCCCTCACATGAGGTGCCGAATGTTGCCGGGGATACATCTTCCCCTCAGGACATCTCCTCTCTGTTAGGTGTCCTTGCCAACACCCAGCTCAACCCTGAGCAACTCCAGGCCTTCCAGGCCATTTTGAAAGGGAAATAGATTTCCCCCTCTCCCACGGAGCCGAATCCAGCTGCTACTCCTGTCCAAGAGTCTGTACAGGCCATTCCCTCCCCCTCACTCTTCGGGCAGGCAAATCAACAGCCTCCCTCCTTCCGATTCCCCTCCCAATCTCCGGCGCCAGCCGCCCTTCAAACACCAATCCAACCGGGCCTATCCACTGGTAGACCCCAATACCCTCCCTGTCCTGAGTTTCCTTCTCAGGCCTCCGGGAGGCCTACCCCTTCTCTGTGGCAAGCGCCACCTTCACCAATTGACCCGTTCACCCAGTCCCTCTTGAACAAGCTGAACAAGATGGATGAGCAATTCCGAAACTTACAGAAAATGGTGGATGTAAAATCCACCCCTGAAGTTTCTCTGCATGTCCTACCAATGTTTCACCTTCCCCCTTCTGAGATGCCCACGTACCGTAGGTACAATGGCACTGGCAACCCCTTTACCCATCTGAAGGACTTCATGTATGAGTCCTCGTTCTGGCAGAATGATAAAAGATCCATGGCATACCTCTTTAGGAGATCATTAGATGGCCCTGCGCTGGAATGGTTCTACGCCCTAGAGCCGAGTGAGGCCGAGGACTTTGACGTGGTTCAGAGGAAGTTCCTACAGAGATACCGGGATCGGGTTGGCCCGTCTCTTTCTATCACCGACCTGGTCGCCGAAAAAATGAAGTCGGACGAAGATTTCGTCCAGTATGCCGATAGATGGAGGTCTCTGGCAGAGAGGATAAAGGATACCATCTCAGAGCCAGAGCAGGTGAAGATGATTATATCAAATGCTACCCCCCAGTTTAGGCATATCCTGGCAATGAACAAGCTCAACACCATGGAGGAACTGTACGAGAGGGCTCGGTATGTCCAGACACAACTGAAAGATTCCGCTCTCATGCATATGTTCGAGCCACCAAAGCCGAGGGTGTTTAGGAAGCCGGGCACTGGTGTCCAAGGCGGGGTGGCAGAAGGGGTAGTGACAAATGAGCATGTGAGTGCGGTTGGCAATCCCAACCAGCAAGCCGACCCGAGGCCTCCACAAGCCCTACCACTCCCCTTCCATCAGAACCAATAGGGTCAGCAACCCTATCGTCCTCCCCTACAAAACAACTTCTATCAGAACAATGTGGCACGACCATTCCATCCCCAACAACAACAACCGCCACCTGCTCAGTACCATCATGTTCCACCCCCGGGGAACTACGGCCCCCCACAACAACAGAGAAGGCCGATTGGCCCGAAGAGAGCTCACTACCTACCATTGCCGGAATCACTACCGGACATCTTTAATGCTCTCATGGTTGTTAATTCACTCGTCTTGCCTAAAGAAAGACCCATATGGCCACTAAACGTTGACACGTCCAGATATTGTGTTTACCATAGGCAGCCGGGCCATACAGTGGAGAACTGCTTTGATTTTAAGGACTACATTTATGATATGAATGATGGACACTTAATTGATTGGGATGAAATGAGGAGAGTGTAGACACGCCAAAATTGACGCTATGATGATCAAATCTCATGTCACTATGATAATACCCCAAAGTTAACTTCAATATTTCTATAATATAAAGTTTTTCTATTTTTTGTGTGTTTTTGTGATTTATTCTTGCATTTTTGGTGATTAACGACTTCATTGGGGGCGTTATTTAAGTAATGGCCTTGCTTGAGGCGTGTTTTTAAGAAAGGACGACTTGTGGTCTGGGCGTCAATTCCTGGTATTTTGCGAGTCCCGCTATGATTTGAAAATCAATGATTAACGTCCTTCCTCAGGGCGTGTTTTTAATCAACGCCTCTTCCTCAGGCGTCTTTCACTTTTTTTTCAAATAAAGGAGGTTTTATTACCAAAATTGAATCCAGGAAGTGACGCCCTGATCCTGGTCGTGTTTTGATTTAACGCCCTTGCGACAGGTCGTCAATTATTGAATTGACGCCATTGAGTAGGTCGTGTCTCACCCTTTCGTGTCCTTCTTAAACTCATCTTTCCTGAAGAGTTCCCTGCTTTTCTTGATCACCTTGCTTGATCTAGGAACTAGAGTCCTTGCCATTGATGATCACTGCCTATTCTTATCTTCCCAAATCTGTGTCTATCTGTGATCGAAACCCTATAAAAGAGTCCCCTAGTGGTTATTGTGCGAGGTTAGAAGGAGAGAGAGCTGTTGTTGTTGTCACAGAGGTTACGGTGTTGCTGGAGCCATTAACCACGAATCAGAGAAAGAGCAGAGAGTAGTTTTCTTTTGCGCAGAGAAGAGTTTCTACTCTCTTCATCCGTGTGATCTCTTCATCATCTTCCTTCTGCTTCCTGCTGCCCCGGTGGTTCTCCCCTTTACTGTTTACAGGAACAGCAGGGGTTCCCTCTCCCTTGTGTGTTTGTCTTCATCGTATCATCATCGATCATCATACTTTTCTTCTTTTGCATTAGTATGCATATCTTCCTCCTCTCCCTAATTCTCTAGGGGTTTTAAAACCAAACAAAAAGGTGCGCATGCTATATTCTTATTTCATCATCATACTGTTTCTTTGGATTGATATTACACTCACGTTTGGCTGATCTCCTTTTCTTTTACTTGTTTGTTCTTTGTTTCAAGGTAATCAACAAGGAAAACCCCCTTCATCGGCCGGCCGATAGAAGGTGGAGGAAGGAATCCATATCCATCCCGCGTCTTATTTTCACCAGGTATTCGCGATCATGTTTTCTTCTTATTGAGGTAACCCCTCTGACGATCACACTCCTTAGTAGCACCACGTGCTCTTTTACTCCCTTTTTCATCATTATTCTTCTTTTACTCTTATGCATATATATATTTTCCTTTAAGAGTGGATTTTCCATGATTCACAAATTGGCGATCACGGTGGGACTTCCACTATTTTTCTTTTGATTACCATCTCCTTTTGGCACCCACGTGTGCCCTTTCCCCTTTGGCACCCACGCGTGCCCTTTCCCTTTGGTACCCACGGTACCCCTCCTTTGTGCCCCACGGACACCCTCCACTGTGCACACTGCACACTCCCCGGGATCAGCCAGCTTGTGATTAAGTCTACTGCTATTGTTGAATTAATGCCTTTCACAAAAGCGCCTTTCTATTTAACGCCTTCATCCAGGGCGTCTTTTTTCTGTTTAACGTCTTCCACGAAGGCATCTTTCATCATATCTGCTGCTTCTGTGAATTTGCGCCCTCTCCTTGGGCGTCTTTTTATTTGGCAGCGCCTTGCACCAAGGCGTGTTTTTCTTCGATCTTGCACGCCACTTATATTTGACGCCCTCTGTCAGAGGCGTCTTTATCATATTTAGCGCCCCACATCAAGGTGCGTTTTTGCATTGTCTGAGAGCCCCTCCCAGTGATTCACGACAGCCACGCTGTCGTCTCTTTTGTTGGTAGCGACTGCCTCCAGGTCGCCTCTTTCCTGTGCGTTTACAGAGCCTTACTGTTTCTGTCTATTCATGCTGGATTCATACTTACATTGAGTATTTGATTATATTGCTATGATTGGCTTATCTTATACTGCATTTTGTGGCATTTGGTTGAGAGACCTCCTCTCTCTACACTAGGATTCCACACACCTTTCTTGGAATCGGGACAACCCTCCATTGAGCATTCCGCCTCTTTGGACCGGAAATCCCTTTTCCAAGACCTCCGTAAGTCCCCGCACCCGTGGATTCCCTCATGGACGCTGGGCTGGTTGTACCCTTGAAGTACCCGGAGTTTAGAGAACCTATCGTTGGTAAGAAGAGAGAGAACCTAGTTAACCCGGAGATTATACTTGGACCCAAACTAGGTTTCACTTTGCAAAGAAGAGTGAATTATTCAGCAATTTAACTCACTCTAATCTCAAACATAACACTAAAATCTTGCCTTCATCTCAACTTGTTTGCATAAATTTGGTTGGGTTGATTTGCTTAAGCTTGTTTCGATTGGGTGATTGATTGTGTGATAATTCCTTCATAAAGCTTTCTCTCTTTTTAAGCATGCAACTCCGTTCAGGTAAGATTATCAACATGGCAAGCTACGGATATTCCTATGATGATGTGGAAGAGAACGTTTTTGGTCAATCCTATGAGGTTCTCCAAGATTCTATCTATCATGAGGGGAATTACCCTCCTCCTCACTCTCATTATCCTCAAGTTCATGTGGTTGATACCACTACTCAAGAGGTTGTGCCCTCTTCTCAGGCTTTACCCTCCAACACATCGGGGAACCCCTCCCCATCTTTCAATGTTACTGATTTGATTAATGCTCTATCTCAATTAGATGACTCCCAGCGGTAGGCAGTTCAGGCCGCTTTGAAAGGGAAGTCCGTTCCCTCTTCATCCTCCAATCCCCCTCCGGCCGAGAGTGGTCATCACCTCACTAATGACCAAGCGGTCTTGCACAAACCCCCCTCTTGTCCACCGACACCTGGTGCGGCCATGCCGGCCCAACAGGCAAGCTACTCAGCGGCTAGGCCCCAATTCTTTCAACCTCCCCAAATTCTAAGGACGCCTATGCCAAACACTTTCATTCCAAATTCGGCCCTGGTCGAGCCAGACACTAATACTTTGCTCCTTCAGAAATTGGCTAGCATGGAAGAAAAACTCAACAAGGTTACTGTAGCCAAGAATGCCCCGGAGATCTCTCTCCCTACATTGCCAATTTTTCATTTACCACCTTCTGAGATGCCGAACTTTCGGCGATACAATGGAACTGGCAATCCTTTTATCCATCTAAAGGATTTTATGTATGAAACGTCCTTTTGGCAGGGCAACAAAGCCTCATTGGCTTATTTGTTTAGAAGATCCTTAGAGGGGCCAGCCCTCGAGTGGTTCTATTCCCTGGATCCGGCAGATGCTAGTGATTTCGATGTGGTTTAAAGGAAATTCTTGCAGAAATATAGGGACCGGGTTGGACCCTCCCTTTCAGTTACAGATTTGGTTGCAGAGAAAATGAAGCCCGAGGAGGACTTCATCATATTTGCTGATAGATGGCGGTCGATGACCGAGAAGTTGAAAGATACCTTATCAGAACCGGAACAGGTTAAGATGATTATATCCAATGCAACCCCTCAGTTCCGGCATATACTGGCTATGAACAGGTTGACCACCATGGAGGAGCTCTATTAAAGAGCTCGTTATATTCAGACCCAAATGAAAGATTCGCCCATCATGGGCATGTTTGAGCCAAAACCAAGGTTGGTTAAAAAGAATACGAATGTCAACAGCAGCGGGCCCACGACTGAGGGGACCGTCATAAATGAGCAAGTTGGCGCGCTCGGCAACCCCACACCTTTTCGCCAATCTAACCCACGACCTCCGCCACCTCCACAATAAAGCACTCTCTTTAATTCACCCCCACAACACCAATTCGCACCTCAACCTTCCTTTGCTCTGCCACAAAAACAAGCGCCCCGCGCTGACCCTCCAGCTCTGCAACAATACCACCAAGTACCGCCACCCACTAATTATGGACCGCAAGAACAACAGCAAAGGAGACCACTTGGCCCCAAAAGGGCCCATTATCCGCCATTGCCAGAAAGTCTCCCGGATATTTTCAATGCCTTAATGGCTGCCAACTTGCTCATGCTACCAAAGGAAAGGGCAGCATGGCCCGCTAATGTTGACACGTCCCGCTACTGTGTCTTCCACCGCTCCCCTGGGCATAATATTGATCATTGCTTCCACTTCAAGGACTACATTTATGATTTGAATGACCAGGGTGGTATTAATTGGGACGAGATGAGACAGTTTATCGCCACTATGAAAGAAAGAAGGCCTCCTCGGCAACAGCAGGCTCAGCAGCCACAGCAACCGGCTCCACAGCCACAACAGCACGCTCCGGCACCTCAGCAAGATATGGGGATTGTCCACAATCCATTATCGGAGCACCCGCCAAATCAGCACGTGAACCCTGTCACGTCTCTCCATGAGGTGGAGAGAGGACAGGGATGGCATGAAGAAAACACCTCTGTCGGGGCATTTAATCATAATCCAAATCAACCTCCGCGCCTCTTACGCACGCTTCCTTCTTCTTCTACTCCCCAATTGAGCTGGGCTCTTCTACGCCCCGTTAATCCACCTGCTCCCACCAATTCTCCATCCTTGCCAACCCGATCTCTCCTTACCCGCTTACCGCCTCCGCAGCCTACCACGCAGCAAACCCCGTCACCCTCGCCGTCTAGACTACTCCTTATCCGCCCGTCACCAACGCCCGCTACACCCACCACCACTACTCCTTCACCGGCAAGGATCCCCCCACCAGCAGCTCCCCCATCTTTTATACCCAGATCCCTCCTCATTCCGCCCACTAACTCTTCTCACTCTCGGGCACCCCTTCCTACTCCTACGCCTCCTGCGGGGGCTTCTTCCGTAAACTCCTCACCAACACCTCTTACGGGAGCTCCTTCTTCAAACACCCCTCCACCACTTCTTAACGCCAATACACCCTCTTATTCTTCTAACCCTCCTCCTTTACTTGCCCCGATAAAGGCACGACAAAACGTGGCACCGCTCCACAGTGGACGGATGTTCCAACGCATCTTTCCCTAAAGAGAGCATGATGAGGGCATCACTCACGATTCCCTCTGGCTTGGCACCTCTTTCCCTCCCAGAGGCAGCTAGGGAGCAGCCCTTCGTCTGGATTGGACCTTAGTGCTTACCATTGGGTCATCTTGTTGTTTTCTCCTTGTTACTTGAGTCTTTATCATGTAATTTGCCTTTTATTTGAGTCTTGTACCTAGGTTATTAAGTTATTTCCCTAAGTTTGAGTCTCATTAGGCTATGGTGCTCTCTATTGGGCCTATTTCTCTAGGCTAGGCCCATGGGCGCACACCCCCTGCCTTGGTTATCTGTTAGTTTGTTAAAAGTCAGGGTCTTATGTGTAAAAGTGGGTTTCCTATAAATAGGGCCCCAATCCCTCTTTTGAAGGTTAATGAAATATTGAAGAAAATTTGCCAATTGAGTGCTCCTCTCTCTCTCCCACTAGCTCTCTCTCTTCTTCTCTCTCCAGGGGGCGAACCCCACTCTCTCTCTTCCTCCTCCCCTGGGCGAACTAGCCCCTTCACCTCCCCCTCCCCCTGCCACCTCAGCTGCCACCTCATCCTCCACCCCTTCACCTTCCCTAGGCCACTTAATACCCCATCAATTCCCTCCACTTCCCAAGCAACCCTTCACTTCCCCATACACCATTCCCACCTCCAAGGCACCCTTCCCTCTCCCCCAAGCAACCTTCCCACTCCCCCACACCCTCATTCATACCCCTTGGGCATTCAAACCCCTCTCCCACCACAACTTGCGCACCAACCCCTCCACCTAGCCTCCACCCTTGCCTTGGCCGACCCATCCCTCCCATCTCCTAGCTGCGGCCCTCTCACCCTTCCACCCCCTTGGGACCTCCACACTCCCTGATCCACCCATCTCACCATTCCTAAACACCCCTCCCCCATCTACCATCACCACCACCACCCCCCCACCATTGCTAACCTCCACTCCCTTAACCTAGCTCCACCACTTTCCCCTTCCTTTGGCCTAAGTCTGCAGGTGGCAGAAGAAGGTCCGACTTGCAGAAGCCACCACGAGTTCATACGGCGACGTCTGAAGGCGAATCATACATTGCTGGAAAGGGCGTCAAGTCGACTTCGTAGGCGAGGTGATCTCATCCCATTCCGGGTTCGGGGCTGCCTGGGAGAGTCATTCTTCCCCGACTGCGCAGAGCTCCCTCTGCAGAGTTCCTGAACCTGATTTGAAGCTGTACCACGACAAACGGCGAAGGATTCAGGCCGAGAGTTCTTCATCAAAGTTCTTCCACGTCCTATCCTCTTCTAGGATCAGGAAGTGGAATCACGTTCGACATCCGGAGGTCAGAGCTTTCATTTTTCTTCCTCAACTGGATGGGTCTGCCTCCCACAACCTGCAGCGACCTACTGCCACTCATCGGCGTCCCCCAGTCCACCCCGACATCAGACGGCTTCCCCACCAGTTTTCCCACAAAGAGGGTTCTTCCACGGTTCCAACAACTTCAACGGTTCGAGATTTGGTGTCCGGGAGCGGCCGGGAAAACTTCTCCAAGTCACTGTTTGTGTCAGGTAGCTGTTGCGGCCAGAAGCTGCCACCTTGTTCAAAGCTCGACCCGGACCAGCCACTGCAGCCGAAGAAATCTAGAAAATTCTGAAGCATCCCGGTCCCAGATACGAAGATTTTCCAGCTGGTCTCGACTTCATCAGAATTCTAGAACGTGATCTACGACCCCCACAGCGACTGGCTGTCAGCCAACACAGCAAGCAGGGAGCTTCCTTTTCGGCTACACCGGCGCATCTTCTGGCGAATCTCCCTCCTCTGCCTGGCCGGCTTACCGCCCCTCCCTGCGTGGAGGTAGTGTTTGAGTGTATTTAATTGTCTCCACCCCAAGTTCACCCTCCTGCGTGAGGAGTAGTGATTGTAACCATTTAAAACCGGATTGAAGCTTCATCGGCGCAGTGTGCGGGGAACCACACTTCCGCGCTCGCCCTCGTCTCCTATCGGGGTTGGTTTCTTCAAACCAACCAGGTGAGCTCTACCCTTGCTCTTCACTCTTGTTCATTTAATATCTGCAAAACTTATTTGCTGGTTGGTGAGAGAGTGTCCGATCCCGGAACCACCACCCTTGTGTGGTCACCGTGGCCTTAGTGAGAGGAGTGTCCTAGTGCCCCCAAGGCACCCGGCTGTCCTAGTTTGTGGGCTTCCTATCTTCGGGAGGGATAACCTAAGTGGTGCTGGCCCTCTAGCTAGCCAGGGGCTTTCTCCACTACCTAGACTCGGCATCACCGAGTCACCACGGGAAACGGGTGTGCGCGGTGTAACGGCGACTCTCAAGTTGCTCTCGACTCTTGTGATTGTTATTGCGAATTAAGTCCAAGGGATCATTGTCGTTTGCTGCCTTTGCAGCATTGTGTCACATCAACTTGGTATCAGAGCAAGTTTTAGACTTGTCTCTACAAGCATAGGTCCTAGGGCAATTGCATTACCATCCCATGTCGGTCACCTTGTCCTTGTGCATGTCCACCCGTAGGGGTACCATATACCGGCCCGATCCTTCTACTTCCTATCCACCCATGGATCCCAATTTCCAAGGCAACCAATACATCCCTAGGGAAGCTCCCCAAGCTCCTACGGATCAACTTGAGGCTGCCATTCAAGCCCTCACGAAGCAAATGAATGGATTTTCCACTCGATTAGAGAGATTAGAAGAAGCTAGGGTCCCACCTAGGAATCATGTCCACAGGGCTCCGCCTCCGTGGGTTGAACATCAAAGGGAAGACCTAGAGAATGAGTGGTATTGTGAGCAAGAGAGGGCCCCACAACCTCGGTACCAAGAGAGGCGACCACGAGAGGATCCGGATGACTTCCTCTTAAGAATGATCAAGGTAGATGCTCCGAATTTTGACGGGTCCCATAACCCAAGTGCCTATGAAGAATGGGAGCATGGCATGGACCAATACTTTGATTGGTACCCAATGTCCGAGGAGAGAAAGGTTAGGTTGGCCAAGATGCACCTTCTCAAACTAGCCAAGACATATTGGTTAAAGGTAGAGAGCCAAAGGAGGATTAGGCGGGAGGAACCCATTGACACTTGGCTTGACATGAAAACCCAACTCAGAAATAAATACCTTCCCAATTCCTATAGCCAACTCCTCCTTGACAAGTGGCAAGGCCTTACCCAAGAGGGAAAGACCGTGGAAGAGTATATAGAAAAATTTGACTCATACCTCTTAAGGTGTGGTGTTGTCGAAGAGCCAGCCGTCACTTTATCCCGGTTTAGGAATGGTCTCCTTCCCCACATCAAACGGGAGCTTTTCATGAGGGAAGCTCATAGCTTTGAGGTAGCCTATCAAATAGCCCGTGATGTAGAGAGGTTTTCTAGGAACCCAAGGTTTGCCCCCCCCAAGGGCCCGAGGCCCCGTCCCAACCTCCCTCCCCTATTGAGAACACCTCCTCCCAGTGGGGGAACCCCCACTCGGCCCTACCCCCAGCCAACCAATCCTACCCCCACAAAGGCCACTCCACCCAACCCTCCTCCCCGAAGGGAGGAAGCCTCCAAAGGGAAGACCCCAGGAAGTAGTACAGTTAAGTGTTTTCAGTGCCATGGTTATGGCCACATAGCCAGCCAATGCCCTTCCAAGGGGATGTCGAGCCTTGTTATTGAAGGCGGACCTACCACACCCCAGGAAACCCATGAGGATACTGTTGAGGAATACGAGGCTGCTTTAGGGTGGGAAGAGGAATACGAGGAGCAAGTCTTTGAGGAAGGTATAGAAGATGACCCCCACTCCACCCACCTAGGGGTGATCAGGTGCACCCTTACCCAACCTAAAGAGGATGACTGGCGGAGGACTTCCATTTTCCACACCTTCATCAAAATCGGGGACCATGTTAGGAAGGTCATCCTAGACAACGGGAGTTGTGTCAACGCCGTGTCCCCGGACACCGTCAAGCTCCTAGGGCTTACCCCAACACCCCACCCCAAACCATACCGTGTGTCATGGATAAACAACCACTCCCTACCCGTCAACACATGTTGTCTTATCCCCATCACCTTCTCATCCTACCAAGGGCAAATATGGTGTGACATCATACCTATGGCTGTAGGAAGCATCCTACTAGGGAGACCTTGGATATATGATGTCAATGCTACCATCCAAGGGAAAACAAACACATGCACATTTGAACACAAGGGGAAGACCATTCGCCTCAACCCTTCCCCACCCCGAAAGGAACTACCCCCCAAGGGAATTCTCCCTACACCACCTCAAAACTCAGGGGTCCCATTACCCCCAACCCAACCAACAAGTCAACAGTCCACCCCTAAGAGCACCATCAAGGGCCTACACCTCATCACTAGACAAGAACTCGAGGAAGAGGTAGCCCTCGGGACACCCATATACGCTGTAGTCATATGCCTAGGGGAACCCACCCCCTCCAACCCTCATCCTATGGAGATACACCCTCTCCTAGAAGAATTCAAGGATGTGTTCCCCGAGGAGCTCCCCAATCGACTGCCACCCATGAGGGATGTCCAGCATGCTATTGACCTTGTCCCAGGGGCCACCCTCCCAAACCTTCCCCACTATCACCTCAATCCCACTGAGCATGCTGAATTGAGGAGGCAAGTGGAGGAACTCATTAGAAAAGGCTTCCTCCGTCTTAGCAAAAGTCCTTGTGCTGTCCCAGCCCTCCTCACACCAAAGAAAGATGGGACATGGCGAATGTGTGTCGATAGTAGGGCCGTCAACAAGATTACCGTCAAATATAGGTTCCCCATACCTAGACTTGACGATATGCTAGACATGCTAGCTGGAGCCACCATTTTTTTAAAAATAGACCTTAAGAGTGGCTACCACCAAGTTAGAATAAGGCCCGGGGATGAATGGAAAACTGTCTTTAAAACCAAGGATGGACTCTATGAATGGCTGGTGATGCCTTTTGGGCTCTCTAACGCCCCAAGCACCTTTATGCGCCTTATGACCGAGGTCCTTAGGCCCTACATTGGAGTCTTCCTGGTAGTCTATTTTGATGACATCCTCATCTACAGCCAGTCCAAGGAAGCCCACTACCACCACCTTAGGCAAGTTTGCATCATCCTTAGGGAAGAGAGTCTCTATGCCAACCCAGGAAAGTGCCACTTCCTGACTGAGTACATTACCTTCCTTGGGTATGTGGTTTCCATTAAGGGAGTGTCCATGGACCCCGAGAAGGTCCGAGCTATCCTTGACTGGCCGGAGCCCCGCACCCTCCATGAGGTCAGGAGCTTCCATGGTTTGGCCACCTTTTACCGAAGATTCATCCGTGGATTCAGCACAGTCACAGCCCCTATCACCGACTGCCTTAAAAAGGGGACCTTTGTGTGGACCAAGTCGGCATCTAGGGCCTTCCAGGAGCTCAAAGAAAGAATGACCCAAGCCCCTGTCTTATGCCTCCCTGATTTCTCCAAAGTCTTTGAAGTGACTTGTGATGCCTCTGGGGTAGGAATTGGCGGGATCCTCAGCCAGGAAGGACACCCAGTGGCCTACTTTAGTGAGAAGTTGTGTGATGCCAGGATGAAATACTCCACCTACGACAAGGAATTTTATGTCGTGGTACAATCCCTCCGGCATTGGAGACACTATCTCTTACCTAAAGAATTTGTCATATTTTCTGACCATGAGGCCTTAAAATACCTCAACTCCCAGCATAAACTGAATGCCCGGCATGCCCGGTGGGTCGAGTATATCCAGTCCTACACCTTTGTGATCAAACATAAGGCTGGAAGCGAGAATCGTGCCGCGGATGCACTCAGTAGGAGAATCTCCTTGCTAGCTACCTGATGTGACACCACTACGGGGTATGCAGCAAGCAAAAGGAATCTTAGGACCTACTCCGCATCCACAATCACATAACAATTAAGTTGATAAATCGGGGCCAAAACGCCGTCGCACACACGTGAGCCCGGGGTGACTAAGGGATGCTAGGGGGAGGTGATGGATCAAGACCCTTGCTGGTAGAGTGCCAGCAGGGCTAGGGTTGCCCTCCCGAGGGTACGTAGCCCACGCTTATGGGGCTGGCCGGTGCCAATTGGGGCACTAGGTCCCACTCGCTTACTTTAACCATGGTGACCACACTATGATGGTGGAACCGGGATCGGGCACTCGCTCGCATGCACAACGGGGCTATATCTACGGAAATTAAACAAACAGGCACTAAGATTAATGGAGCAAAGTTTAGAGCTCACCTGGTTGGTTTGAAGAAACCAACCCCGTTCGGAGACGTGGGCGAGCGGGGAAGTGTGGATCCCGCACACTGCGCCGATGTCGCTTGAGCTGCTTAGTACATGAACTACTCCTCACGTAGGAGGGTTGGATTAGGGGTGGGGAAAACAAACTTACATCAAACACTACCTCCATGCAGGGAGGGGCGCAAAGCCGGCCAGGCGGAAGGGGAAAACTTGCCAACGATGAAGGAGTGGAAGCCGTCGAAGGTTCTGCTCACTTGCTATGAGAGGGAACAGGTCGCCACTGCCGCAGTCGTAGTTCATCCTCAGTAAATTTTCCGGTGACGAGACCAAGGGGGAATTCTTCGTAACAGGGACGGGAACACCTCTGAATTTTAGCGAATTCTTCTGGCGTCGTCGCTGGCCGCGGCGGAGGCTCGAACAGGACGAGGGATTCTGATGCTGACGGCTTCAGGTCTGATGCAGTAGGATGCAGAGGTTGCCACGGACGTTTCCGGATGCCGAATTACAAACCGTCAGAGTTTCTGGAATCGTGGAAGAAGCCTCTGCACAGAAAAACTGACGGCAACTCTTTCTGAGGTCGGGCTGGACTGGGGGACGCCGATGATCAGTCACTGGTTGCTGCAGACAGCAGGAGGCAGACCCGCGCGACTGAGGGAGAAAATTCGGAACTCTGGTTCCTGGATGCCGAACAAGGTCCCGTTTCTTGCTCCTGATCGGGGACAGGGGAAGGAAGAACTTTGATGAAGAGCTTTCTGTCGGGTTCCTTCGCTGTTGGTCGTGAGCCTGCTTCCAATCGGGCTCAGGCTCTCTGCAGAAGATGTCTGGCGCAGTCGTGGTAGAACAGCTCTCCAGGTTGGCCACAAACTCGGAACGGGATGATTCCACCTCGCTTGCGAAGGGGTCTCGTAGACCTTTCCGTCAATGTAGACCACGCCTCTGGATGTATCTTTATGACTCCGGGGTCACTTCTTCTAGTCACAACCCTCTTCTGCCACCTGCAGACTGATCAGGATGAAGAGAAGGGATGGTGGTGGAACTACGGGTAGGGATGGGGTTTGGCAATAGTGGAGATGGTGGAGTGGAGGGTCGATGGGAGAGGGAGTGTAGGGGTGTGGAGAGGAGTGGAGCTGGGGAGATGGAGGTCCAAGGGGGTGGAGGGGAGAGTAGGCCGCGGCTAGGTGAGAGGGGAATGAGGGGGTCGGCCAAGGCAAATGGGGAGGTGAGTGGGTGGAGAGGGGTGCGCAAGTTTGAAGTGGGGGGGGGGTTGATTGCTTGGGGATATGAATGGGTATGTGGGGAAGTGGAGGGGTTGCTTGGGGAAGAGGGATGGTTGCCTTGGAGGTGGGGAAGGTGTGTGGGGGATTGGAAGAGTCACTTGGGGATGTGGAAGTGTTAATGGGAGTTATGGACCTAGGGGATGTGAAAGGGTGGGGGCTGATGTGGCTGCTGATGTGGCAAGTGGGGAAGGTGAAGGGGCAGGTGCGCCCAGGGGAGAGAGAGAGGAGGAGAGAGAAGGGGTCTGCCCCCTGAAGAGAGAGAGAGAGAGTGAGAAAGCTAGAGAGAGAGGGGGGGAAGATGCACTTATGCTCAAAATACTCAATAATTCATTAACCTTCTCAAGTGGGAGTTGGGGTCCTATATATAGGGACCCCAACTTTGTACAAAAGCCCCTGAGAAAAGAACAAAAGACAGATAACCAAGGTGCAAGAAGGGGTGCTCATGGACCTAGCTCCTCTAGATGGGCCACAAAGCCAAACAAGCCCAATATGCTGATCCACAAATATGAGCACCTAGGACATGACTCAAAATACATCAAAAAGACTCAAGAAAAGGGAAAATACATCAAGATGTCCATAGTAATAAACTCTAATGTCGTCGAGGACCCATCAAGTCGTGCAGTCGCAGCCTACCCGTCTCCAGAAGGGAGAGGGGTGTCTAGCCAGAGGGAACGCTGGGTGATGTCCCCATCACTACCATTCGGGTGGAGGTCATAGGGTTTGAAAGGATCAAGGAAGAATACCCGAATTGCCCTGACTTTGGGCCTGTCCATACCATCTTGACCACCCAACCACTCCAGGAGCACCAAAGTTTTATCCTAGAGGATGGGTTCATTTTCAAAGGCCATAAGCTATGCATACCTCGAACCTCACCGCGGGATTTGTTAGTCTGGGAGTTACATGCAGGAGGCCTGGCTGGACACTTTGGGGTCCATAAAACCATTGCCTTCGTTGAGGGACAATTCTACTGGCCTAGTCTCAAGAGGGATGTAGCCAAAATTGTGGGACAATGTCGTACGTGTGCTACAGCCAAACAAGTAAAGCAGAATACTGGCTTATACACCCCTCTCCCTGTCCCTGACCGACCATGGCAGGACTTGAGTATGGACTTCATCTTAGGCCTGCCTAGGACCCAGAGGAAGCATGATTCCATCTATGTCGTGGTGGATAGGTTCTCAAAAATGGCTCATTTTATCCCTTGTTCAAAAACTTCAGATGCCTCCCACATGGCCCGCCTGTTCTTTGATGAGGTGGTCCGCCTCCATGGCCTGCCCAAGACCATCATTTCAGATAGGGATGTCAAATTCACCAGTTACTTTTGGAAGACCGTCTGGCATCTAATGGGGACCCTGCTTAAATTTTCCACGGCCTATCACCCTCAAACTGATGGCCAGACCGAAGTCGTCAATCGGAGCCTAGGGAATCTCTTGCGGTGCCTTGTTGAGGACCGCCCTGGAAATTGGGATCTCATCCTACCTCAAGCCGAGTTTGCATACAATAATTCCACCAATAGGTCCATAGGCATGAGTCCCTTCGAAGCTGTGCATGGCTACAAGCCTAGGAAGCCAACAGATCTCATTCCCCTACCCCCGCATGCTAGGGTGTCCATCACTACTGAGTCTTTTGCACAACACATTAGAGAGTTGCATGAGGATATTCGCAAAAACATCAACAAGAGCAATGAGATTTACAAGAAGTCAGCTGACTCCAACCGCCGCCACCAAGAATTCCAAATAGGTGATTTTGTGACGGTGAGAACTGAGAGGCTATTCCCTGGGAATACATCAAAGTTGAGGTCTCGTGGAGCTGGTCCCTTCCAGGTGCTGAGACGACTTGGCACCAATGCTTATGTGTTAGACCTCCCTGAAGAATACGGAGTAAGTCCCACATTCAATGTGGCTGACCTGGTACCCTACAAGGGCCCCACGGTGACACCCAGTGAGGACATCCAGCCTACTCCACCCCTTGAGAGCGCCCCCACACCCCAGAGTGATCCACCCAACTTGAGAAACCAGCGTGACAAAGTGGAGCGGATATTAGATGAACAGGTCACCAACACGAGGAGCAAGGCGTATGAGCGATACCTGGTCAGGTGGAAGGGACGACCACCCTCGGATGATGCTTGGGTGAGCCGGGAGGATCTCCAGTAGCTGGACCCCGATCTTCTAGAGCAGTACCGCAGCAGGGAGGGCCTTTAATCGACAAAGTCGAGCTTTCCACAGCCCGGGAGAATTGATGAGGGCATCACTCACGATTCCCTCTGGCTTGGCACCTCTTTCCCTCCCAGAGGCAGCTAGGGAGCAGCCCTTCGTCTGGATTGGACTTAGTGCTTACCATTGGGTCATCTTGTTGTTTTCTCCTTGTTACTTGAGTCTTTATCATGTAATTTGCCTTTTATTTGAGTCTTGTACCTAGGTTATTAAGTTATTTCCCTAAGTTTGAGTCTCATTAGGCTATGGTGCTCTCTATTGGGCCTATTTCTGTGGGCTAGGCCCATGGGCGCACCCCCCCTGCCTTGGTTATCTGTTAGTTTGTTAAAAGTCAGGGTCTTATGTGTAAAAGTGGGTTTCTTATAAATAGGGCCCCAATCCCTCTTTTGAAGGTTAATGAAATATTGAAGAAAATTTGCCAATTGAGTGCTCCTCTCTCTCTCCCACTAGCTCTCTCTCTTCTTCTCTCTCCAGGGGGCGAACCCCACTCTCTCTCTTCCTCCTCCCCTGGGCGAACTAGCCCCTTCACCTCCCCCTCCCCCTGCCACCTCAGCTGCCACCTCATCCTCCACCCCTTCACCTTCCCTAGGCCACTTAATACCCCATCAATTCCCTCCACTTCCCAAGCAACCCTTCACTTCCCCATACACCATTCCCACCTCCAAGGCACCCTTCCCTCTCCCCCAAGCAACCTTCCCACTCCCCCACACCCTCATTCATACCCCTTGGGCATATAAACCCCTCTCCCACCACAACTTGCGCACCAACCCCTCCACCTAGCCTCCACCCTTGCCTTGGCCGACCCATCCCTCCCATCTCCTAGCTGCGGCCCTCTCACCCTTCCACCCCCTTGGGACCTCCACACTCCCTGATCCACCCATCTCACCATTCCTAAACACCCCTCCCCCATCTACCATCACCACCACCACCCCCCCACCATTGCTAACCCCCACTCCCTTAACCTAGCTCCACCACTTTCCCCTTCCTTTGGCCTAAGTCTACAGGTGGCAGAAGAAGGTCCGACTTGCAGAAGCCACCACGAGTTCATATGGCAACGTCTGAAGACAAATCATACATTGATGGAAAGGGCATCAAGTCAACTTCGCAGGCGAGGTGATCTCATCCCATTCCGGGTTCGGGGCTGCCTGGGAGAGTCGTTCTTCCCCGACTGCGCAGAGCTCCCTTTGCAGAGTTCCTGAACCTGATTTAAAGCTGTACCACGACAAACGGCGGAGGATTCAGGCCGAGAGTTCTTCATCAAAGTTCTTCCACGTCCTATCCTCTTCCAGGATCAGGAAGCGGAATTGCGTTCGGCATCCGGAGGTCAGAGCTTTCATTTTTCTTCCTCAACTGGACGGGTCTGCCTCGCACAACCTGCAGCAACCTACTTCCACTCATCGGCGTCCCCCAGTCCACCCTGACATCAGACGGCTTCCCCACCAGTTTTCCCACAAATAGGGTTCGTCCACGGTTCCAACAACTTTGACGGTTCGAGATTTGGTGTCCGGGAGCGGCCGGGACAACTTCTTCAAGTCACTGTTCATGTCAGGTAGCTGTTGCGGCCAGAAGTTGCCACCTTGTTCAAAGCTCGACCCGGACCAGCCACTGCAGCCGAAGAAATCGAGAAAATTCTGAAGCATCCCGATCCTAGATACGAAGATTTCCCAGCTGGTCTCGACTTCATCAAAATTCTAGAACGTGATCTACGACCCCCACAGCGACTGGCTGTCAGCCAACACAGCAAGCAGGGAGCTTCCAATTCTGCCAGAGGAAGATATACACTTGGCTTCATCAGTTCCTTCTATTTGGCCTGCCAACAAGCCGTTGCTATCAATACTAGACCTCCCTTACCCACGGCCAATGTCGCCCGAGACAGTCACGATAGTTGCTATGACACCCTTGCCTTCCAAGGGGAGGAAGAAGAAAAGCATGATAAACACCCCTGGCTGGAAAATTCTAATGAAAATGGGGTATCAAAATGGCAAAGGTCTGGGTACCAGTGGCCAAGGCAGGACTAGGCCTATTAAGCCTCATAAATTGATTACACGAGGTGGCCTGGGCTACAAAGGGCTGGGCAAAAATGAAGATGAACCATGGGCAGTCATGACATCCACTCTGAAGACGGATCGCCAACCGCTTACATGGACATTACAGACACATTTTATTAAAGGTGGCGTCCAAAATAATGAGCAGACTACAATAATCACCTCCATTCTAGACTGTCAAGATGTTCATGCGAGACAGTTTGCTCGCCATATTGCACCATTGGCCACTTATAAAGCCCTGGAATCTCTAAGGCCCGATAAGAGAAGGAAAATGGATGATCCAGAGTGTGACTGGTATAGATGGTTTGATATGAATGATATTACTATTACCTTGAGTCGTCTCTTTATGCCGACTGATCCGGAATGGCCGCCACTAATACATGAATTGATTGAAATGCCGGCTGTGATTACAAATAAGAGGCAATTGCTGAGTGATTATACGGACACTGGAGAGCCAGATGTTCCATATGAAGAAGGATTTACAATAGACAGGCTGTGGGCTGGCCTCTTTTCCCTCACTTCTATGCATCCGTCTCTTCTTGTTTCCCTACATTCTCAATTGTTCTCTCGCGTGCCGAGACCGCCGCCAATTATGATCAGCTTTTCTCCATATTCACTACAGATTTCTCTCCCGATTCCTCCCTTGCTCCTCGAGCGATTCTCTAAACTCTCCATCACACCCCCGCGCGGGTCATCTCTGATTCAATCTTTCTCCAAGCTTTCAATCTCCACTCCTCCTGCTATTCTCCCTTCACATTACTTTCTTCTAGAAAAAGAAAATAAAAATGAAAATAAAGATAAAAACGAAAAAAAAGTCAAAATTCCAACTCTTCAATCCTCCATCTCCGTTGAGGAGACCTCTTATCTCTTTTCCGAGTGTGTCCCGACCCAGGGGCCACTCTTCCATGATTCATTGATAGATCTTTCTCCCCCTCTGGTGAGGGGTCTTCTTCTGTATCACCTTCTGTATCCACTTCTTCACCTCCTTCCTCTTTTTCAGCTTATTCTAATCAAGCTAGTTGTTCCTCGTCCTCTAATAAAATTCATGGGGTAGATTTTCATAAGAAATCTAAGGGTAAGTAGATTCCCCGTAGGTTTCTGTTGGAGTTAGCCAGAAGATGCCAGGCTTGTTTAGCTCTTCCTGAATTTGTGGAGAATCCGATTATCCTGCCAGAGTTGGAATATGAGGATACTAATGTTTCTTATGAGGGTTTTGGTGTCTACGAGATTATGAATGATGAAGACCCTGTTGAAGAGGGGGATGAAAGTTATGAAGAATATGAGGACGAGGCTGATGCCTTTGCCAGTGGCATGAGAAGATTTGATGAACCATCAGCCTCAGTAGAAGAGCCTACCAAAGAAATAAATTTGGGTACAGAAGAAGACCCTAGGATTGTCCTCGTCAGCAAGAATTTACCGCCCTCCGAAGAGGAGGCGCTTATTTTGGTACTTCAAGAATACAAGGACACGTTTGCATGGAGTTATGAGGATATGCTTGGATTAGACCCTGCGCTCATTGAACATCGGCTTACACTTAAGCCAGGGTCTGTCCCGGTCAAACAACGGTTGAGACGTTTCCACCCTAACATGGCTTTAAAGATGAAAGAAGAGGTCGACAAGATTCATAAGGCTAGGTTTGTTAGAGTTGTCCTCTATCCTAACTGGGTGGCCAACATCGTCCCAGTCATGAAGAAAGATGGAAAAGTTTGGATTTGTATAGACTTTCGGGACCTCAACCGTGCGTGTCCTAAAGATGACTTCCCCCTCCCTCATATTGATGTTCTGATTGATAATATGGCAGGATTTGAGACTCTCTCCTTCATGGATGGGTTTTCAGGGTATAATCAGATTCGCCTGGCTGAAGAAGATCAGGAGAAGACATCATTCACTACGCCATGGGGCACTTACTGCTATGTGGTCATGCCTTTTGGACTCAAGAATGCTGGAGCCACCTATCAGAGGGCAATGATGGCAATTTTTCATGATATGATCCATATTTATATTGAGGTGTATGTGGATGACCTGGTAGTAAAATCAAGGACAAGGATTGAGCATCCTGGGGTTCTAGCTAAAGTCTTGCAAAGATCACGAGAATATCAATTGAAGATGAACCCCAAGAAGTGTGTATTTGGTGTTTCATCAGGGAAGTTGCTTGGATTTATTGTTAGCAAAAGAGGAATTAAAGTTGATCCCAATAAGGCGAAGGCCATTAGAGACATGCCTCTTCCCAAGAATTTGAAGGAAGTTCGAGGATTAATCGGGAGGTTACAATTTATCCGCCGCTTTGTCTCCCAGCACTCACAAAGATGCAGGCCGTTTTACGAGCTTACTAAGCCGGGAGTCAAGTTTAATTGGAATGACAAGTGTCAGGCAGCCTTTGACAGATTGAAGGATTATTTGGCCAATCCTCCTGTCCTAAGGCCGCCAATTCCAGGCAAACCGCTTATCCTCTATGTTTCTGTCCTGGATGACTCTGTAGGTGCTGTCTTAGCTCAAATGGATGAAGAAGGAAAGGAGAGGGCAGCATACTACTTGTCTAAACTTCTCAACCCTTGTGAGTAGAGGTACTCAGCCATGGAGAAGACTTACGCTGCTTTAGTCTGGATAGTTCAGAAGTTAAAACACTATTTCCTAGCTCACGAGGTTCACCTCATTGCTCGCATGAATCCGATTAAATTCCTTCTTGAAAAATCTATCCTCACTGATCGATTAGCACGTTGGCAAAGTTTCCTTTCTCAATTTGACATCACTTACATTCAACAGAAAGCAATCAAAGGTTACGCCATTACCGAACATCTTGCTCACCACCCTCTCCCCCGATTTGATCCTGTCAATTCGGAGTTTCCAGACGAAGAACTAATGTCCATTAATCAACCCCACGATCCTATGTGGACGTTACATTTTCATGGAGCTCTAAACTCCCAAGGAAGAGGGATCGGCATGGTTCTTTTAACGCCAGAAGGGGTCACCATCCCATTTGCTGCTCAGCTCACTTTCCCTGTCACAAACAACATAGCTGAGTATGAGACTCTTTTGGCCGGCCTTCAAACCGCCCATAGATATGGTGTTACCCAATTACGAATTGTTGGTGATAGTCAGCTCATTTTGCGCCAAGTGCTTGTCAAATGCCGCACTATCAATCCTAAGCTCAAGCCCTACCAGGAACTTGCTTCAGCTTATGCCAAACTCTTTACCAAATTGGTCTTCGTCCATGTCCCTCGAAGCCAGAACATCCTAGCTGACGCTCTTGCCTCTTTGGCCTCTGCTCTAGTCTTCCCTCCTGAGCGTGATTTTCATGTTCCTCTCATTCATCAGCGTGATACTCCAGCTATTAAGGATCGTGCATTCCTCGATATTAGGGATAAGGTGCTCGAGAAGGTCAGGCGGAGTGAATCTCTTAAAGGCAAAGAGGTCATGTTGTTAGATTGGGAAGAAGAATTGGCTGATGAAGAGAAACCTTGGTATTATGAGATTGCCAGGTATTGCAATGATCAATCCTATCCCAAGGAACCCACTGTGGAGGAGAAGAAAGCAATTAGAAGAGTGGCCCAACGTTATGTTTTGGTTGGAGGTGTGCTCTATAGAAGAGGGCTCACGGGTGTTTTATTAAGGTGTCTCGATGATGATGAATCTTGGAAGGTAGTGGAAGAGGCGCATTCAGGAGTGTGTGGTGGTCATGTGAACAGCCAGATGCTAGCTAAGAAGATCCTTAGGCTAGGCTTCTATTGGCCAACTCTAGAAGAGGATTGCTCCATTTATGTTCGAAGGTGTGTAAAGTGCCAACTACACGCCGACAAAATTCATTCTCCTGCTTCTTCACTCCATCCTATGTCCTCCCCATGGCCTTTTTCCATGTGGGCTTTTGATATCATTGGACCTCTTGGTGATTCAAACCTCCTGACCAAGCAAAAGTCGTTCATCCTGACGGCAACGGAATACTTCACCAAGTGGGCGGAAGCGGAAGCATTCGTGGAGATCAAAGTATCAAATGTCTGCAAGTTTATAATGAAGAACATCATCGCAAGGTTCGGCATCCCGAGTACCATCGTCACTGACAACGGACCTCAATTCATCTCCCAAGAGCTCAAAGATCTCTGCAACAGGTATAACATTGCATTGCATCATTCTTCTCCCTATTATCCGCAGGGCAATGGCCAGGCAGAGGCCACTAATAAAACTTTGATCAAAATTGTTAAAAAGACATGTGAGGCTAATAAATTTTTGGATTGGCCAGACAAGCTGGTTGAAGCTCTCTGGGCCTATCGCACTTCCATTCGTACCCCTACTGGGCAAACCCCTTTCGCCCTAACTTATGGAATGGAGGCAGTAGTCCCTTATGAGATTCTTATTCCATCTCTGCGAGTACAATTGGACAAGGAACTCTCTATTGATGAGCGTCGTGATTCACTCCTTGCCCATTTGGAGCTCCTAGATGAGAAGCGTCTGGTCGCCGCTGAGCATGGGCGCGTTTATCAAAACAGGCTGTCACGTTTTTATCAAAAGAAAGTGATTGAGAGAAAATTCAAAGTCGGTGAGATGGTGATCAAGAGAATCTTTGTAAAACCTGGTGGGCCCCATTCAAAACTCCTACCAAACTGGGAAGGACCGTTTGTTATAAAAGATGTTTATCCTGGCAATACTTATAAACTGATTAATGCTGAAGGACAAGAGCTAACTCACCCTTGGAATGGTCTGTACCTTAAGAAATATTACCCCTAATCCAAAAACAAAAAAAAATAGAATTTTCCAAAAACCAAAAAAAAATATAGAATTTTCCAAAATCCAAAAATATATATATATTGAAAAGGGTTGCCGTGGCACACAAGGGCTCAAGGTCTGAAAGGTCAAAATTCAGAATTCATTCATCAGTCTTGTTAAACTCAAAATGGGGTCGACACCCGCACACATTACACATTTAAACCTTGAACTCAAGTGGTGCAAAATCTGATGGGAAGTCAAAAACCTGACTAAAGGTGAAGACGATGCCCATTCTTTTTCTCTTCGGCCCATAAGGGAGGAAAGGAAGTCTCGGGGTAGATCCACCAAGCCTATCCGCCGCCCTAGTAGGTGGAAGTCAGGGCCCAAAAGGGAACAAATGCCACAAAAGCCCAAGTACAATTAGGTTTATTTTTTAGCAATGCAAATCAGTTCCAAAGTGAAAGTCAGATCATGAAAAGAAAAGCATGTCAAGAGGGCAAAGTCCCCGCAAGGAAAACCTTGGGCGTATGCATGCAATAAAAGAGGCAAAAGGCAACAAAGTTTCCCTACGCCGAAGACCGAACCCCAACAGGCATAGGGTAAGGGGAAGTGGTTTTATCTAGAGCTTCTCAGAATCTCTTATGGGCTTCCTTATATCTTCATTTTCTTTGTGGTAAGTCATAAACCAGCAGAATGGTCAAGGCTGACCTAGGAGATTGCACCATGCGAAATCTCGGGTATAAGTTAACTATTATCACGTCGCCCCCCTTTTGATTAATCAAGAAAGACCAACGAATTTTAAATGGTGACCGTGTAGGATTAAGAGCCCGGATGGCTTTGTCAACCCAAAGAAAAAGAATTAACGCCTTTGATTAAGGTGCTTTTTATTGAATTCACGCCTTCCTGAAGGTCGTCATTTTTTAAATAACGCCCTTGTGTGGGCCGTCTTTTCAACAAAATTCAAAAATGTTTTTCAAATTCACGCCGTCACCTAGGGCATTTTTTGTTTGAATAATGACCTAATCTAAGGTGCGTCTTTCGAAAAATAAAAGAAAAAATATAAAATATGAAAAAAAAGAAAAGAAAAGAGGAAATGGGGTTTATTCTTCATGTACGTGCTTTCATTATTGCATAAGGCATCTTGATTATTGTTTGCATACGTGTGCTTGCGTGTTGCATCTCCCTTTATTGGTTATTTCATTTGCCTTACTTGATTAAAGGCTTGGCCCCTTGACCCGCTATCCAGGTCAAAAGAAAAGGCACCCCTTGCTTATTAAGCAAGGGGCCAAGTCGAATAGATGAATTAACCTGTTTATTCAAGTGTGAATCACAGCTACAGGTACAGGGCAAAGTAAAGCGAACACAAAGAACGTGGAAAAGAAGCGAAGTACACAACCACAAGTACACAACTACACAAGTGCGCAGGTAACAAAAATGTCAATCTCATATATCTATACATCATGAATATCTGAGTACATGTGTGAGGGTGGAGGAGTACAAGTAAGTCTCTCAGCTCTCGCCTCCACCCTCCTCTCTCCTACTCTCTACCTCGTCCTCGCCGTCCCGAGGAGGCGCTAGTGGAGGGGGCATGGGCCCCCGAGAAGAAGCTGGAACTCGAGCCTGGCCCCCTGCCTCGCTCCTCTCTCGAAGAGAAGAACCCGCCACAAAGGTGGAGCTGGTGAAGGAGTACCCCGCAGCACGAGCTCGCTCACGCCCTCGCTGGAGACGCTCCTCAGCAACTCGTAGCCGCTCCTGAGAAAGGATCAGCTGCGTCCTCAGGTCTGTCAGCTCACGATCACGCGCCACCACCTGCTCTTGGTACCGGGCACGGTCTGTCTGCTGTAGCTCGTGGTGACGGGCACGGTCTGCCAGGTGCTCCTCGCGCTCTCGCGCACGCTCTCGTCGCTCCAGCTCGAGGGCAACCCGCAGCTCTGCCACGTCCTGAGGTAGCTCCTCCCGTCGCCTCAGGGACCGCTCCAGCTCTGTAATCCGCTGCTCGTGGATCGCCAACTCTGTCCCGGCCAGGGCAGCCTGGGTACGTGCCGCCTGTAACTGTCTGGTCTGCAAACAGGTAAACAAATCATCAGTTCCACAGTTCAATAATTCATGAAATAAGCAATGCATGACGGAAGGTAAATCACTCACCTGGGCAGTCATCGCCTGCTGTCCCTCGCAGACGCAAGTGAGAGCGGCTCGAAGCTCCTCAGTCTGAAAAATGAATTTCATCAACGCACATTGAAATATATAATCAATAATTGAATGAGGTTTGAGTTCTGGAATTTACCCGTGAGGCGAGGTCGCGCTCTGAAGCCTCAGCCCGTGTGACCGCTCTCGCTAGCTGCTCTGCTAGTGCGGTCACCTCTGCACTGGGTCCCCTCGAGCTAGAGGCCTCTCCCGTATCTCTCCCTACTGCTCCCTGCTGGGCACGCTGCATTCATTGAAATTGTCAGTGGCTAATCATCAATAATTCGACAAAAATGCATTTGCATATAGATTTAAACACTCACCAGGGTCTCGAGGTCGGCTTGTGTGGCAGCTAGCTAGTCCTCCAGGCTATGTAGATGGGCCTGGGCATCCATCGCCGCTATGTCCCGTGCATCCTGCATTCATTACATATTAGTCACATGATAGATACATAAGCATTTGCATTTAATTTAGAAATAATTGCATTCATACGTACCCCTTAAACCCTCATCTGGGGTCGGCCGGCGTATACCTCCCAGTAGCGCCGGAGGTACTCGGAGCTGTCAGTTGCCTGAGAGGTGACTCGGGTCCCGCCTCGCCGCCAGTCGGCGTACTGGTCCTCGAACCGCACCCTCCAGTCGATCGCCTTCGTGCGACCGCGTGTCTTCTTCCCGATCCCTCGCGGCTCCCCGACCTCTATCCACTCCTGGTGTAGGCCCAGGGTCCTCATCACCAGTCTAAGCCGTAACGGCTCGATCTCGCTCAAGCAGTGAACCCAAAGCTCATGCTCAAAGCGAGGTCGCCCTGCTACGACCCATGGCTGGCCCTCGCGGTCATCCCCTCGTAAGGCCTCCATCGCACCTGCATCCATGAACATGCATGTCATCTCATCATAATCATAATAAATTCAAATAAACATAAAAAAAATGCATCATTCATACCAGCGAGGGAGGGAAGTCTCGGAACTCTCTCCGTAGCACCCACAACTCGTAGCCGAGTGGGGCGCCGAAAACCACTGGCAGCCAGCGCCGTGCTAGAGGGAAAGCACCCTCACCTCCTGGCCGTGGGTCAGCACTCCCCATGGGCATGTACAGATGGCTCCAAACCTGCATCCATGCATTGCATTAGTAAGGCATTCACATGCATAAAAAAGAAGAAAAGAGAGGAAAATATATAAGTGCATACCTGAAGAAAAGGTGAGAAGCCACTGACGGTCATCTCTCGTCCTGTCCCCGTGGACAGGTCGGCTAGTAGGTGCGCCAGCAGTGCCGCTCCCCAGGCGTATCTGCCGACTCCCTCTAAATCCTCGAGGATCCCTAGGAACCTGCAATTGATGACGTCGCCCTTCGTCCTGAGCAATAGCCTCCCGAGCAGCAGCAGTAGGAACCTCCTCAAGTCCTGGTCTGCTCTCTCCCTGTCGGCTGGGTCCTGGCAATAGACTGCCCTAGCCCCCTCGATCAATCTCTGTGAGAACTGCTCTAAGGACTCCCCTGACCTATGCCTAGCATCCCCTAAGCCCATCACTGTAGTCAGGTCGGTGCGGAAGATAGTCCTACACTCGCTGGGTGTCTCGTAGACCATCTCTAGCCCTAGCAGTCTCTGGGCAAGCTCGGTATAGTCTGGTAAGGTGATCCCGCTCACTGCCTCCCCGTCTACCCTAAGTCCCATGATCCTAGCTACATCCTCCAGGGTAGGAACCATATGTCCCCAAGGCATCAGAAATGCCCGGCTAGTCCTATCCTATCTCTCCCTCAGAACCTGGATAAGTGGTAGGTCGGGTCTGACTGGCTCTATGCTAAGGAAGGCCTCGAACCCCATAGCATCTACCCTGGCTCTCTGGAACTCGGGGAGGCCGTAATATGCTGCTCGGACCATGACCCAGGAGATCCGTGTCCTCATCAGCCCCTACACGCATAAAGAAAGAAATTTTGGTTTAATTGTTCAATTATTCTTGTTGAAATTCACTTAACTGCCTTGGCTTGAGATGTTGATGTTTGATTTAATTAGCGACCATCCCCAGGTCGTGATTTGTTTAATTAGCGCCCCTGTGGAGGGCGTGGTTTCTAAGTGAGATTTGAATTAACGACCTACCCTAGGTCGTTGTTTATCTAAGAAACGCCCCGGTGGGAGGCGTGGTTCTGAGGTTATTTTCTAAATTCCTAAAGGGTTTTCCAATTGACGCCCGTCCCAGGGTCGTCATTTCAGTAAGTAACGCCTCTGAATGGGACGTTTTTCTTAAATGGGTTTTGGGTTTTAATAATTTTTTTTTCTGGAATCGTTTGAATGGACAACCATCCCTATGGTCGTTATCTGTTGAATTGACGCCCCGATGGGGGGCGTTGTTTTCCAGGGTTGTGAAAATTAAATAAAAACAGTATGCGATATAAATCATGGAAAAAAATATATAATTGAACAAATGCACGGAATTAACAGCATGATTGATATGAAAAAAAATGATAATTTAAATGGACGACATGCTCTAGGGCGTGTTTTCATGATGATAATTATTTTTCAGGAAATAAAATGAATTCACGACCCAAGGTTGGGCGTCTTTTCTTTAATTCGTGACAACCCTAGGGGCGTCTTCTTTCTGAGTTGCAGGTTCTTCTAGCCCGAGGGCTATGGAAATTGAGGTAAAAATAAAATAAATTTGAAAAAAAATGGAAATTGTGTTGGAGGCTTACCTTCTGGCATTTGGGTCCTGTCAACTCTCCCCGGAGTTCGGGCCTTGGCTGACGTGGCCGCCGGAGTTGGCCACGGCGAGGCACGGCCACTGTCGTTGTTTCTCCTTCTTCATCTCCTTCCTCCTCACCGCCGTCTTCTCCTTCTTCGTCCTCACCACCTTCATCACCATCTTCTTCTTCATTTCCTCTTCCTTCACCTTCGTCTTCTTCATTTCCCACGGCCTCATCGCCGTGTTCTTCTTCGTCGCCGGCCATCGCCGCCAGATCTTCCTCGGCCGCCGCGGGGGGAGCATCCTCGTGGGCATCTTCGCCCAAGTCCACCACCTCCGGTGCGGCCACCCTCTGCCGCTTGAGTCCACTGGCCATGGCTAAGGCTAGGGCTAGGGTGTAGAGGGTATAGAGAGAGAGAATGAGAGGATGGGGTTGGGTTCGGTTAGGGTTGCAGTAGGGTGTAGAAGAGAAAGAGGGAAAGGGAACGGAGGAAGAAGAAGAAGGAAGGAGGGAAAGTTAAGTCGAACGGTCAAAAAGAATTAACGACTTAAGGAAGGCCATCTCTTATGGAATTAACGACTGAAACCAGGACGTTTCTTGATAATTGATGACATTTCTTAAGGCGTTATTTTTGTTTGCATGGGGATTGATAACCGTCATCAGAGCAATTAATGGGGATTGATTGATTTGGGGGGGGGTAATGATTACTATTTCTGGTTAGCGTCTGAGCTAAGGGCGTCTTTTACATAAAACGTGGCTTTGCTGAAGGCGTTACTTTTGGAATTTCAACGAATATCTTTTGGGAATTTGAATAAATTAACGCCTTGTCTTAAGTCGTTATTCAGTTAACGCCCATATGTGAAGGCGTCAATTATGAGAGATCAATCATTGAAGACGACGTATGCTGAGGCGTCATTTATGGAATTAACGACATGGGGTTGAGTCGTTATTTGCAACAGAATTGCAGGCTATTGGAAGAATTGATCAGAAACACTGTGTTATGGCTCAATCAGAAGATGATCGTTGTTATTAAAAGGAAAGGATTACATTGCTTCAATGAGCCATTTTGGGCCTCAAGCTTCTTAAAGCTATTACATACGACTTCCACTGTTCTCTGTCTTCTTCTAAGTTTTCCACAGGATGATGAGCCTTGTTGATTTTCCACAGAGCTTGGATAGTTGTGCACTCTTCTCCATCTTCATTGTTGCCGAGGTCCCGTGTCTTGATAGGAGGGAGGTGAGATGGATCCTCGAATATTTGTCATGGAAGCCCAAGTTGAGGAAGGCACCGATGTGAGTTATACAGAACGAATTCTGAAGCGAGTCGAAGGTCCGTGCCGGGGGAGAATCGTGCGCGGAGTTCTTGAGTCTTGAGTATTCCCGGGGCACAGGTAAAAAGGTTCTTTGGCATTACCTTGAGATGTCCTCTCCATTCCACTCTCTTTTTGATTTGAGGTATCCGGTTCATCACCCTATTACTTATTCCTAATGAGCCGGTCATGTAAGAGATTGGACTTTTTGAAAAGATTCTAGAAGGTTGTTGGGTCTCCTCACATGGATCGAATTTGAAGTGGAGATCTACCCAACTTGAGAGTGCTAGCATGCATCCATAGATGGGTCTTCCCATTGCCGCCGAAGTAAGCCCACTATAGAGATAGGCTAGAATTGCCGCTCCCGCTCTCTCTCCTTCCCATAGGCTCACTATTGCGCTTAATTGGGTCTCTTCCAAGAAGTCTTCCGTGGATGGAAATAGGATTGCTCCTGCCAAGCACACCACGAAGGCCTTGGTCACCCGTTCGATCTCTTCTTCTTCTTTAGCTTGATCCGCTCTCTTGTACACCCATGAGGCAAGCTTTAGAAGATTAATTCCTTTAGTGACCTTGATTTAGTTCACTAAGTTTGGGCTAGGTATCAATGTGGTTAATAGTTCATGTGAAGAAATAGGTCTTGGCATGATGGCCATCTTTTCCTCTTCTCCTTGCTTCATTCTTTTTAAACTTAAGAGCATCTCCAATTCTTCTAATAGGATGGTGGCTTCAAAGGTTGAGAATAGGAAGGTGTGAGTGGAAGGGTGCCATATTTTAGTTAGATCTCCTATGGCAGCCCAATCTAGGTGAATTTGATCATAGTGTTTGGCATGGGTTATTAGGCCCTAGAAGGTGCCATCTAGAGAGAAAGACCCTCATGTCTGAAGAGAACTTGGAGAGAAGAAGAGGTAGCCACTTAATCTTGGTAAATCTCCTGGCTCCTGGCACATTAGGATAGTCCTACGGAAGATGGACAATAAAGAGAAGAAAACAGAAATAGATAGAAAACATGAATAGGCGTTTGCAAGCAGAAGTTCGGTGAAGATATGAAAGGAAAGAACGGAGGAATTAATCTCTACCTGGTTCATGGTGATTCTACTGCTGATATGTCCATTGATATCGGTTAGCTTGAGAGTAGAAGTTTTGGATCTCTTAATCGCTCTCTCCATCTTCGGTCTACAGGAGGAGTTTGAACGATTACAGTGCCTGCAGAAGAACACGAACAGAAGAAGCAGAAGAAACAGAGAATTGAGTTTGCTTTGATTGACCTAAGGAAGTTCTTTCCTTTTTATAGAAGTCTGGAGGGTCGGAGTTGCAGGGTTGATTGCCATTAGGACTGGGGGTAACTTTCGAGTTGGAGACGGAAGCGAGTGATTAATTAACGTCTTCTGTTGGGGCGTCAATTGTTGAATTGACGACCTGACAGAGGTCATTTTTTATTTCACGCCCCTGTATGGGATGTCTTATTCTTGAAACTCTCGGTGCATTTAACGCCTCAGTGGAAGGCGTGTTTTATCTTTCGACGCCCTGATGTCGGACACCTTTCATGCTTTTGACGCCTTTCCCTCCAGTCGTGAGTTTATTTGCTCACATGTTTGACTCCTCTATATGCTTTAATGAACTTAAGTGCTATTCTTTGGTTGGAATTGCTTTTTAATTAAGCACTTATGATCATATCTTGAGGGTTATTTCTGATCATTGTTATGAGGGCTAATGAGTTTTCAAGTGCAGAAGATTGCAGGTTTGAGGAGCATGGGTCACTCGTCGGAGTAACATCATTCTTTTCTTGTATCTCTTTCCTGTAAGCATTGTTACTATATGGTATCTACGCTATTATAGCATATCAAGGACCTTGTGGTTCTGGTGAACCTGGAATTTGAGTTCCCCTTCATCAAAAACAATGATTATTCCAGGAGAGTCTTGATCACACGGATAGGCCGTTGAGTCATTCAAGGTCTGGGACGATGGTTCCACTTTCTGGGTTGATACACGGACAAACGGGCTTCAGCTTAGTGTCAGTTCAGAGATCTGGATTCTTGACCAAATCTAGATGGCTTAGCAATATTATCCTTGATTATTTTCTATATTTTTAGTTTGTTTTAATTTTTCTTTTAGCCCAGCATGCATCATATAGGACTTTGAGCTTCATGCTGAAAATCTTCATATTATGGTAATAATGAAGGTCACACGCTCTTGATTGAGTTGACATGAGATATTCCACTCCAAATTGAGTACTTTATTCTCTCTGAAGCCGCTCAGGCTAGTTCCTTGAAACTGTTCCTTTGCTGGATCCTTTATCTCAATTCCCTTTATTTTTTTCTGCAAATCCACCTTGGTTGTAGCACGTCCACGTTGGCTGGTAACTGCTCTCCAATGGTGTCTCCCTGTCGTGCCGCGTGCACATTATATTTACTTAGTTTAAATCTCCTTTATTCAGCTAATCGATGCTTTCTTGGAATCACTCGGAGTTGTTTCACTTTGAATCTTGGAAAGATTTCCAATGCTTAGTATCTGAGGCGTGTCACATCACACCTTGACATCTACTTATCAGTTCGCTCCACTTCATTACACCTTCATTCCGTCTCACTCCCTTCCAAAGCAGACGCCAAGGTGGGGCAGTTGTAGACACGCCAAAATTGACGCTATGATGATCAAATCTCATGTCACTATGATAATACCCCAAAGTGAACTTCAATATTTCTATAATATAAAGTTTTTCTATTTTTTGTGTGTTTTTGTGATTTATTCTTGCATTTTTGGTGATTAAC
Organism: Amorphophallus konjac; assembly: GCA_022559845.1. Taxonomy (NCBI): domain Eukaryota; kingdom Viridiplantae; phylum Streptophyta; class Magnoliopsida; order Alismatales; family Araceae; genus Amorphophallus; species Amorphophallus konjac. The sequence goes on from CM040122.1 coordinate 45,120,122, forward strand.
GACTTCATTGGGGGTGTTATTTAAGTAACGGCCTTGCTTGAGGCGTGTTTTTAAGAAAGGACGACTTGTGGTCTGGGCGTCAATTCCTGGTATTTTGCGAGTCCCGCTACGATTTGAAAATCAATGATTAACGTCCTTCCTCAGGGCGTGTTTTTAATCAACGCCTCTTCCTCAGGCGTCTTTCACTTTTTTTTCAAATAAAGGAGGTTTTATTACCAAAATTGAATCCAGGAAGTGACGCCCTGATCCTGGTCGTGTTTTGATTTAACGCCCTTGCAGCAGGTCGTTAATTGTTGAATTGACGCCCTTGAGTAGGTCGTGTCTCACCCTTTCGTGTCCTTCTTAAACTCATCTTTCCTGAAGAGTTCCCTGCTTTTCTTGATCACCTTGCTTGATCTGGGAACTAGAGTCCTTGCCATTGATGATCACTGCCTATTCTTATCTTCCCAAATCTGTGTCTATCTGTGATCGAAACCCTATAAAAGAGTCCCCTAGTCAATCTCGCGCGAGGTTAGAAGGAGAGAGAGATGTTGTTGTTGTCACAGAGGTTATTGTGTGAGGTTAGAAGGAGAGAGAGCTGTTGTTGTTGTCACAGAGGTTATTGTGCGAGGTTAGAAGGAGAGAGAGCTGTTGTTGTTGTCACAGAGGTTACGGTGTTGCTGGAGCCATTAACCACGAATCAGAGAAAGAGCAGAGAGCAGTTTTCTTTTGCGCAGAGAAGAGTTTCTACTCTCTTCATCCGTGTGATCTCTTCATCTTCTTCCTTCTGCTTCCTGCTGCCCCGGTGGTTCTCCCCTTTACTGTTTACAGGAACAGCAGGAGTGCTATTCTTGGGTTGGAATTGCTTTTTAATTAAGCACTTATGATCATATCTTGAGGGTTATTTCTGATCATTGTTATGAGGGCTAATGAATTTTCAAGTATAGAAGAGTACAGGTTTCGAGGAGCATGGGTCACTCGTCGGAGTAACATCATCCTATTTCTTGTATTTCTTTCCTGTAAGCATTGTTACTATATAGTATCTACGCTATTATAGCATATCAAGGACCTTGTGATTCTGGTGAACCTGGAATTTGAGTTCCCCTTCATTAAAAACAGTGATAATTCCAGGAGAGTCTTGATCGCACGGATATGCCGTTGAGTCATTAAAGGTCTGGGATGATGGTTCCACTTTCTGGGTTGATGTGCGGACAAAAGGCTTCGGCTTAGTGTCAGCTCAGAGATCTGGATTCTTGACCAAATCTAGATGGCTTAGCAATATTATCCTTGATTATTTTCTATATTTTTAGTTTATTTTAATTTTCCTTTTAGCCCAGCATGCATCATATAGGACTTTAAGCTTCATGCTGAAAATCTTCATATTATGGTAATAATGAAGGTCACTCGCTCTTGATTGAGTTGACATGAGATATTCCATTCCAAATCGAGTACTTTATTCTCTCTGAAGCCGCTCAGGCTAGTTCCTTGAAAATGTCCCTTTGCTGGGTCTTCATCTCAATTCCCTTTATTTTTTCTGCAAATCCACCTTGGTTGTAGCACTTCCACATTGGCTGGTAACCGCTCTCCAATGGTGTCTCCCTGTCGTGCCCACGTGCACATTTTATTTACTTAGTTTAAATCTCCTTTATTCAGCTAATCGATGCTTTCTTGGAATCACTCGGAGTTGTTTCACTTTGAATCTTGGAAAGATTTTCAATGCTTGGTGTCTGAGACGTGTCACATCACACCTTGGCATCTACTTATCAGTTCGCTCCACTTCATTACACCTTCATTCCGTCTCACTCCCTTCCAAAGTAGACGCCAAGGCGGGGCAGCTGTAGACATGTCAAAATTGATGCTTTGTTGATCAAATCTCATGTCACTATGATAATACCCCAAAGTGAACTTCAATATTTCTATAATATAAAGTTTTTCTATTTTTTGTGTGTTTTTGTGATTTATTCTTGCATTTTTGGTGATTAATGACTTCATTGGGGGCGTTATTTAAGTAACGGCCTTGCTTGAGGCGTGTTTTTAAGAAAGGACGACTTGTGGTCTGGGCGTCAATTCCTGGTATTTTGCGAGTCCCACTACGATTTGAAAATCAATGATTAACGTCCTTCCTCAGGGCGTGTTTTTAATCAACGCCTCTTCCTCAGGCGTCTTTCACTTTTTTTCAAATAACGGAGGTTTTATTACCAAAATTGAATCCAGGAAGTGACGCCCTGATCCTGGTCGTGTTTTGATTTAACGCCCTTGCGGCAGGTCGTCAATTCTGAATTGACGCCCTTCGGTAGGTCGTGTCTCACCCTTTCGTGTCCTTCTTAAACTCATCTTTCTTGAAGAGTTCCCTGCTTTTCTTGATCACCATGCTTGATCTAGGAACTAGAGCCCTTGCCATTGATGATCACTGCCTATTCTTATCTTCCCAAATCTGTGACTATCTGTGATCGAAACCCTATAAAAGAGTCCCCTAGTCAATCTCGCGCGAGGTTAGAAGGAGAGAGAGCTGTTGTTGTTGTCACAGAGGTTATTGTGCGAGGTTAGAAGGAGAGAGAGCTGTTGTTGTTGTCACAGAGGTTACGGTGTTGCTGGAGCCATTAACCACGAATCAGAGAAAGAGCAGAGAGCAGTTTTCTTTTGCGTAGAGAAGAGTTTCTACTCTCTTCATCCATGTGATTTCTTCATCATCTTCCTTCTGCTTCCTGCTGCTCCGGTGGTTCTCCCCTTTACTGTTTACGGGAACAGCAGGGGTTCCCTCTCCCTTGTGTGTTTGTCTTCATTGTATCATCATCGATCATCATACTTTTCTTCTTTTGCATTAGTATGCATATCTTCCTCCTCTCCCTAATTCTCTAGGGGTTTTAAAATTAAACAAAAAGGTGCGCATGCTATATTCTTATTTTCATCATCATACTGTTTCTTTGGATTGATATTACACTCACGTTTGACTGATCTCCTTTTCTTTTACTTGTTTGTTCTTTGTTTCAAGGTAATCAACAAGGAAAACCCCCTTCATCGGCCGGTCGATAGAAGGTGGAGGAAGGAATCCATATCCATCCCGCGTCTTATTTTCACCAGGTATTCGCGATCATCTTTTCTTCTTATTGAGGTAACCCCTCTGGCGATCACACTCCTTAGTAGCACCACGTGCTCTTTTACTCCCTTTTTCATCATTATTCTTCTTTTACTCTTATGCATATATATATTTTCCTTTAAGAGTGGATTTTCCATGATTCACAAATTGGCGATCACGGTGGGACCCTTTGTGCTACCACGTTCGTTCTTCTAGTTGCCTGCTTGTCAATATATCAGGGTGTGTGTTTATTTGCTTTTTTTGGGCCCTTCCCCACTATCGTTGATCGCACTATGTTTCCATAGTGCTTTCTGTAGATCGCGCTGGGGACATATAGCGCGTTCATAACCTGAGGGTATTCTCAGGTACACCTTCTGTTGGGGTTCATCTCTGGTGGCATCTTATATATTTCTTGCTGTGTACTTGCATATTTTTATTTTATTTGTCAGTTCTAGTTTAGATGTTCTTGCATAGCATGGCATTCATCTTTGCATTTGGTTTGAGAGACCTCCTCTCTCTACACTAGGATTCCACACACCCTTCTTGGAATTGGAACAACCCTCCATTGAGCATTCCGTCTCTTTGGACCGGAAATTCCTTTTCCAAGACCTCCATAAGTCCCCGTACCCGTGGATTCCCTCACGGACGCCGGACAGGTTGTACCTTTGAAGACCCGGGTTTAGTTGGCCTACGCATGGTGAGAGAGTGTTCCTAGTTGGCATCGGAGAAAATCACATTTGAAACTAGGTTCATCACTTGAGTGATCACATCAATTTGTTAAAAATCATTAATTCACCAAGGTTCAAATAAAAGAAATCAAAGGTAACCATCCCAACTTGTTTGTTATCTCTGTGAGCTGTTGTGATTGCACATTGAATTATTTGGATTACCTTGATAAGAAAGTCAACATGTTTAACTCAATTAATGTTCATGAGGGTGATCAAACTAGCACATCTTATTCCCCTCAATCTCAACATATTCATCATAATTCTCACCATATTTTCAAGGGACCACGCCCTCATTCTTATGGTGTTGTCCCGCCCATGGGCAATATCCAATCTCATGGTCCTCCGATTCAATCGCGAGCCACTACTCCTACGGGACCGTCTCCTCCCGACGATGAGAAGGTCTCCCAGATCTTGCATGCATTAGATCATCTCACCCCTCAACAAATCCAAGCCCTTAAGGCCGTTGTTGAGGGTGCATCTCATTCCTCTCATCCTTCTTCCAATCCTACGCAGGTGGCCCATCACCCACTTCCCTCTTCTATTCACATTCCTACTCGGGTAGCCCATCATCAATCTCCTCCTATTCACCCTTCTCCTCGGGTGGTCCAATACCCGCTTCCTTCTATTCCTCCTCCACCACGGCCCCAAGGCCCATTTATTCCTTGCAACCCGGCCCATCCGGGTTCTTTTATGGGTCATCCCATTAATCCTCCACCACGGCCCCAAGGCCCATTTATTCCTTGCAACCCGGCCCTTCCGGCTTCTTCTATGGGTCATCCCAATCCCATTCCACGGCCTCTTTATGCGGCCCCTCCTTCAAGGCCCTGCCAACCCTCTGTTGCTCAAGTCACACCTCTCCAACGAACCCTTCTCGGCAAAGTCACTTTGTTGGAGGAACAATTAAAAAGGGTTACGAGCCCACGGCCCGCTCCTTCTACTCCAGTCAATTCCCTCCACGCCGCTCTGAATGACATTACAAAGATGGAGAAAGATTGGAAGGATAGGAGAGATGACTACGGCATCGACAGTGCGAGCAAGCAAGAGCCGACGGGTTTCAACGTTCAAGTGGACGCCATCCATCCTCCACCCATTCACCCAATTCACACATATGGCCCTCCACCTCCACGTACAAAATACAATTACATTCCACCACCCACATACATGCCTCCACTATGGTGCCCACTTGAACTAGCTGATGAAGAACCGGCGATTGAAGAATTTGAGGCGGTATACGACGAAGCTCCTCAAGAAGCACCCCTTCCGACTTTCCTTCACTTCCCTCTCCCTCCATTACCACTTGATGAACCCCTTGCTCAGGACGAAGCCACAGTCCCCGATCCAACCCCCATTTATGAGACCTCTTGGTGTTACGATGATGGGTCGACATTCCAATCACCCACACCGCCACACCATGAGTCACATTCTATCCCTAACACCGCTCGCCCCATCCGGCATTCTCAACGCACTAAACCTTCTTCGCTCACACCTCCCGTAACCACACCAATAGTCTCCATCCCATCGGCCTCCGCCGAGCCTCCATCACCCTCCACTACGCCGGCTTCCGCCAAGCCTTCCATTACACCTCCTCTTTGTTCGCCACCTCAGCCGTCCTCTATTATACCTTTAACCCGTGACCTAGCCACTCCTATTCCACTACTTAACCCTTCACCCTTACCCGTGGCTAGTCCTGAGCAAGGTCCACCCCTTTTTGCACTCGAGCCAACCCCGACTGCCTCCAAGCAAAGGGAGAAGCTCGACATGTTCGAACCTTCGCTTCCACTCACCCTGTCTCCAACACCTTCCGTTATACCTCCACCATCCATGGAACCTTCCACCTCCGCTTCGCACCTCTTTACTACTCGGAATGGGAGTGCTTTTGCAAGTACTTGTACAGAAGATGATCAAGAGCCGGGCAAGAAAGATTTGGCCACAGACGTGCTATTCAAGATGCAAGAGTTTATTTACCGGATGCCAATCCGGGTTGTTGTACCAAGCATGGTCGAAGAGGCCAAGTCCCCACCACTGCTCACTAAAAGAGAATGTCAAGCTTTGATGCCATGTAAGTTTGTGCCCAAGGGCCGGGCAGGGCGCCCCTTGTTCCAACTTTCGAATCTTGAACCTTTTCTTCCATACAAGGGGCGAATGCCTATTCTATTCAACATCCTTTATATGCCACAACCCCTGGGCAACACGATGCTTCCTATCCCAATTCTTCAACTCCCTCGCACTATTGCTTTTCACTCTCCAAGGGAGTTGTCATTCATTGTTGAAGCTTCATCCTGGGCTTGCACTTTATCCATAATTGGCTATACACTTTCACTGCCATGGAGGGGCGGTTATCTTGGTGCCAAAGGGCTTTCCACTATTTCATCCACATTCTTGTCTATCACATCTTCTTCATGGGCCACTCCAAGGGTAAGGAGGAGGATCTCATCCTCTCGCCCTTCATGCTCTTCATATTCTTTGCATCTCATGCATTCTATTGCATCCATGCATTCATCGCATCTGTTGCATTGCATTCGCATACATTGCACTTCTTCTTTCCTGGGTTTTCGGACCCGTATCTTCTCCGCCTTCCGGAACCTCCGGATCTTCCGCATTTCCCATCTTATTCATCTTCATCCTCTTCTAATCCACTCTCCCTGGGGCATCGCGTCCCCTTTCCTGCTATTTCCATGGAACCTCCAGGTGTTTTATCCCTCCTCTCTTTATCCCTTGGGTATCGCGCCCCTTTCCGTCTTCTTCCTCCGGAACCTCCGGATCTTTCTCTTCTCCTTGGGCACCGCGTCCCATGGTACCTTCCCCCTCTAGAACCGTCGGACTCTCTTCCCTTCCTCCCAGGGCATCGCGCCCTTTCTGATTCTCTTCTTTCGGAACCTCCGGATTCTCCATCTTATTTTCTCTATCTTCTTTCGGGGCATTCTGACCCTTCTGATTCCATTCCTCCGAAACCTCCGGGCCATCCATCTTTCTTCCGATTCATCTTTCTGCCCTTCCAGGACATCACATCCTTCATTTTCTTCTTCCTTTTTCACCATCTTTTTGCATATTTCTTCCCAGGGCATCGCGTCCCTCGAGATTCTTCTCATCCGGATCCTCCGGATTCCTCCTATCAGGATTCTCCTCCACAACCTCCGGACCCTCCGGATCCGCCTCTTTCCATCTATCAATTTCTTCTCCTAATTCCTCCTGATCATGGGTCCGACCCAACTTCTTCCACATCCACTGCCTTGGGCATTTGCCCTTTCTCCCACTACTTTCGAGGCTTTAGTCCTCACTCCTCTTCTTAATTTTCCGCTTCTTCTGTAGGCTGTTCCATGTAATCATGGTCTCTGCACCTTAGTGAGGGAGTTCTAGCCCTTATCTCTCTTCCTTTTCTCCTTATTCGTCTGAGTCTGGTCTGAGCACCACTCCTTCTTGTTAAGCCACTTTAAATCCTTTAAGAGGACAAATCCCACAATGATCAACATCGCATCTGGCAGCTGTTTCAATAAAAGTTGCAAGGTAACATATTGGCGTAAGTACGTATTTTAATGATATCAGTATCTCAATACTTCACGCATGATTTTCAAAATGAAGTGCTTTTTAACAAGATTAAAAGTGGTGTTTTAGACCTTTATTTTAGGCTTTTGTTTAATTAAATTATGTTTAAAAAAGGTCTTTAGGCTTGCTTCTGCAGCACCTTTGGTTAATAAGAACCCCGCGCTGGGAATTCGATGTTCTCTCCCCGCTTGTTAAGAGCAACCCTTAGCTGGGTACCGCACACACTTCACGGCATTCTTAGCTTGCTCCTTTGAATAAAACATCGTCCCTACTTTGGCCATGCCATGAGTATACCTGAAAGTCTTCTCTCTTCTTTACTCGGCCGAGTGCAGGGGCAAGAGGTTGACGGATGAGATGACCAACCTAGGTAATCCCCAATACGAGAGGAGTCTCAAATAGGGGCAGTCTTGACCCAAAATCAATATGAATTTCATGATACATCTAGTCAAAAGGGCTATTATGAAAATCAAATCAGATTTCGACAAAAGTAAAAGTATGAATTATGGCATGACAAGAGTGGCAAAGTCCCTGCAGGGAAAACCCTGGTCGTATGCATGTCAAGGGTCTAAAAATCAAAGGCACAAAGCCCCGGCACAACAGACTACCTCTTTGAGGGGAAGCACCTTGGAAGGAATTCAAGTCCCGACATCTCCCATCCTGCATAAAGCTTATCCTCAATTATTCTTCTCTTCTCCCTCTAAAGACCGAATGTTTCTCAGGCATGGCCTTGGTTGAGGCACCGTTAATCAAGGGCAGTCAGTTATAGGGCGCCACCTCCAATGCACACCCAGCTTTCGGCAGTTTTAAGCAAAAGGGGAAGGAACAAGGACCCCTAGCCAGTGGTTTAAAACATCCATTGATGCTGCATTAGCAAGGTCTAAGCCAAAAACTCCATAAAAATTTGAATATTGCCAAAAACTCCATAAAAATTTGAATATTGCCAAAAATTCCACATAAAAATTTGAATATTGCTAAAATTCTAAAAAAATTGAATATTGTCAAAAATTCCAAAAAAATTCATATATTTCCAAAACAAAAAAATTCAAATATTCTTTTCAAAAAACTTATAAAAAATTGCATATTTTCAAAAATCCAAAAAAAAATCGAATTACATTTCTGATGGCATCCTTTTGTAGAGGCATGCAAAATAAAGAACAAATCGCAAGAAGTGCAACAAGTATCAAAGACTGTCTCATTCCACTATAACATGTCAAAAGAGTACAAAATGAGAGTGGATACAGCGATCTCTCTAGCTCTCCCCTCGACCCTCCTGGTCTCCCCCTCTACGAGAGCTCTCAGCCTCCTCCTGTCCTCCCCGGGAAGACCTAGGAGGAGCCATCTGTACCCGGGAACCTGAAACCCTGTCACCATGTGCTCCCCTCTCAGCATCTTCCCTCCTCTGGTGCTCAGAGGAGGTAACTAAATAATCAGTGCTCGAGTAGGCTCGGGAGTATCCCTCGCGCTGGGCCTGCTCACGCCCTCGCCGATAATGATCCTCCGCATCCTTCGCACGCTGCTCGGCCATTCCCAATCTAGTGATCAACTGCACTCTCTCCAGCTCACGCTCCACTCTCTCTCTGTCTCGCTCCTCCCTCTCCCTCTGCCGCTCGCTCCTCTCCATGCCAAGAAGGGTGCACAGCTCTACCACATCTCGGGGAAGCTCCTCAGCATCGCGCCGCCACAGCTTTGCTTCTGCCACATGAAGCTCCTGCTCCTGCATTCAAAATCTTGGTCAATAACTGATAATAATAAAATTTTTCAAAACCAAGATTAAAAGAACATATTGCTTACTCTCTCCTGAAGGGAGGCCTCGGCTGCCTCTGCCCGAGCCACCGCACTAGCGAGCTGGCTCTCTAGCTCGGTGTGGTCGCAGACGGGCTGAGTAGAGGATGAAGCGCCGTGCGAGGATCGGACTGCCTCCAGCTCCTCGCGCTGAAAAGAAAGCATTACCATTAATTGAAATTCAAATCCGAATCATTCTAAATTACAAGTTCTTACCAACTCATCAACGGTATGCTGGAGATCCTCACGCTGTCGGATTGTGGAGTCGAGGAGTCCCTGTACCATGGCCAGTCTCCCCTTTGTGTCAAACTGCAATAACACATGTTGGTCACATATTGAATAACCAGGTTTTATAAATGGAAGTGCAAATGAATTAAAAGCATACTTGTCCGCGAGCGCTCTGATAGACTCGGCTGCCGTATGCTTGGGAGTAGGCCTGGAGATAGGCATCATCTGAATCCGCTCCCGCAGGGACTGCTCGGCCGCGCCTCTTCCAATCTGCCAACTGCTCTAGAGCTCGCTACCGCTAGTCATCTGTCCCCTGGAGGCCTCGAAAACGTCACCCAGGTCGTGGGTCCGTCGCCTGGGTTGGGAACTCTACTACCGCCTGGTGGAGCCCTAGTGTCCTCATGACCAGTCTATGATATAGGGGCTCGACTAGGTTGAGGGCATGTAACCAGATCTCTCTCCCAAAGTATGGGATGGCCGCCTCCACCCAAGGCATCACCCCGATGTCCCTCTGATAGGGAGTCCAGACCACCTGCAGAATTCCATTTGTCATCGCCCTTGATCTTATATAAATAATTCAATTTCACAATTAAATCTTACCTCTATATGGGGCATCATGTCTAGCGTCTCCTGAATATGGGTGACCTGGTCCTTCAGAGATCGGCCATCTCGTGTAGGGGTCCATCGTCTGGCCAAGGGCAGTAGATCTCCCCGATCCTCCCAAGCGCGCCTGAGGGTAGGAAGATATAGATAACTCCAAACCTGAAATGAAGCTCATGTGATCAATATAAGAGGAAAGTGCATAACTTAATCATTGGAGTTTAAGGTTTAGAGAGATACCTGAAGTAGAGGGTAGAACCCCCCGAGTGAAGACTGGAGTGAAGAGATGCCGAAGCTGTCAAACAAGTGGGCAAGGACTGCCGCACCCCAATCATACCGTCCGACTCTGTCCAGATCCTCCAGTAGGGGTAGAAAGCAGCAGCTCACTGCATCACCCTGGGTCGCTAGAAGCAGCTTGCCTATCATCAAGATGAGAAACCTCCTCAGCTCCATGTCTGCCTGTGGGCCTGCCTCAGTCGCGAAACTCTCTCTGGCCCCAGCCTCTAACCTCTTCTCATGAGCCATCAAGGTCTCCCCAACCTCCCTCTGCATGTGGAACAAGCCGAGACTCTCCTGCAAAGCAATCCTCGACACTAGCGAGGTCCAGCCAGTCCCCTCCAGCTCCAAGCCTAGCAGTCTACGCGCCATCTCCCGGTAGTCGGGGTAAGTGCAGCCCGTCACTGCTGATCCATGCACCCGCAGCCCAGTAATGCGGGTGACATCCTCTAGAGTCGGGATCATATGACCCCAGGGGAAGAGGAAGGCCTTGCACCCTGTGTCCCATCTGGCTTTCAGAGCCCTTATCAGTCCCACGTCAACTCTCAGCACCTCGATCTCTAGGAACTCCCCGAAGCCCATTCGGCGGAGGCGGGCCCGTTGAAACTCCGGTAGTGCGGAGTAGGCGGCCCGAACCAATGTCCATGAAATCCGGGCACGGACTGCACCCTCCACACCCTGCACACAACATAAAAGCAAGAAGGCATCAATTTGTGTTCATCAAACAAAAGAAAAAAATCAGAAACTAGGAAAAAACTGGCATGCTGTTCTTTGTCGCGCTATATCGACATAGCGCGTTCTTCAAGAACGCGCTATGAAGATATAGCGCGTTCATCTTCCGCAGGTAGGGGGCGACCCCTCATTCCCCAATTTCAATCCATGGGCATTCTGCCCTACATTTTGATTTAAGAGGGCATCCCCCCTTCCGTTTTTATCACATCTGAAAGAAAAAACAAGAAAAAATCAAAAGAAAACAAGATTAGGGCGGTTTTCTTACCACTCGGAGTTTTCGGGCCGCCACGCCGCCAACGGGCTCCGCCGCTATTTCCTCGGCCGCCGGGACACCTTCAACCTCTTCGGTTTCGTCGGGGGGGATCTCCATTTCGTCCCCTTCGAGCCGGGCCGAGACGGTCGCCTCCGAGTCGGCATTCTCTTCCACGGGAGGGGGCGTTCGCTCCTCCTCCGTGCGTGATCTTGGATGGCCACGGATGACGCGCCGTTTTGAGCGTCAAGGATGTTCACCTTCCATCAGATTAGGGCAGTGGGGTGCTGGGTTGGTGAGAGGGCGAGAGAGGGGGTCGAGAGAGGGAGAATAGGTTTGAATGGAAGAAAAGAAGGGGGGGCGGTTTTTGAAAACCTGCGGGTAGATGACGCGCTATATGTTCATAGCGCGACAATGTCGCGCTATGTATATATAGCGCGATAATCAAAGTAAAAGAAAAATGAAAATAGAAGGGGGGAGGGAAAGAAAAGGAAATACCATGTTGAGAATGCCATGAGAAACTTGTGTTCTTTTGCTTATGCATACCGCTCTACTTTCTCCTAACAATTGTGTCTCCAGGAAAAGAAGAAACAATAGCACGCCATCAGGTAAGTATTTCCTTATCCCTTCCTTTATTGCATTACTATATGATATTTACATTATTATATTATCTCAAGGACCGGCTGGTTTTCTGTATGTTTCGGGATTTGAGTTCCCCTCTATCAAAAATAGTGATGATCTAGAAACATGCAGTTAATCGTCGGATAGGCCGTTAGGTCAGACAAATTTGGGGATGATGGACTTCATCTTGCACGTCGTGGTTGCGGATAACTCTTGACCCAAGTCTGTTTAATTTAACAATATTATCCTTGAGTATCTTATATTTTATTCTTTCTTGGCATTTGTTTTAATAATTTCTTTTATTTTAGCCCTGCACGCATCATGTCATTTTTACATCCATGAATGTCCAGTTTTCTTCTCAATTAAGGATCAATAATGCTTATGTCCTTGAACAAAGAAATTCAATTCCATTCCGAATTTAAAAGATTGCTCCTAGTTGAGCACTGGATCTCGTTGGTCATCGTGACCTTTGCATGGAATTTGCTTATCCCCTTTCGATCCAATTCAACTTATCTTCCTTCTTTTGATCCACTCATTAGCTGTGAACCGCACGATGGCGTCGATGGATCCGCCGGGCTCGCGTCTATTCCACTAATTGAGTGAAATCCGTAGTTGCTATGCGCTGCGGATGCCTCTTTTGTGCAAGAGGTTGATCAGCTCCTTTTTCTTTGTTCTGTGCCTATCATTCTAGGCAGGAGTCATCGATGCTAGCTTGACCTTGCGGTTAGCTCGGAGTTTTCTGGATTATTCCTATCATTTGTCGGTTGTGATGGGTGTCTCTTTTTCCTTGATATTCACTTATCAGTCCGCTCCACTACGTTTCCACTTTGTTTGACTCCTCTATATGCTTTAATGAACTTAAGTGCTATTCTTTGGTTAGAATTACTTTTTAATTAAGCACTTATGATCATATCTTGAGGGTTGTTTCTGATCATTGTTATGAGGGCTAATGAGTTTGAGGAGCATGGGTCACTCGTCGGAGTAACATCATTCTTTTCTTGTATCTCTTTCATGTAAGCATTGTTACTATATGGTATCTACGCTATTATAGCATATCAAGGACCTTGTGGTTCTGGTGAACCTGGAATTTGAGTTCCCCTTCATCAAAAACAGTGATAATTCCAGGAGAGTCTTGATCACACGGATAGGCCGTTGAGTCATTCAAGGTCTGGGATGATGGTTCCACTTTCTGGGTTGATACGCGGACAAACGGGCTTCGGCTTAGTGTCAGTTCAGAGATCTGGATTCTTGACCAAATCTAGATGGCTTAGCAATATTATCCTTGATTATTTTCTATATTTTTAGTTTGTTTTAATTTTCCTTTTAGCCCAGCATGCATCATATAGGACTTTGAGCTTCATGCTGAAAATCTTCATATTATGTCACACGCTCTTGATTGAGTTGACATGAGATATTCCACTCCAAATTGAGTACTTTATTCTCTCTGAAGCCGCTCAGGCTAGTTCCTTGAAACTGTTCCTTTGTTGGATCCTTTATCTCAATTCCCTTTATTTTTTTCTGCAAATCTACCTTGGTTGTAGCACGTCCACGTTGGCTGGTAACCGCTCTCCAATGGTGTCTCCCTGTCGTGCCCACGTGCACATTTTATTTACTTAGTTTAAATCTCCTTTATTCAGCTAATCGATGCTTTCTTGGAATCACTCGGAGTTGTTTCACTTTGAATCTTGGAAAGATTTCTAATGCTTAGTATCTGAGGTGTGTCACATCACACCTTGGCATCTACTTATCAGTTCGCTCCACTTCATTACACCTTCATTCCATCTCACTCCCTTCCAAAGCAGACGCGAAGGCGGGGCAGTTGTAGACACGCCAAAATTGACGCTATGATGATCAAATCTCATGTCACTATGATAATACCCCAAAGTGAACTTCAATATTTCTATAATATAAAGTTTTTCTATTTTTTATGTGTTTTTGTGATTTATTCTTGCATTTTTGGTGATTAACGACTTCATTGGGGGCGTTATTTAAGTAACGGCCTTGCTTGAGGCATGTTTTTAAGAAAGGACGACTTGTGGTCTGGGCGTCAATTCCTGGTATTTTGCGAGTCCCGCTACGATTTGAAAATCAATGATTAACGTCCTTCCTCAGGGCGTGTTTTTAATCAACGCCTCTTCCTCAGGCGTCTTTCACTTTTTTTTTAAATAAAGGAGATTTTATTACCAAAATTGAATCCAGGAAGTGACACCCTGATCCTGGTCGTGTTTTGATTTAACGCCCTTGCGGCAGGTCGTCAATTGTTGAATTGACGCCCTTGAGTAGGTCGTGTCTCACCCTTTCGTGTCCTTCTTAAACTCATCTTTCCTGAAGAGTTCCCTGCTTTTCTTGATCACCTTGCTTGATCTGGGAACTAGAGTCCTTGCCATTGATGATCACTGCTTATTCTTATCTTCCCAAATATGTGTCTATCTGTGATCGAAACCCTATAAAAGAGTCCCCTAGTCAATCTCGCGCGAGGTTAGATGGAGAGAGAGATGTTGTTGTTGTCACAGAGGTTATTGTGCGAGGTAAGAAGCAGGGCTGTTGTCACAGAGGTTACGGTGTTGCTGGAGCCATTAACCACGAATCAGAGAAAGAGCAGAGAGCAGTTTTCTTTTGCACAGAGAAGAGTTTCTACTCTCTTCATCCGTGTGATCTCTTCATCATCTTCCTTCTGCTTCCTGCTGCTCCGGTGGTTCTCCCCTTTACTGTTTACAGGAACAGCAGGGGTTCCCTCTCCCTTGTGTGTTTGTCTTCATCGTATCATCATCGATCATCATACTTTTCTTCTTTTGCATTAGTATGCATATCTTCCTCCTCTCCCTAATTCTCTAGGGGTTTTAAAACCAAACAAAAAGGTGCGCATGCTATATTCATATTTTCATCATCATACTGTTTCTTTGGATTGATATTACACTCACGTTTGACTGATCTCCTTTTCTTTTACTTGTTTGGTCTTTGTTTCAAGGTAATCAACAAGGAAAACACCCTTCATCGGCCGGCCGATAGAAGGTGGAGGAAGGAATCCATATCCATCCCGCGTCTTATTTTCACAAGGTATTCGCAATCATCTTTTCTTCTTATTGAGGTAACCCCTCTGGCGATCACACTCCTTAGTAGCACCATGTGCTCTTTTACTCCCTTTTTCATCATTATTCTTCTTTTACTCTTATGCATATATATATTTTCCTTTAAGAGTGGATTTTCCATGATTCACAGAGAGTTGTCGCCGCTTTGAAGGCAAGGAGACCTCCCCCCAGACCGCAATTACAACAACAACAACAACAACAACAACAACCCCAACAACAACAACAACCTCAGTAGGTCCCACAACAACAACCGAACATGGGCATTGTTCAAAACCCACTCCTGGAGCACCAACGACCCAATCAGCAAGTCAACCCCATCTCTTCCTTCCCAGAAATCGGAAGAGGGCAAGGTTGGCACGCGGAGGGCACCTCCGTTCTTGTTGCCAATCACGTTCCTAGCCAACCCCCTCGCCTCATCCGGTCAGCACCTCTTTCTGCTCGAACCACGTCACAACCCCCGAGTGGACCTCCTTTTGTCCCACAGTCATCACGCCCTCTTATCCGCTCCCCTGTCGCCAATTCCCTCCCGGTCCAGCCCTCCACCACACCTCTACCTACACCCTCAAAGCCCCTAATTTTGCCTCGCCCATCCAAGGCCCCATCCACCTCCGCCACTCCTTCACCCCTACCCTCGAAACCTCTCATCATCCACCATCCATCCCAGGTGCCGTCCACTACGCCTCCATCTCTCCCAAACAAACCCCTCATCAGGATCCCTACACCTGTCATCACCTCCGCTCCGCCGACCATCCCTCCCCCACTTAAACCTCTGATAAAACCCATACCTAACCCCGTCGAGGTGCAACCAAAACAACAAGCCATGGTGCTCCGAAGTGGAAGGATCTTCCACCGAGTTTTTCCCCAGAATGGTCAGAGTCTAGAACAGTCCCAACAAGAGAAAGGAACTGAAGAGCAGTTAGAGGAATGCATCCCCGGGACACAATATGATCTTCTAAAACATCTGGACAAGACACCTGCCCGAATCTCCATCTTGGAATTGATTAAGAGGTCCACGTCCCATCAAGAGGCACTAATGAAGTATCTCCAAATGGTCATGGTGAACGAGGATCTCCCGGTAGAGAAGATATCGTCGGTGCTGACACCGATAAGCACGCAACCGGCCATCACATTCCATGACCACGAGCTTGACCCCCAGGAAGCTCGGAAATATGCTTTGCGCATTGCAGTGAAGATCAACGGGGTGCCCGTAAACCCGTGCCTAGTGGACACGGGTGCCTCAATCAACGTGATCTCCGTGAACACTCTCTTGCTATGTGGGGTTGATTTAGAACAGATAAGTCCATCGGCTATCACAGTCACCGCATATGATAATAGCAAGAGGCCTCCGCAGGGAAGGATTATCCTTAATGTAGAAGTGGGTCATGTTGCTATTCTTACGGAGTTTCACATCCTCGACATGGACCCCACGTTCAAGGGCATATTGGGTCGTCCTTATATAGAGACGCTGAATGCCGTCCCTTCCACCAACCACCAATGCTTAAAATTCCCATACAAAGGACAGATCATCAAGGTGTTTAGCATGCCCCTGCTCCCCACGGTGGATGCTATTAACACTTCATTGCCCTCTGTTTGGCCGACCCATAGGCCTATCCTTTCCCTGCTGGATGTGTGTGACCCTAGCCGCCCTTTACCAACGCAAAGAAAGCCACTTCTCGGGCCGACGCCACATTCCCCTTCCCACTCCAAGGGATGGGAGATCATGAACAACTTAGGTTACCATCAAGGCAAAGGTCTAGGAGCATAATTACAAGGAAGACTGAGATCGGTAGGGAAGGCCGGGGCAATCTTAAGAGCTGGCTTAGGTTTTGAAGGCCCGATTGAGGAGGATGGAGAACCTCTTACATGGACCTTGTACTCTCATTTCATAAAAGGGCCGGTTATATAGTTGGGGGATCAGCCGCAAGAATCACATGGGGAAGTTCAGATTGCCTACTTAGCCGAAAGTTGCTCGGGGGCTACAAAGAAGGGGAAGCACGATGACCCGGACTGCGAGTGGAACAAGTGGTTTGATATACATGATATTTCCATTGCACTACAGCAGATGTTCTCACCTCCGGAATTGGAGGAGCCGCTTTTGATCTCCGAGGTGCCAAAAGGGGTTGTTGACATTGCTGAAATTCCAAGTTTTCCTCACCAAGAGGACGTTGCCACTGACGGATCGCTTTCCGTCATTCTATCTAATCATTCTCCTCAGCCGTTGCTGCTGACTCTTTCTTGGGCTAGACGTTTGTCTGATGATATTCCTAGGTCCCCTTCTCTACTCACATTCTTGCGCAGGTTTCTCAGCCCGCGCCAGATTTTCAACCATGATCTGCTCAACGAGCCTTACAACCCCTTAGCTATAGTCCCCTCCTCTTATTCCCCAAGTTCTTTCAATTGTCTTGTAATTGAAAATGAAAATGAAAAAAAAAATGTCAATTTTTGAACTCCTCAACAGTACATTTCCTTTGAGGAGACCTCCTACATCTCTCACGAGTGCGCCCCGACTTATGGGCCACTCATTCAAGGTCCCCTGAGTGACCTTCTTTACCCCTCCACCGAGGGGTCTTTTCCTATACATTCTTCAACTTCTTCTTCGTCCGTAGAACAAGTCAGTCAGGTTAGGAATAATGAGTCAAGGGTAGTGCCTAGAAGAAAATCCAAGGGTAGGAAAATTCCTCGTCGATTTCTTCTAGATTTAGCCAATAGGTGTCAAGCCTTTCTAGCCATTCCTCAATTGCTAGAAAATTCCATCCAACTGTCAGAGTTAGAATGCAAGGAGGATTGCATAATTGATGAGGGGTATGGAGTCTATGAGCTCACAGATGAAGAGTACCCTATTGGAGAAGGGGACGAAGAATATGAGGACGCGGCTGATGCTTATGCCAGCAGAATGAGGAGGTTTGACGAACCATCGGCCGCTATAGAAGAACCCACCAAAGAAATCAACCTGGGGACTGAGGAAGACCCTAGGATCGTCCTCATAAGCAATAATTTGCCGCCATCTGAAGAAGAGGAATTGATCGAGGTTCTCAAGGAGTATAGGGACACGTTCGCATGGAGCTACGAGGATATGCCGGGATTGGATTACACCCTGGTCGAACACCGCCTAACGCTAAAACCATGGTCTGTCTCGGTAAAGCAGAGGTTAAGACGTTTCCACCCCCAGATGGCTTTGAAGATGAAGGAGGAGGTCGATAAGCTCCACAAAGCCAGGTTTATTAGAGTCGTCCTATATCCTCAATGGGTGGCAAACATTGTCCCGGTCATGAAAAAGGATGGAAATGTGAGAATCTGTATCGATTTTCGGGACCTTAACCGCGCGTGTCCAAAAGATGATTTCCCCTTGCCTTACATCGACGTGTTGGTTGATAATACAGCAGGCTATGAAACTCTCTCGTTTATGGATGGATTTTCAGGGTATAATCAGATCCATTTGGCGGAAGAGGATCAGGAGAAGACATCATTTACCACACCTTGGGGAACTTATTGCTATTTGGTCATGCCATTTGGTTTGAAGAATGCTAGAGCTACTTATCAAAGGGCTATGATGGAAATATTTCATGACATGATGCATGGGTATTTAGAGGTGTATGTAGATGATTTACTGGTGAAATCCAGGACTAGGGCAGAACACTCGAGAGTTCTAGCTAAGGTGCTGCAAAGATCGAGGGAGTTCAATTTGAAAATGAATCCAAAAAAGTGCGTATTTGGTGTCTCGTCGGGCAAATTGCTTGGTTTCATTGTGAGTAAGAGGGGTATTGAAATAGATCCCAACAAAGCTAAAGCAATTAGGGATATGCCACCTCTGAAAAACCTAAGAGAAGTTCGAGGGTTAATCGGAAGGTTACAATTCATTCGTCGATTTGTGTCCCAGCACTCGCAAAGGTGCAAACCTTTCTACGAGTTGACTAAGTCAGGAGTAGAATTCCTTTAGAATTCTAAATGCCAAAAAGCTTTTGAAGGATTGAAGGAATATCTGGCCAATCCACCCGTCCTAATTCCACCCACGCCAGGTAAATCTTTAATCCTTTACATCTCAGTCTTGGACGACTCCGTGGGAGCTGTCCTAGCCCAAGCCGATGAAGCGGGCAAGGAAAGGGCGACCTATTACTTGTCCAAACTCCTCAACCCCTGTGAGCAGAAGTACACGGCTATGGAGAAAACTTATGCCGCCCTTGTCTGGGTAGTGCAGAAGTTGAAACATTACTTTCTAGCTCATGAAGTCCATCTGATTGCCCGAATGAACCCTATCAAGTTCCTTCTGAAAAAATCTGTCCTTACGGATAGATTAGCACGATGGCAAAGCTTTCTTTCTCAGTTTGACATCACCTACATTCAGCAAAAGGCGATCAAGGGGTATGCCATAGCTGAGCATCTCGCTCACCATCCTCTCCCCAAATTCGATCCTATCCAATCAGAGTTTCCAGATGAGGAACTAATGTCCACCAACCAATCAGATGATTACATGTGGACGTTACATTTTGATGGAGCTCTGAATTCCCAAGGGAAAGGAATCGACGTTGCCCTCCTGTCGCCTGAAGGCCTTACATTCCCACTGGCATACCAGCTCAAATTCCCAGTTACCAACAATATAGCTGAATATGAAGCTCTTCTAGCTGGCTTGGAACTCGCTCATTCTTTTCGTATCACTGAATTGTGAGTCGTAGGTGATAGTCAACTCATTCTTCACCAGGTGCTCACCAAATATCGCACTCGCGATCCCAAACTCAAGCCATACCAAGAACTCACTGCTGCCTTTGCCAAACTATTCACCAAGTTGATCTTTGTCCATGTCCCTCGTCACCAGAATATTCTGGCCGATGCCCTCGCCTCGTTGGCATCATCTTTAAGGTTCCCTCTAGGAAGATGGTTTGAGTCCATTTCCATCTACAAGCGTCACGCCCCTGCAGTTGATGACGCTTCCTACGTAGATATCAAGGACATGATAGCAAGAAAGGCCCTACAGGAAGAAATCCTTGAGAAGAGGGAAATCATGTTGGCAGAATTAGAAGAAGAATTGGTTGATGAAGAAAAGCCATGGTTTTACGAAATTGCCAAGTATTGCAAAGATCAGTCCTACCCTGGAGAAGCTACATCAGAAGATAGGAAAGCCATAAGGAGAGTGGCACAGAGATACATGTTGGTCGGAGGAGTGCTGTACAAGAGAAGTCTTACTGGTGTTCTTCTAAGATGTCTCGATGAAGAGGAGGTCTGGAAATGCGTCGAGGAAGCACACTCTGGTGTGTGCGGTGGCCATGTGAATAGCCAAATGCTTGTCAAAAAAATCCTTCGGCAAGGCTTTTACTGGCCCACCATGGAAGAGGATTGTGCCGTCTATGTCCGTAGGTGTGTCAAGTGTCAACTTCACGCCAATAAAATTCATTCCCCATCTTCTTCACTTCATCCAGTGTCCTCCCCATGGCCTTTCTCCATGTGAGCTTTCGATGTCATTGGTCCTCTTGGTAATCCTAACTCCCTCACTAAACAAAAATCATTCATCCTTACTGCAACGGAGTACTTCACCAAATGGGCCGAAGTCGAAGCTTACGTGGAAATTAAAGCATCAACAGTCTGCAAATTCATCATGAAGAACATCATCGCCAGGTTCGGCATTCCAAGCACAATCTTCACCGACAATGGGCCGTAATTCATTTCTCAGGACCTTCAGGACCTCTGCAAAAGGTATAAAATTGTATTGCATCATTCATCACCTTATTATCCACAAGGTAATGGCCAAGCAGAGGCCACTGATAAAACATTGATTAAAATCATAAAAAAGACCTGTGAGTCAAACAAGTTCTCGGATTGGCCAGAAAAGCTGATTGAGGCTTTATGGGCCTATCGCACTTCAATCCGTACTCCCACTGGGCAAACTCCGTTCGCCCTTACTTATGGGATGGAGGCGGTAGTTCCATATGAAATCTTGGTTCCTTCTCTCAGGGTACAATTGGACAAGGAGCTTCCCCTCGACGAACGTCGTGATTCGCTCCTTGCCCAATTGGAACTCTTAGATGAGAAACGGCTGGCCGCTACCGAGCATGCACGTGTATATCAGAACAGACTCACACGTTTTTATCAAAAGAAGGTCATTGAAAGGAAATTTCAAGTCGGTGAAATGGTAGTGAAAAGAATCTTTGTAAAACCTGGTGGGCCGCGTTCTAAACTCCAACCCAATTGGGAAGGACCATACGTGGTTCAAGCTGTGCATCCTGGCAACGCCTACAGGCTAGTCAATGCTGAGGGGATCGAGTTATCCCACCCTTGGAATGGGCTTTATCTTAAGAAGTACTACCCTTAGATAGGTGTACATAGTGTCAACAAAATGATGAAATGAAAAACAACAAAAAAAATAGAAAACAATGAAAACAACAAAAATATGTATATATACGACAACAAAAGCAAAAAATAGAAAAAAATGAAAAGAAGAAAAAAATTCAAAATACCAATGCATGGAGATTACCATGTAGTTAAGTCATTTCATTCAACCTCCATGTTGGGATAGGCCTATTAAGACTTGGTAGGTTCCGGGTCTTGGTTTGCCAGAACTGTGGAGATCCCTGTCCGGCTAGTTCGGCTTATGCCCCCCTCAAAAGAAGGCAACATACATGTACACATGTGTTCTATAAAAGATCGGTAGCATCGCTTATGGTGAGGCCTCACCCAGAAGGTCTCCAGAAGGCTTAAATCTTCATTCTTTCTCTTTTCGACCGAATGAGACAGCCGGCGCCCTTAAAACGCTGAGCATGGGAAACACAAACACGACCCCCCAGGGTAAGAGTAGGATCCAATTCTTCGAGCATGGGTCAGAGCACGAGAAGAGGGCAGTGTCCCCGCAGGCAGCCAAGAGGGATTCCATAATGTCAAAATACTATGTCCCTCGCAAAAATCTGTCAAGAAAAAATCAGAAAAGAAGAACAAAATCGAAGTCAAGTGAGAAGCCTGGTCGTAACCGTGCCTAATCCCACAAATGAAACCCCTTTGACTGAAAGTCAAATCCTATACAAAAGGGGTCATGAGATGCAAATGCTCAAGATTTGGTCTGAAGTTTGCCGAAAGGGGAAGTTAAGTGCGCCCCTACTGGCTCGCCCGGTTAACGGTTTTGCCGGTCCTCTCAGGAGGTTTGCTCCCAATATTCTTCCTTCTTCCCCTGAAGATGAAGGCTCAATGGAGTTCCCGAAGGGTGAAGCTTGCCAAAGCTTGTAACCTCATTTCAATACAAACATATGGTTGTCCATTTTTTGAAAAGCAAAAGCCATTGTCGTGAAGGAGTCTCCGTGTTTCTGGCCGGTCAAGACCCTTGTCTACCACCTTGATGTCTTCTTATCTAACCTCGGGCTTAGACCAATGCAAGCGCGTCACCTATGGGTGCGACGGCGTCTGATTCCG
The DNA here is from genome assembly GCA_022559845.1 of Amorphophallus konjac. NCBI lineage: Eukaryota > Viridiplantae > Streptophyta > Magnoliopsida > Alismatales > Araceae > Amorphophallus > Amorphophallus konjac. The sequence goes on from CM040122.1 coordinate 45,142,415, forward strand.
GGTCAGCGTCGCGCGGTTGGTCGTTTGGGTTCCAGGGTGTTCCATTACATATCATCTAGAGTTGTGAGCAAATAGACCCGGGTCGGGCAAATCATTTACCTTGAACACTTTTTGGGTGAATCCCTGTGGTCGGAAGCAACTGAGAGCCTAAGCATGGCATGACGATATTGTCATCAGGATAAGTCTTAGCCGGCGGGATTATCATTCGAGGAGTCTAGGGGCCCAAATCAACTTAGATGTGCACTTAGGATGCCTGGGAGGTTAGTAAGAAACCTTTGTTCTCATGCAGGTAAGATGTTATATCAAGTGGTCATCATGCATTAGCAAAAACAAAAATAAACAAAACAATACAAACAAAAAATTAACAAATCCAAAGATCCGAAAAAAAAAAGTAGAAAAATGCATATGCACAAAAAAAATGGAAATGTAAAAGATAAAAAATATATATAAACAAACAATAAAATAAAAAAATGAATAAAAATGTAAAAATAAAAAAATCACATTTCGCATGATTGCATTTGTATGCAACATCTCATTTTAAATTTTCGCTTGCATCTGTATGTTTGTGTGACACATTCATCATTATCTTTTATCATTGTCTTTGTTAATAAAGGCTTGCCCCTTAACTCGTTATCAAGGATAGTTCAAATCCACATCTGCTTATTGAGCAAGGGGCAAGTCAGAGCAGAAATACTGACTTGTTTGCTTAGATGTGTGCAGAGATTCGAGAGCTCAGAAAGAAGCAGAGAACCAAGCACAAAACATTTTATTCCACTCTCAACCGAAAAAACGAACAACAAGAGAGAGCTTACATTAGCTCCCACCCTCCTTCTCTACATTACTCGTCTCGCCGCTTTCCGGACAAGAAACTCTAGAAGGTGCTATCCAACCATGAAAAGCGGTACTTCTACCGCTTTGTGGTCCTCTTTCTATCTCCACTCCCCGACGTCGAACTGCGGGGATAGCAAAGAAGCTACTAACACGAAAGCCACGCTCTCGTGCCCTTCGATAGCGTTCCTCGCCATCCTTCAGCCACTGTTCGGCGAGACCGAGACTGGTCCTCAATTCAAATAGTTGGGCCTCCAGGACCATCCTCTCCTCTTTCTCGGCTGATCTTTTGGCCTTCTCTCTTTCCCTATCCTTTTCCCTTTCAGCACGTTCTCTCTCTTTGTCATCCCTTTCCAGCTGAAGGGTGATCCTCAGCTCCATGGCGTCCCGTGAAAAATTGTCATCTGAGTGACGCTGCAATTCTTTTTCCAGCTCCGCTATCCTGGCCTTCCCTTGTGATGCATGAGCAAACACCTCTTGCATCTCTTTGGCCTGCCATACCCGTCATTTCAGGGGTGTGATGAGACATAAACAGAGAAGCTCGGATAAGAGGAACCTTCACCTGCGCGGAAAGCATTCCCTCTGCCTCCGCGGCGTGCTGTGTTACACGGGCAAGCTGCTCGTGGAGCGAATCTAGTTCCGACGAAGGAATCCATAGACTGGAAGAAGCACCCTCTGCCCCTACTGCTGGTAGGGTTGCGTCGAGCCGAGCGCGCTATGATAGCAAGAAGTGGCAATGAGTGGCTAAACACCAGAAACCTAGGGGTATAATTAGGAATATGCATTTGCATACATACTCACCGAGACATGTAAAGCCTCACGGGTGTCACCCAACTCTTCCTCCGTGTCCGCCAAGTGAGCCCGCAAGTTCGCTATCATGGTATCACGGGCATCCTAAACCCATGTCATAGGAGTCAGCATTACATTTAAAAAAAATGATGAAAAAAAATAGAAAAAAAATGATCAAAAAGTGAGAAAGGAGATACACCTCCACAAGTCCCTCAGGATGAAGTCGCTCTGCGTACATCGCCCTGTAGAGACGAAGATAATCTTCACTATCTCGGGCGTGCGACTCCACGAGCATGCCACCCCGCTGCCAATCTTCATATTGTTCGGGGAAGCGCACCCGCCAGTCAACACAGGTTACCGGCCCACGTGTCTTCCTCCCGACGTGGGGTGGTGCGGTCATATCTACCCATTCCTGGGCAAGCCCTAGAGTCCTCATGACCAATCGTAGTCGGAGTGGCTCGATTTCATTCAGGCAGTGGACCCAAAGGTCCCGACCAAATCGAGGGCGACCTGTGATGACCCACGGCTGGTCGACATCGACCAAGCCTGAGTAAGGCCTCCAGATCACCTACGTTGGCATGCGTATATCTCCTTAATCACTCAAAAGGACCAAAAAAGAGTGGCAAAAGAAAAGACAAAAAAAATGGAGTCCTACCATCTCTGCGGGGAACTCTTGCAGCTCACGCCTTAATACCATCAGTTGGTAAGATAGAGAGGCTGTGCTCATAATGGGTTGCCACCGCCGAGCTAGTGGTGCCACAGCCACACGCCACTGTCGAGCTCGCCCCATTGGGATGTAGTAATAACTCCACACCTGTGTCGTCGCATGTCATCAGCATTTCATGAAATAGATTAGTTGCATTAACAAATAAATAAATAATTACCTGGAGAAACGGTATGAAGTCACTCACAGTCACCTCTCGATCTGTCCCTTGGGACAGACTTGCGAACAGATGCGCCAGCACGGCGGCTCCCCAGGCATATTGCCCTACCCTCTCTAGGTCCACCAAAAATTCTAGGAAACGACAATGGATATCGTCTCCTTTGGAACCCAGCAGTAACTTTCCCAGCAGGAAGAGGAAGAATATCCTCAAGTCTGTGTTTGACCTTTCCCAGCTACTGGCATCCACGCAATACACAGCGCGGGACCCTCTTTTCGCTCTGTCCATGAATTCCCCCAAGGACTCGTTATCACGGTGACGAGTGTCAGTCATCCCCAATGCCTCCATGATAGACGCCTTGGCTACTGACATGTTCTTTTGGTCCTTTAATTCCAGACCAAGAAGTTTCTGAGCCACTTCGTGATAATCGGGGTAGGTGACCCCGGTCACCGCCTCGCCATCCACTCTAAGGCCAGTAATTCGGGCCACATCTTTGAGACTGGGCACCATGTGCCTCCAAGGCATCAAGAAGGCACGACTCTCTGGGTCCCATCTCTCGCGTAATGCTTGGATGAGGGCGAGGTCGAGCTTAATGGGTTCGATCCGGAGGAATGCACCAAACCCCATCGCATCCAGCCGGGCTTTCTGGAAGTCAGGCAAGCCTCGATAGGCAGCCACCACTAATTCCCATGAGATGTGTGACCTCGTCATACTCTGTGGATTACACAGGAAGTGAGAAGCGGATGCATCATTGAAATATAAAAAAATAGAAAAAGAATGAGAAAGGAAGAAAGGGATCATGAAGAATGAGAGGGAAGAACTGGCTCGTTTACAAGCTCCGATTGGGTCCTCTCACTGAGCGGCCTTTCAACATCGGAGAGTCTCCTGGAACTACCACTGGATCTGCTCCTCTTCGAGGAGCGGGAAGACTCGCCCTCCACCCTGAAACTTGGACTCTCCCGCCATCTCAGAGAATGAGAAACTCTTACTCCTCCTGTCGACTTTTCACTCTTCTAACCAGTCTCCACAACTCCGTGCTTTCAAGTGAAGCAGGCGGGAGAGTATTTATAGGATTGAAGGGATATGATCCAGATCTATCTCAGTTCCTCTTGCAATGGGCCTTGTAACAAAGCACCCATCTTTCACTCGAAGTAAACGAGGTCGGGAGCATAGCGGGTTGATTCACACCCTACACATCTAGGTTCCCTGTGTTCATCATGATTCAAATAAATCTGAGATGAGGTCATCTACATGGAGAAAGGACAATGCAGGTCGACCTCTTCGAATTTGGGAGTGGACTCATCCACAGGAGAAAGGACAATGGAAGTCGATATCTTTGAATCTGAGAATGGACTCGTCTACATGGAAAGAGGACAGAAGGGCGGTTGGCATTTTTGAATTTGGTGGTACATCATTAAAATTTGTGATGGATTCTCCCGAAAGAAATGCCCAATGAGTCTGAGACACGATCCGTTATCTTAGGGGAGTTCTGTTAAACACGTCACATGGGGACGGCATGAAAAGAAGAGGCGTAGAAGAGAAGGAACGCATGGAGGGCAAACCTGTCACATGAGAGCATGTCGTTCCATTCATACGTCTATATAAACTGTCGTGTTCACCGTGAGAAGAGAGAGGGTGTACGAGCAACTTTCTAAATCTCGCACCACCCTCTTGGTCGTCTCTCTCCTCTCCTAAGAGGGAGGTCCCTAGGAGGTCATCTAGAGCTCTGCGACGTTGCAGTTATCTCATCGCATCGCACGTAGCGCTCCTCGCCCTCCTCTGGTCTCTCGCGACCTTGACAGCCGCGAAGCTCTTGAACTCGAGGTTGTTGGCTGAGCCGCCCCTTACTCTGCAATGGAGACTACACCAACCCCCGGAGCTCCTCCACCGTGAGCTCCAACTCTCCTCCAATCGACAGTGACTCTGAAGGAGTGACGTGTCCGAGCGCTGTGTCTTCCGGAGCTTCATCACTTGGGCCTCACGTGCCCTCCTCTCCTCTCGATCCCGATGTAGCTTTATTCATGCCTCTCTTTCCATTCTCTCCCAGTTTACTTCTCTCCTCGCCACCTGAAGAGAAATCCTCAGCTCCATAACATCTCAGGGCATCTTTCGCATACTGTAGTTGCTTCGGTCCCCCAGATCCTATCCGGTAACGGCCGACCATCACCCGACGTCCGCCATTCTAGTCACAAAGAAAAGGGGAGGGGAGAGACTGAAAGAGAGTGCAATGGCATTAAGGCTCTGCATTTATTTCAAGATAACATACATCAGGGTTTGGGCACCTCAGGCCTCAGTTTCCTGAGCTCCATTACATAAGCCTTCCATAGCTCTCGATCCTTACTCACAGACACCGTCACCTTCCTCGGAATGCTTACCTTCCACGAAGCTTTGATCGCCTTTACATCCTTCGCATCATCCTCCGTGCCCAGCTCTCTCTCCTTAATCAGAGGAAGGTTGGATAGCATAGGAAGAGAGTGTCGAGGAAGGCCAATTTGCAGGCAGCACTGGTGCGAGCTGTAAAGAACAAATTTGGTTGCACCGATAAGCTGGAGTTCAGCATCGGGAGAAGATCTTGTGAGAAGACCACGTGAAAGTAAACATGCTGGCACACAAGTGAACATATCTCGCGCCAAGGAGTTGAAGTGAGTACGCCAGTCGCCACGTGTCTTCAGATGGTGCATGCGATTCGCCACCTTCCCACTGAAGCCCAACACATCGGCCATGTAATGGAGGGGGTTTTGTTCGAAAATCCTGGAGGCGGTCTGTACCCCTTCGTGGTGATGAAATTTGAAGTGAAGATCAATCCAGCAGTTGAGGAGAAGCATGCACCCGTAAGGAGGCCTACCCATGCTGGAAGCCGTGAGACCACTGTAAAGATGCGTGAGGACAGTGGGCCCCACTCTCTTTCCCTCTCAAAGTCCACAAATCGCTACCAATTGGTCTTCCTCTACGATGTTGTCAGTACAAGGAAAGAGGAGAGCTCCTGCCAAACAAATTGTGAACCCTTTCATAAGCCCTTCTAAATGTTCATTATCTATCGACCCTTCTAAGGCAGTCACGGTCCAGTCTGCGAGCTTTTGTAAGTTGACTCCCTTCTGAATTTGAACGCTCTCTATGGTTCCAGATGGCATAAAGCTTCCAAGAACTTCCTCGGTAGATACCCTCTTCCACATCCGCGAAACCTTTATCCTATCATCCTTCATCGACCTTCTTAAGCCTAGCAGAAGTTCTGCCTCCTCGAGGAGGACCGTTGCCTCAAAAGTAGGAAAGATAAATGTGTTGGTTTCCGGATGCCAAACCTCCGCCAATGCACCCAGGGCCGCCCAATCCATGTAGATCTTGTCATAATACTTGGCATGGACCACCAACCCTTGGAGGTGCCATTTTGAAATAACGGCCCTCATACCGATAGTGATGTTGGACGTAAGCTTCGATAGCCAGGGCAGCATGGAGAATTTTCTCGGGCCCGAAAAAAGAGGATACGGCTGAAAGGAAGGAAAAGAAAAGAATGAAAAAGCGAGGGAGAACTTATGAAGGAAACTAGGAGAAAGAGTCAACTTACTGCCCGTGAGAGAATCCTCTCGCTCAGATGGCCTTCAATGTCGGTCAACTTCCTGAATTCGCGGCCGAACCTGCTCCTCTTGGCAGGATGGGAAGACCCGCCTTCCATCTTAAAAGGGCAGGATTTCTCTCCCCTCATCTCAAAAGAGCTTAACTCCCCGAACCACCAATGGATGAGCTTTTGCTAAGGATCAAAGGGGATACTTATAGTGAAAAAAGGGGGGGGGGGTAAAAAGGTAAATGTAAAGCATTTATGACAAGTTACTGTGGTGAATTTTAACCGGATGAATCTTGTCTGATTTGCGTCGTGTTTTCCCCTGCTCCTGTATTGGTGTGCGGACGTCCTGTACAGTCGAATGTAATTTTACTTCTTATGAAATAATCATTCTTCACTGCTTGATGTTCGGTGCAGGTTCCAAGAATAAAATGAAAATAAGAGAGCAAGAGGGCGCCATTGCCCTACCATGTCCCACCATCGGTCACTTCGGTGACTGATCCCACTGTGTCATGCATCCTAGTATATGATATCTACGTTATTAGAGCATGTCAAGGACCTTATGTCTTGAACGAATCTGGAGTTTGAGTTCCCCTCCAACAAAAACAGTGATAACTTCAGAAAAGTTCAAGACATACGGATAGGCCGTTGGGTTGTGGTAGCTTGGGGACGATGGTTCCATTCGGTAAAGTCGGTGCGGGGATAAACGGGCCCTAGCTCAGTATCGGCTCATCGAATTGGTATCCTGACCCGTCCTTAGCAGCTTAACAATATTATCCTTGGCTATCTTCTATTTTTAGTTTGTTTTAATTTTTCCTTTAAACCCAGCATGCATTCATGTAGGACTTTGATATCACTGTGGAAGATCATTCATTTAACTCGATTGTGAGGGCCGCTGTGCTTAAATTCTTGACTAATATGGGAAATTACATTCTGAATCGAGTACTGAGTTTATGTGAAACCATCTTGGGCTGGTTGGCCAAAACAGACCTTTGTTTGGATTTATCAGCTACCCTTTTTATTTACTCCATTGGACCCACCTTGGTCGCAGCACTTCCACATTGGCTGGTAACTGCTCCCCAAGGTGAAACCTGCGGGTCAATGACTCAGGTACTTCCGCGCCGAGAAGTTGGTCCCTCTTTCTGTTAGTCTTTTGTTATTTCCAGCCAAACAATCGTTGATTTCGGAGGACCTTCTTCAAGGTTGTTTTGTTGAAACTCAGGAAAGATTCCAATCACGTAGTGTTAAAAACGTGTCTCATCACGCCTTGGCATCCACTTTTCAGTCCACTCCCCACTCCATTTCATTACACTTCTATTCCATTCCACTCCGTGTCATTCCCCTGCAAAGCAGACGCCAAGGCGGGGCAAGCTGTAGACACGGCATTTTAGCATTATGCTGAGCAGATCCCGTATTACACTAAGACGCCCCAAAGCAGCTCACACGGTTAAGTTAGTTGAGTAATCTCTAATTTAATCTGATGATCTCGTCTCACGAAAAGAAAATTGTAGTTTCTTGAATAAAAACTCTTGTTAATGGGCTTGGCCCATCCTTTTAATCCTAAAAGAGGGGGGGGGGTTCATTGTGTGCTAATGGGCTTGGCCCATTCCTATTCAAAAATAAATAAATAAAATTTTAATTCGCATGGCCCCATCTTTTATTGCCCAACTTATTCACTTCCTCCATTTCCCACGGATCTTGCTCCCTCTCTCAACCCCACACACTTAAACCTCCCACTCCTTGCCTCCTACACATGGCAGTCCCTATCTCTCCTCTCCCATCGCACCCATCTCCCACTGGGACCTCCCTCCTTTGCCTCCTCAACTCCTCACGCACGCCGGCGAGCCCCCCCTCTTTCATGACCATTCTTGCCATCCCCCTCTCCCGTCGACTACAACCTTCATGTAACCACCATTGTCCAGACACATCCACCACCACCTCCATAACCACATGCTCTCCCTGCTAACTCCTCCCCCCACTGCCACCTCTCTCCCTCTTCTTCTGTCCCAAAAACATCACACACACAACCTCACAGCAGCCAACTCCCTCTCTACAGCCATCGCCTACTCTTCCACTCTCATCTCTCCCCCTCTCTAACCTCTCCCATCTACAGACGCAGCCTCCTTACGCGACCCCCGGCTGCCACCGTCGACCGTCGCCGTAGCGCCCATGACTTCGCCACCGAAGCCCTCCGCACGCCACGTCATCGTCGAGCTCGTCTCCGCCGGCCACCCCTACGCGAAGCCCGCCCCAACGCCGTGAGGCCACCCCCACGCCCATCGCCGCTGTTCACAGCCGGCCACGCCCCCCTGCCGCCGTCGTCGTCCACTCCACTTCCAGCTGCACCGACGTCACCGCCATCTTTCTCCCGCGAATGCCACCGAGCTCAACGTCGCCACCCCACCCCCTGTTGTCGTGAGCACCACCTTCACCGCTGGACGTCCCCCGTACGTCGCCTTCGAGCTTGTTTGCACCATCTCCGGCTGCCACCGTCCACACCGCTTGCAACTTCTTCACCGTCGCCGCCGTCGTCGTCCGGTCGCCCACGAGCCGCGAGCACCCTCCACCTCCGCCACCGTTTCCGGCCCGACCAACGTCACCACCGTCTCCACCATCGCCGTGCCCGTCCGCCACGCCGCCAGCTCGCCTGCACCGCCGTTGCCTGCACCACCGCTGCCCCCCCTCTCTCATCTCATCTCTCTCTCTCCTCCTCATCCTCTCCCGCGTCCTCCTCCTCTCTCTCCCTTTCCCTCTCTAACTCTCCTTCTCTGAACTCTATCAAACCCCCTTCGCCTCCCTCTTCCTCTCTCTCCCTCTCCCTCTTGTTGTCTCTCTCCCCATTTCCATCCCCTTTCTCTCTTTCTCTTTCTGCCACCCCCCACGCTGTTGCGTCTTCCCCTCTCTCTTTCTCACGCACTCGCCCACACCCCTCTCTCTCTCTCTTCCTCACTCCCCCTCTCACCCCTCCTTTCTTCCTCATCTCTCTCTCATCCCCTTTTCTCTCTCTCTCCTCTCCCTCTCTCTCCCCCCTTCGCTGTCTCTCTCTTCCTCTCTCTCTCCCTCTTGTTTCTCCCCCTGCATCTCTCTTCTCTCTCTTCTCTTCCCTCTCATCTCTCCTCTCTCTCTTTCTCCCTCCACATCTCTTTTCCCTTCTCTCTCTCCCCTCTCCCTCTCTTTCTCATGCACTCGCCCTCCCCCTCTCTCTCTATTTTAATTTTTTTCCCTCTCTCTCTCCCCATTTCTCTCACCGTTTCTCCGTCTCCCTCTCATACTTTCTTTTCCTTATTTCTTTTCCTCTTCTCTCTTCCCCCCTCTCCCCGTCTCGATCTCTCTCCTGACCTCTCTTTTATTTTTCTCTGCTTCTTTCTCTCAGCCTCTTGCGATTTATATCTTTTTTTTCCTTTCCCTCTCCCTCTTCTCTCCATCCACTGAATTCCCTCTCACGTTACCTTCTTCTTTTTTCAAGTTCACACTGCACACTCACGTGCACTCCTTGCACCTTCATGTTCACTGCACCCGCACATGCACTAATTACATCTTTCACAATCACATACACACACTATGCACCAGTGATGTATATTTGTACATGTAATTCGTTCAGGTAGTTCTTTTGATTTTTATTAACATATTCACTCCTTTATCTCTATATATATTTATATACATATACTTATATAGAAGAGTATATGTATATTCATATAGTATGTATATAATGTATACTCCCATATATTATATATATATATAGCTTATGTTCATCTTTGTAAATATATATATATATATATATATATGTCTATTTGCATGGTTGAGTGATTTATGCTAGTTCGTTATCCTTCTGACTGTTATCTTTTTGAATGTGCAGAAATAAAAGCGGCCTTCGGCCCAATTAGCTCTCCCACGTGTTTCTATACACGGGGAAGCCGTTTCGTCCCACCGTTCGCTCGCCCCGTGCTTGCGTTCCCATCAGCGTTTCTTTTCTTGCTTTTATTATTCTGTTGTGTTTTTAGTCTGTTATCCATGTTATTAGTGTTTTATCCCATGAATTGTTATCATATCACTTTTTTGATTTAATTTTGTGTTTGTTCAATTTTGCAGGGCAACCAATTGAAAGCCCTCTTCTTCGGCCTGCCGAACGAAGAGGAAGAAGGAACCCACGTCATCCCGCGTCAAAGGCAGAAGCGATCAATCAATTCGGGGCCCTCGGTCCCTGGCGATCACACCACAAAACGCGTGTTTGTAATTTTTATTTTGTGTTAATAATACCCGCGGAGAGTTAAATCCCGCACGGGTTGGCCTGTACTATAATCAGCCGCGGTGAGTCATTTCACCATGGTCATTTACTTTCAGCACTTCATTTCTGTGCTTTGTTATATTACTGTTAAAATCCCGCAAGGACCAATGTCCTGCGGCGGTTTGTTTACTCTCTGTTATATTTTTGCTATTATAACTGTGTGAGGAGTGATATGCCGTTCCAAATTCCGAGTCTACGTGTATCTTTGTGTCCGCCAATTTCTACTACGTAGAGTCCCAGGCTCTCACCCGGTATATAGAAAACTACTCTCGGAATGGTAGGTCACGCCTACCAGGAAGGGGTTCAGTTTGCGTGAGAGGGTCTTCGGATCCCTATCTCTGCCCTGTACCGGAATTCGGTAAGTCTAGGTTCTCTGCGTTCTCCTACAGAGTGCCCTTTCAGGTCATACTCTCCACCTTTTTTATCACCCCCCTTTATGCACGCGTTTTCATCATTTTTTTTTCTTTCACTAAGAGAGGGAGAAACCCCATCTCTCTCTCTCAGTCCACCACGTGACACGTTCACAATAATACTATTTTATAAATTTTAAAATAATATTTTAGTTTACATCACTTGGCATAGAATTTAGATATGTTTGAACGTACAAATTACGGAGAGACATTCAATATTTTTAAATTTTAGCCTTCCTTTCGGTAGTTATCCACAACATTAAGTACTTTTTGGATATTTTAAGATGAAGGTTACAAGAGTCATATTAGCCGCGAATTGAAGTAGGATAGTCATTCCTTATAACATGGGGAGGGGGGGGGAATTTGCTGCTTTATTGAGTTTATTAAGATCAATATGGAATTCCTCAAATAAAATAAAAGAGAACCTTTTTATGTGGTTTTTGTTGTTGTTGATATTGTTTGCGATGCTTTTGCTGGTGATACATATTTTGTGGTGTTCCTTGACAGCTGACATTGTTTCTATGTTTAGATTGACAAGAAATTGCATAGAGAAATTGTTGATTAGAAAGGATTTTGATTGTAGACATATCTCTAAAACACGTCCTTTTGTAGAAATAGGTAAGAGCAAGAGGGTTCAGCCTACTCCAAGGTTATTAATTAATTGTTCTACTTTTAGAACATGATTCTCTACTTTCTAAAATTTTAGTGAATTCCCAAATAGTTCTTAATTACATGTCTTCAGCATATTCCTTATAGTTTTAAGCTTAGGACCATGGCCAAAAAGAGAAGAGGTTGCAGATATGAAGATCTTAAGCCAGTGATTGGATCATGAGGGGTGGGGCTTTCCTCTTATTGCGAGGCCATGTATGAAAATGAAAATGGCCAGAATAAAATGTTGACTAAAACATTTATATATATGGCATATAAATTGATGTATATGATTCTTTATGTTTGGTTATGAAATCCTCTGGGGATTATAAGGGAGTAGGATATAGGTGCAGAGCGAATATGAGACGACGAGAGTAAGCAGTTCACAAATGCGTTTTCTTAAAGAAACTCATATTTAGATGTGGGAATGACTATGTATCTATGTGCCTCAACATGTAGATTGCAAGTTGCTAGAGATGTTGTCTACATGATCTGCCTGCTGTGGCTTTCTAGGTAATAAAGTGCAGGTTACTGCTTGGTTAGAAGTAGTACTAGCTGATCACTTGTTACAGAAATGAGACTTGAAACTTGCTTCTTGTGTTGAGGTTTTAAATTATGCTATATCTTTCGAAACTAGAATGCACTATTATATTAGTTTCGCTTAAATATTTTGATGTTCTAAAGTGATTGCATATTGTAAAACTTCAACATTGTTTAGTAACACGTAACAATTTATTTCATAAATAGTTGTTTTATCTTGATAGACTAACCTTCAAATAACATACAAAGAGCAATGATTAAAAGAACATCATTGGACTGTGATGATAATTAAAAACATGTGAACCCAAATGAAATTAGCCATGCATGTGTTCTGACACAATCCAATCCAATCTCAAATCTTGAACCAAGACAAAATTAGGTCTTCTTTGGAATTATAAATGAAAGGATCAAGAGAATGAAATTATCAGGGAAAAGGAAGGGAAAGTTTGATCTACCCACATGTACATTGTACATAAATATTCACATTCTATTTATAGTATCCATGTCGTTGTCAGCCTACCACAAATACTATACATTTGGGACTATAAGCACCTCAATACTTAAGACAACATTTCCCAAATTCTTTCTTCTTCGTAGCACAGAATCAAAGCTAAGATTCCCTAACACCTAGTTTTTTGGAAGCCATGTGACATATCCACCCTCCTCTGGTGAGGGGAACAACATCCTTGCATGGAAGATGTATGGCAAAGTACAAAAGCTGATTTCTCCCTAGACTCCTTGTTTGGAAGCCATGTGAATGTTTTATGCTTCTTTTATGCTTATGACTAGGGTGGACAAGATTGGCGTATCTGAGGGCTGAACTGACCCTTTCTTGATATAAAGATTGCCAAGCAAGTCAGTTTCCAATGAGGAACATCTTGGCTCCCCATGCATGGTTCACTCAATGATGGGATTTGCCCTTGTCGTTGCAACATATCCACATCAGATTATTATGCCATGTTCCGCAGGTTACCAGAATGCTTTCTATTGCCAGATCACATTGGACAATGCACACATGTGGGGGAGAGAGAGAGAGAAGTATAGTGGATTTGGGATGCTTATAGTGGCCAGAAAGCTCACCCAGCCTGTAGAGATTTCTGATGTTCCAAACATCGTAAGAGGAAAGTGAGGGGGAGGAGGTTAGAAGGCACTTAATGATGCCTCAGGCAGAGCCAAATAAGTGTGCAAAGCCCTAATGCCCCTCTTAGCCAGTGTCGTGTTGGAAATGACAAGAAATGACTAGCCAGACTTGCTGTTGTAGCCTAGATTAGCCCAATCTCATATTGGAGAATCAGGCCTTGTTCGAGCTAAGGATCAAGGAATGGTGGGCCTGAATCAGATTGGCCCATTCAAAAAGGATGTAGACCAACGAATCTAATCTGAGTTCACTTGCTCTATATTACAATTGGCCACTTATATAGTTCTTCCTCACTATGTGTCAAAATTGAATGCATCTTCAGATGAGCACTCATAGTTTTCCACTGACTGTAGATGTAGCCCTTTCTTGTTTGAGGCTTCCACTCTATTGAATTAAAGATGCATGCCTATTGACCGGAATACTAAATTTTGGCAATGCAATCTTGAGACAGACAATAACAACTGCAAGTTGCAAAAGTGACTAACTCAACTTGATTTGCCTACCGAACTCCCAAAATAGACAACCTACTGAACAAGCAACAAATAAAAGCATGATCAATAGTGGCATCTCTTCTCGCCTGATCTTTCTTATGTCTATAGTAGAATGGTGATTAGACAAATGTCTGCCAACTGACTCCAAGAGAATATCTCCTACTTTCCTATGAACTACCCTTGTTTGTTGGTTGAATTCCCTTTTTCTAAAGTGCAATGCTCCACAAAAACAACCAGGCATCACCTCCAGAGATCAGCTAAAGTGCAAAGCCCATGTTTGTTGGATTGAGCTTTTTTTGTACGAGATCCTGCTTATTAATCTTTTATTGTCATCGTTGATAGGCTATTGTTGCAGAGAAGAGAAGGACTTTGTTCAACATATTGGTAACATAAGGTGTGGGAATAGAACTTGTGTTGGTTATGTATGTCCTTAAGCCAATCATAACATGTACAATCTTGTTCAGTAATAATGACAAAGGCTTTTAATATTCATTATGTGTGATTCATTTATCATTTCATAATGAAGTCCATGAATATGCGCAATGGATATAAATTATGATCAGATCATAACAATGAGATTAGTATCTTTTAAACGCATATTCTTAATTGTTCCTAGTCGGGGATATCTGAGAAGGACATCAGATATCCAGTGAGTGTAGTACAGGTTGCACCTGCTCATATGATGAGGGTGGATGGTCTCATAGACACTTGTGTGGAGACACTAGGGTGAACTTGTAGGTGCTCATTGATGAATGAGTTCATTGAACTGATCCAACATGAATCACTGGATGGTAATATTACCTGACTGTCAACTAATTAGATTCATCGTCACAGTGGCGTGATTGGTCCTTTGACCTGAGACACCAAGGACATCTTGTCGGTGGACTTTTGGGTTTTGACCTTAGCTTATAGATCTCTAGTCATGAGGTCTTAATCAGTTATGTGATCAAATCTAGTGGAATACCTTCGAAGGTGATTGTGTGATCAATACGGGATCATTCACTCTCGGTAATTGAGAGAGAATACTCTAAGGAGTGATGCCTGGGAGTCCCTGGCCAGGGCAAGACAACATATCAGAAAAGGAGTTTTCTGGTAATGCTTTTATGGCATCTAATCCAAGTGAGTGTGTGTTCTTGGGTTTGACAGTTAACCATACCCTCAAGCACACTGGAGAGCATTGTATGAGTGAAGGACTATAGTCACGTGGTAACTGTTGATAGAAGGGTTCCTTGAGCGGGTTGCTGAACCCCATTGCATTCTAGGATCATGCGGTGTTGCTTGGCACCCAACCTGATCAGAAGCCCAATCAATTATCATGAGATGATAATTAGATGAAGTGTTTATTTAATATGAGATACTAAATAAACTAATTTTACCAATAAGGGGTTATTGGGCTATTGGGCTGAAAACTGGACTGGCACTGGGGCCTAGAGGGTCACATGCATATAGGTTCTTTGGTTAGGGGATATTAAGTGGGTATTTATATTAATCCGGTGACTTTTATGAAAAGTGGAATGGATTAATATAAATACATGCCAAAGGGAAACCCTGGGCCAAGCTCCAAGGTTTTCCCACGCTGTGGCAGCCGCCCCTCCTCCATCTCTTCTCTCTGGTCGCCCCTTCTCTCTCCTGTAGGAGCACAAGGTCGCATGCCACCCCGAGTGCCTGTGACGAGGAGTCGAGCGAGAGAGCAACCACTGAGACACGATACGAGGACGATCCCTCAACCTGCGAACCGTGTGGATACCGCTAGAGTCTGGGCACGTGCGCGGCTAGCGGCGTCGCTCAGTAGGAATCAACCCTCGGTCGCAGATCCGACTCCGCACAAGGTGAAGATCTAATATTCTGTTGCTTAGTTTTATAGAAACGGATCAAGGGCCGTAGGGATTTAAGAGGAGAAAAATTTTAAATTCTGCTGCGTTGTCACATCTCTCATATCCTATCTAGTCCCCATGCGATCCTTACAACTTGAACCAGTAGAGTTGATCCAGGTTTGGACTGTGCCACAGTCTAAGTTATTAAAAAAGTGTAAATTAAAAATTGGGGCAAAAAATTTATCCCTGGTAACTGGATGATCATATTTGGTCCCTGCCTGAGTTTAGCCCGATCTACCAAGTTCAACCAATTTTTAATTTCATGGGAGCTTCTTAAACTTTGTAGTGCTCATTTTTGAAACATTTCTTTTGCATTTCATGATGAAGCCCATGCATATTTTTCTTGATCCATCATTCTTTTGAGAAACTATATGATGCTACTACCCAGTAACTAATCTTGACGTTTATATTGTAGTCTACGTGGCATACTTCTATTGAAAATTCCAAATGTCATGGTGGCTAACTTTTAGCATTTGAAGATTGCATTGAAGTTAGAAAAAGAACTAACATTTTTATGAATTGTCAAACTTTGGTCAAATTTATTTTTTTCCTAGTTTTGCTCAGATTTCCACTTAAATTAGAGATTTTCTTGACATTTCTAGAGTCCATGTTGTTTGAGCACTATTAGCTATTCATGCCAAATATCTAAATCCTAGACTTTATGTTCATGGCTTCAAGCTCACTGCTGACTGCTGATGATCATACATAGTAATATATAGTGTAGGGTTGCTTTAATATTTGTGAACATTTCCCTAAAAAACTTATGTTCCGTTGGCAAATACATTGTTACAACATACAATAAAAGTATATATGAGTGCATTTTATTTATGTGTAAATGCTTTGCATTCCCTAGGTAAGGAGGGGATGTGATATTTTACAAAGTGAGCATGAGAGATACATAAGTGAAGATAACATTTGTTGGACAACCTATCATAATCAGAGACTATCCCAAGGCATGGTTTTGGCAATGTTCTGATAGCAAAATGAGATTACCTTTTAACACATTTTTATTTTCAAAATATTTAAGATATTAAAGCTTTCTACGTTCGGGCAAATGATGATGGGAAAACAATTGTCGTAATATATCTGCTGGTTCCACGAGTATGTAACTTTTCCATTTATATGTTTTTCCTTTCTATCTGCATAGACAATGGTAAAGTTTCTAAGCTTTTGTTCACTTTATATCTACGTATACATGGTAAAGGTTGACTTTACTTCTTTCTGGGCAGGGCCTACATGTTTATATGCAAATAGCAGAAGGATCCTCATCCAACCTCAGGGCAATGTTTGAGGAGTTTCTTGGCCAATGGAAATATGTAGGACACTCTTTGCTTTTTCTAAATTAAGAGGCAAAACATTTACCTTCATAATGCAGAAGATGGACACATCTCAGTGTAAAGAAGTATCTGCATATGGTTGAGTTTTATGTTATTACTATTCTTGGAGTGTTGTAAATGATATTGATCTTGCCATCTCCTAGATAGAAAGTAGAGTTACCAAAAGAAAGGTGACAAGTGAGGATGTGACTCACTCTTGTTCATAATTGCACTCTACTTTTGTGGTGGACCCAATTGTTTATACTTTTCTACATTTTTCTTGGATATCTATGTCTTGGTGTTTTAACCAATATCTATGTCTTGGTGTTTTAACAAATGCATAGAGTTAAAACCTTTCACATTTTGATCATATAAGAATGTGCTTTAGAAACATGGTTACATTTTGAATGAAATAAGGACCTTACATTATTGTATATAATACTGCATTCAAAGTTTTGTGATCTTACTTTTATGTCCTGCAAGTAATAGCTTTTGTATTATATTGTGCATTCTAAGATTTTGCAGATAGTAAATGAATTTTCTTTTAAGAACATGTGATAGCTTATGATTATTTAGTTTGAAATTTATAGAGTTGGTTGCTTTTTCTTTTGTAGCTTCTTTATAGGTCAGACTATATTTTCTTTAAAGTTACCCAACACAACCTATCGAGATCTTTTCGTCAAGAAATATATAGTCATGGTGATGTAGATTTAGTTCATCAATATGTTTTTTTAATTTATGATGTTAATTATGTATAATTACTCTTTATCTATATACATTTTAGATAGATGTAGATTACTTTTTCTTCATTTATGGAGACTTATAAAATTGCTTTACATGTACTATGGATTTATTATTTTTTGAACGAATATCTTTATTAAGACTTAATCATGTAAATATATGTTCCTCAATTATCTTCAATGAATGAGATTTGTAAATAGGTGTGAATGAGAATTGTGTGGATCAACATGGCTGTGAGTTATACAATCTATGAATGTGAAAATATGAATGGATGCACTATTATAAGTGATGAGAGCACATATACTAATAGGATTTAAAAAAAAAGATAAAATATTCCTACATTTTGTTATTAACCGACGTTAAATCATTTTCCTACATTTTTTAAAAAGTGATGTTAATACTTATTCATACGTTTCTTCTACTATCTGGCAAAAGGTAATATATACGTTTTCAGAAACATAGATATATCCTTTTATATGTGTGTTTGTAGATGATTTTTACTTACGCTTCAGTTGGACAGCGTAAGTATAGGTTGATCTATACCTACATTTCATTGAAATGTAGGTATAACCTATAGTCACACGAGCAAGTGTCACGTTTTCAAAGCGTGATAAGGAAACGTAGGTAAAAGCCTGCTTTGTTGTAGTGGATGACACCCCGCATCGCGATGGATCCCACCACCTTCAGGGCCATCATGGCCAAGCTTGGTGAGATATCAATAGCGCTGGACTCTGTCGACCGTTCGTTGATGAGGTTTAAGGCCGGCATGGACAGGTTGCTTCCTCACCAAAAGCCCACTTGCCTCGACTAGTCTCCCCATCTAGCAACTTGCGCAGAGCCAACGTGCACTGATCCAGCCCCAATTCCCTCTCTGGATGCTCTTGAGGCCCCTGGGACTGAACCTCCTCCGAACGAGGAGCCGCTATCAGAGGTGACCTATGAGGCCGACCTAGTGTTGATCGCTCAATACAAGGAAGAAGAACTCAAGTGGGAGCCACCGCTAGATTCCCAGGCATCGGTGAATCCGTCATGTCCTTCTTCTCTGCTTGAGTCGACGGCTGTCGACCTCCTCACCGATTCCATGGCAGGGGTTTCTCCCAATGTCACCAGCTAGGGATCTCGCCCCTTCCCCATCTCCACTGAATCGGGCAATGACCCTGCCTTGGCAAACTCCCTTGGTAGATCTCAGTGATTGTGGAGCGGTGGATGATGCTTCGCCTGCACTCGAGCTCCCCAGTGACTGCAGAATGGTGGAAAGCGATACTCCTTCACTTGGCCTAGGTGAGCATCTCTCTAACCTGGTCCATTGTAATCAAGGCCATCTATGTGATTTGTGTCCTGCTCCCTTGCTTCCTCAAGGCCCAATGGGCTGGGCTCCCATGATTGAACTGCCTATGGCTGCACCCCATTAATTTGGTGGTGGAACAGGCCCTCGTATATTTTTATGAGGTCGGCGAGCATGACCACATTTTGAGTCCATCACATTCCTCTTCTCCAATGGTCAACTCTTCCTCAACATCTTCAAGTCGTTAGAAACACAACTCTTATCTGAGTCATAAAGGTGGTATTAGAATCAGATTTCTTGTCCCCTGGGCTCGTTCTCCAAGCCCTCCATGCAATAGTCCTCCTTGAGCTGTTGCTACTGATTGCGCAATTTTGGATTCAACTTCAGCATTTTTTTTTGCAAAACTCATGGAGTCAAATGTTAAGGGGTCATGCTTGTATCCTCATTGTTGCTCTAAATGTTAATGCACTCTCATTGATCCCTCAAGAGGCTTAAACTCAAAATCCACTAGACAATGAAGCTTTCCTTGCAGTTCACAAGGCTTGGGTTGACAATTATCTACCGGAAGAGTCCAATCAAGAAGAAGAAGATGATAAAGAAGATAGGTGCCCCCGTCGCCCAGGTCTTCATCCCCGATCCCTACTTCTCCATACTTTTTCTTAGGATCGTTCATCTTTGTAATTATTAGAGAATTCCCTCCCCAACTTAGGTTTTTCTATTTGCATGTGCCGCATAGTCTCTTAATTTAGTCTTTCTTCGTTCCTTCGGCTGGCCTTGACATTGTCCGAAGGGTCCGACCTTTCATCTGGCTAATGCCCCCCGAAACCTTGTATGTGGCTATTCGCCCTATGTTCTTTTTTCTTTAAAAAAGCAAGAAAAAACATATTTTCAAGCGTCATTGTATGGTCGTTTATATTGTACACTTATTCTGAGCATATATATATATAATTTTAAGGACATAGGAAGGTACGTACAAGAGTGAGGTTTAATAAAGAGTATGAAAGTAAATTACAAATATCCAACTTGTTTGCATCCCTGGTGGTGAATTTCTTTTGAAGATAATATTATTTTTTAAATTTTAAAATAGTGTTTTAGTTTACATCACTTGACATAGAATTTAGATATGTTGAACGTACAAATTACGGAGAGACATTCAATATTTTTTAATTTTAGCCTTTATTTTAGACAGTGTGTTAGAAAAATAGTGCCTTTTTATCCCTTGTGACAGAAATGATACTTAGGAGAAATTCCCCTCTTTTGATTTCCTTGATCCTAGTGTGTCTCTATTAGAATTTTTAAAAGTTTTTATCTTTTCCTACTAATTTTCACTAACATAAATTTTTGCGTCGTTAATGTCATTTTCCCGACCTCAATATATACAATGCATGAACGGGTAACCCGATAATCATACTCAGACATTATAATTAGTGTACTGTAAATATAGAAGATAAGAAATTAATTCTCAAGGGCGAATCCTTGTCCTTCACAGAAGCTGAAAATTGATCAGATTATCGAATGCTAGATTATCGTCAATTTACTTTCGATATGAATCTGCATTTTGATATCAACAAGCGAACTGAATTATGGACAACGGCACAGGCTTGCATCAGGAATGCAGCTTAGAAGTAGCTGAAATGGCTAAAACTTCATAAGCTATTACAAGTATCCAAGCAGAGTGTGCAGTCAGACGCCGTCGTTACAGGGACAGACATACATACATAAATACATACGTAATAACGAGTTCAATAAAGAAGAGATATGGATATAGAAGACAGGCGCCTGAGAGAAACGTGTGCACCCTCAGGCCACGACGAGGCAACCCATCATCGCCATGCCCACGCCCATCAGGAGCGAGACTGCAAGGCTGGTGGATCCGGAAGCGGAGGGGCCGTCGGCGGGAGCAGCTGCTGCTTGCCAGCTATGGAGCATCGCCGGCAGGTCGACCGGCTTCTCCGCACTCGCTGCTGGCAGTACACCGTCGTACAGTTTATCCACCTTCATCCTGATGGGATTGATGTGGTCGCAATTAATGCCCGACTCCGTCCAGCTCGCCGACTCCGCTGCACGTACGTACGTGTTCAATTGTGCATTAAATTTACCATGCAGATTAATTAACTGGTCTAAGAGAGAGGAGTAAGGTCGACATAATTTATTTTAATAAATCTAAATAATTTAAATAATATTTTAATTAAAAAATTAAATAAATATATGGATCTGATCACTACTCTCTTGCACCAATCAACTCACCGTGGCCAAATGCTATATATATATATATATATATATATATATATATACTACTGCGGTGATACATTTCATAACATTATTCCTCAGATCATAACAGCAAACAGTAGCCTTTAATGTCCTGCTACTGCAGAAGAAGGAGGCTCTCACCGGGGATGTTGGAGGCGACGTCCCGCCCAGGGCTCATCGGAGGATGATCGCCGGTTTCTGCTCCCGCTGCACCCAACGACGTCGTCAGTGGCGCCATGACCAGTGCAATCAACAGACCCACCACAACGGCATACGCCTGGAGGAGACCGGCCATTTTGCAGCTTAATTAATTAAACTACGGATACCCAAACTGGAGGACACAGAGAGGACAGAGAGGGAGGCTCAGCTGGGAGTTGAGATGATCGAGCAGTGGAACCATCGTACGTGGATTTATAGGCTTTTGGAAGTCCCAACCAAACCAGATGTACGTACGTACTCTCACGCGCACCCATACGTTAATATCTCCCTCTCATCATTCGCCCTCGTGGAGATCACCCTCAAAGGAGGAAGGTGACGCCACACATGAATTGCATGTTCAGATCGCGGGGTACCATCACATCACATGCATGCCAATCTGTGTCCATCGAAACCTTAAACCCAACCTCCGGGTACGGACGTCGCTTTCTTGTGGATCGATCAGCGTGAACTTAATTGACAATTAACAATATCAGTGAACCGATCGATCGATCGAGTTAGAACTATATTCGATAAGATAATATATATGTAGTATATATATGCGATTACAACCGATGGGTAATGCATGGTGTTTAAAGAAGGATCCTCATAAAAAGCAATCACATTTAAATTGGAATTCAATACATGATCAGATCTAATTGATACGGTTATATTCAATACATGATCCTCATAAAAAGCAATCACATCTTTGATTGATGGTATATTTAATCAACAAATAAATTAGTGATTAAGGGAGCATTCAATTATAAACCAATTAAAGAGGAACATATATATATATATATATATATATATATATATCCTTACCAACTATTGAGAAATATTAAATAAAATGTATTAGAACGTAAATGTAAAATAAATGTTCTCATGATCTGACAAATACTCCTGGATCTTGCATAAAGAAGTTAAGATCAATATGATTTTGATACGAAAGCAGGAACAAGAAAATCAAGTAATTGACAAAAAATCATCAATCATGAAAGTGAAAGAGCGTAGGAAAAATAAAAATAATGGAAAAAATGAACGCTGAAATGGAATTCTAGATCATGGAGCTAGGACAAATTAAGATCGTTAAACGACTGCATTAATTCTCACCAGTCACTTTTCAAACTTGGCTTAGCCTTTAAGTCCATGGGCATGCATGTTAATTTCCATAGGTATCATGTGTTTCGCAATTAAACTTGAATTCTTTATCATTATTCAAAAGCTTGAGAATGAAACACTTAAAAGGATTGACTCATTTTGGAATTTAATATAAGGCCAGAAAAAATATCGTGCAAGTTCTAGTTGATTATATACACATGCTTCGCTCTAATATTTTCTTAAAAGGATTATTGTTTATTTTTAGAAGCTTAATACCAACCTTAATGCGACGTATTTGAAACCGATTAGAGACGGAAGACATCCTTTGAATTATTCTTATTGTAAATTTGTGATGGAAATTTATCCATCACAAATCCATCTCAAATTAACTCTCAAACTAAAGATACAAATTTTCATATCAAATTAACTCTTGGTTGAAAATGTGACTGTTTGATTTTAGTTTGACGAAGATGCGACTATTGAATTTACTCTCGATCTAAATTTGAGCGTTAGATTTAAGCCATTTGAAGATGATCCAACTATTAGATTTACTCCCAATCTAAATCTATCTAGTCCCGATTAAAATTTGATTAAGATATGGTAGTTAGATTTACGACTAATCTAACTCTGACCGATGAATTTATGTTTTTATAAAACTTAGTTCAACCGTTAAAGTCCCCGCCGAAGGAGGGGTAAATTATTCGTTCGCAAAATCATCCTAAATTCGTCACTAATTTGGGATAGAAATATTCCCGTAAGAAATCTATCACAAATTAGTGACGAAAATTGAGACGGAATCATATTCTATCGCCAATTTGGGATGAATTTCTGACAAAAATAGTTTGGTCCCAAATTAGCGATGGATTTACGATAGGTTTTGCGATGAAATAAGTACCCTTCTTCTGCAATGTGTTTGACGGTCGAACTTTTATCAAAACTTAAATCCAATTGTCAAAGTTAGATCAATAGTAAATCTAACGAATAGATCTTGATCAGATTTCAATCGAGACCAAAAAGATTTAGTTCGGGAGCAAATATAACAGTTGGATCATCTTCAAATGACTTAAATCTAACGGGTAGGGCCGGTGAGCAGGCCGGCCGATGAGCGGGCCGAACTCAAAGTCAGAGTTCAATCCGTTGACCTAGTCGGGCCGAGCTTTTAGGCCTGATCAAGGGCCTGCGGGCAACAAAGGGCCTTGAAACCTGGCCTGAAATCGGGCCAGGAACGTGGGCTTATTGGGCCGACCCAACTTATTGACTATTCAAATTTGTAGTAGTCGTAAATTCGTCGCAAATCCTTTTTCTAATGTGTTACATTTATATATTTAAATAATATATACTTAAATTTATCAAAGTTGTCAAACGATACTTAACTCAGTATTACGAAGATATAACCGTTGGATTTGCTAGCTCCCAAGCAACATCCGACCATACGTTTTAACTTTGATCAAGAACTGACCAATGGATTTAAGTTTGACGAGGATGCGATTGTTGAATTTGCTCACGATCTAAATATGATAGTTGGATGAAACTCGTTTGAAGATCATCCAATTGTTAGATTTGCTGCCGATCTAAATCTATTTGGTCTCGATCAAAATCTGATGAAGGTCCAATAGTTTTCTATCGCAAAACTGTCCCAAATCCATCAATAGTATGGGACAAAAATATTTTCATCAGAAATTCATCCCAAATTTAGCTACGAAATTATTTTTCATCCCAACTTACATTGCTAATTTGGGATGGATTTTTGACGGAAATATTTCCATCCCAAATTGACAGATTTGGAATGATTTCGAGATGGAATAATTAACCTCTCCTTCAGTGGTGACTTTAAAGGTCAAACTTTAATAAAAACTTAAATCCATCGGTCAGAGTTAGATCAGTGGTAAATCTAACTGTCAGATCTTGATCATATATATTTTAATCGGGACTACATAGATTTAGATTGGGAGTAAATCTAACAGTTGGATCATCTTCAAATGATTTAAATCCGATGGCCATATTTAGATAGGGAGTAAATTCAATTGTCGCATCTTCATCAAACTTAAATCCAACGATCAGATCTTGATCAAAGTTAAAATATATAGTCAGATGTTACTTGGGAGCAAATGCAACTATTGGATGTTCGTAATGATGAGTTGGGTATTATTTGTCAACACTGGTAAATTTAAGTTTACATTATTTAAATGTATAAATGTAAAATATCATAAAAAGATTTAACAATCGATTATTGACTGGTACAATTAGGGCAGTCAATGAGCTGGGCCGACCTGACAGGCACACGATCTTGGACCGATTTTGACCCAAGCATCAAGGCCCTTTTCAACCCGCGGGCCCTTGGTCGAACCTAATAGGGTAACCCGACTAGGCCCACTGATCGGACTCAGGCTTTGAGTTCGGCCTGCTCACAGACCCTACCTGTCACGCCCCGTACTCTATACCGTCGAGGTATTATCCGTTTTGGCCTAGCGGCCTCACGGTTTTATCCCTTTCTGATAGTGATCGGCTCCAGAATGGGGGACTTCCCAGGTAGGTCACCCATCCCAGTACTGCTCCCCATTAAGCACGCTTAACTTCGGAGTTCTTTTCAAGAACTGTGTCGATACTTCAAAAGACGCCTCGGTGATATAGAGTACAACTTAGCTATATTTGAGGGTGTTACAATCTACCACTCTTATATAGGCGACGTCCTCATCGCTGAGCACATATAACATGCAATCACGCAATCAAATCCCCAGGCAGGTAGGACTCTAGAGACAATCTACCCCTCTTATATAGGCGACGTCCTAGTCGCTGGGCACATATAACACGCAATCAAACCCCCAGGCAGGTAGGACTCTAGAGGTGGCCCCTACAGGCTCAAGAGGTGGCTCCCACTATGTAGCACTTTGTCCCATTACGGGTTCAAGAGGTGGCTCCCATAGCGTAGCACTTTGCCTTGCATGGCACTTAGTTCCCACACTTCCGGCTGGGGTCTAGCTCTGATACCATTCTATCACGCCCCGTACTCTATACCGTCGAGGTATTGTCCGCTTTGGCCTAGCGGCCTCATGGTTTTATCCCTTTGGGGACTTCCTGGGTAGGTCACCCATCCCAATACTGCTCCCCATTAAGCACGCTTAACTTCGGAGTTCTTTTCAAGAACTGAACCGATACTTCAAAAGACGCCTCGGTGATATAGAGTACAACTTAGCTATATTTGAGGGTGTTACACTACCCGTTCTATTTTATTGTGTCTCAATTATTATTTAGGTATTTTCTTTAAATAAATAGATGTGCTTTACATTTTTTTTAAAGTGTCGGCCCGGTCAGACATAGCTCGGGCCCGGGCTAGGCTTAGGCTTTAATATTGATGAGTCGGGCTGAGACTGGACTGACTTAAATGGGGGCCTAAGGTTGAAAATTAAATTTAATATACTTTAAAATTACAAAGAAGTTTAAGATAGTAATATGTGTTACATTTTAGAATAGATTTTTATTTCTCATTATATTAATTATAAGTAATAGAGATAGATTTTGAGATGATTTTGTGACGGAATCAGAAAAGCAAGATCTGGGACGGAATTTGGGATAGAAATGAATATGTCCCTCAATTCCTATTTCCCTCTGCTGAAAGCCCCAAATCACTCATTCTCATCTCACTCCTCTCTCTCTCTCTCTCTCTCTCTTTCCCTCTCTCCCGTTGTGACCGCCGTGGGCCATGGCCATCGTCGATGTCGTCCATCGCCATCGACTGCCTCCTTTTGTCGTCGTCGCTGACATCATCCCCTCGCCGTCGGTAGGTCCTCCCCACCTATCTCTATGTTTCATTTTTTGTGTTGCATTGCCGGGCAGGGGGGAGGCGTGGGGGTCCGGTGGGAGTGGGTCTCAGGTTGGGAAGGGGAGGGGGGTGGTCCAATGGGGGAGGGAAGGGGGTGGACCAATGGGGGAGGGGAGGCGAGGTCCCGTAGGGGAAGGGAGGGAGGTCCGGTGGAGGTGGGTCTTAGGTGGGGGAGGGGTGGTCCGATGGAGCCTAGGGGAGGGGGGTCTACTGGGGGATGGGAGGATCACCAGTGGTTCCTCCCCACCCTATCTCTATATTTTTTTGATGTTGTTGTTGCATGTCGGGCCAATGGGGGACAATGATAGGGGGGTCTGGTGGGGGTGAGTCTCAGGGGCCGGAGGGGAGGGGAGGGGTGGGGGAGGGCAGGGGGTCCGGTGGGTCCTCCCCACCCTATCTTTGTGTGTGTGTGTGTGTGTGTGTGTGTGTGTGTGTGTGTGTGTGTGTGTGTGTGTTGTGGCATTGTTGGGCCGACATGGGACGATGATGGGGGGTTCCAGTGGGGGAGGGTGTTGGGGTGATATCTGAGTATTAAGTTAATCTTGGAGTATGTTACGCTGGAACCAAGATATTAACTTTTATAGTAATTTTGACAATAACATCATCATCATCATCATCATCATCATCAGAGCCTTATCCCAATTAATTGGGGTCGGCTACATGAATCATGTTCCGCCAAAGATTTCTATCAAGTACAATATTCGTATTTAAACCCAAGAAACTAATGTTCTTCCTAATAACATCGCACCATCTCATTTTAGGCCTTCCCCGAGCTCTTTTACTAGCATCCACTAAGATTTGGTCACATCTTTTAACCGGCGCTGAGTTAGGGCGACGACACACATGCCCAAACCATCTGAGTCTATTTTCTCTCATTTTACTATCAATTGGAGCTATCCCTAAGTCCTTACGGATACACTCATTCCTAATCTTGTCTTTCTTAGTCTTGCCACACATCCATCTCAACATCCTCATCTCTGCTACACACATTTTGTGGATGTGTTCCTTTTGTACTGCCCAACACTCGATACCATATAACAAAGCAGGTCTCACAGCCGTTCTATAAAATCTCCCTTTGAGTTTCACAGGCATACGACGATCACAAAGGACACCTGATGCACTTCTCCATCTTAACCAGCCTGCCTTAATCCTATGTGTAACGTCATCATAAATCTCCCCATTCTCTTGTATGATAGACCCTAAGTATCGAAAGCTACTATTCTTCTGAATGTTATGTCCATCAATTAGAACCATGTCTTCCTGAACCACTCTCCCATTACTAAAATTACAGTGCATAAACTCTGACTTACTCCTACTAATTTTAAAACCTTTAGACTCCAAGGCAAGTCTCCAATGCTCTAACTTAGCATTTAGAGCATCAATACTCTCATCAATTAAAATAATATCATCTGCAAAAAGCATACACCAAGGGATATCCTCATGCAATTGTTTAGTTACTTCATCCATAACTAAGGCAAAGAGATACGGACTTAGTGCAGAACTTTGATGTAAACCTATAGAAACGGGAAATTCACCAGTCTCCCCAGCAATAGTTCGAACACTAGT
This sequence comes from Amorphophallus konjac, assembly GCA_022559845.1. Classification (NCBI taxonomy): domain Eukaryota; kingdom Viridiplantae; phylum Streptophyta; class Magnoliopsida; order Alismatales; family Araceae; genus Amorphophallus; species Amorphophallus konjac. The sequence continues at coordinate 45,170,129 of CM040122.1, forward strand.
AATAGCGCCGTCGTACATATCCTTAATCAAATCAACATATCCTTGAGAGATTCCTTTCTTTCTTAATGTCCACCAAATCAATTTTCTCGGTACTCGATCGTACGCCTTCTCTAAATCAAGAAAAACTATATACAAATCTTTTCTCATCTCTCTATACTTCTCCATTAGCTGCCGTAGTGAGAAAATAGCTTCTGTAGTAGATCTATTTGGCATAAAACCAAACTGATTTCCGATACAGTAGTCATACATCGGAGGCGTTTTTCAATTACTCTTTCCCAAAGTTTCATAGTATGACTCATAAGCTTAATTCCACGATAATTGTTACAACTTTGAATATCTCCTTTATTTTTATAGAAATGAACTACAACACTTTTTCTCCAAACTCCTGGTATTCTCCATTCCTTTAAAATTTTATTAAAAAATTTAGTTAGCCACTGAATACCAATATCTCCTAGGCCTTTCCAAACTTCAATAGGTAAGCCATCTAGTCCTAAGGCCTTACCCACTTTCATTTTTCTTAAAGCATCCTCCAATTCTGACATCTTAATACGCCTGAAATATTGATATTTATCAAATATTGTGGACTCTTGGGTACCTTCTAAAGATAAATCATTGACGGAATCTCCATTAAGTAACTGCTGAAAATAGCTATGCCACCTCCCTTTAATCTCAAGATCCTTAGTTAAAACCCTTTAATCTTCACCTTTGATGCACCGAACTTGATCTAAATCTCTAGTTTTCCTTTCTCTTAATTTAGCAAGTTTAAATATGTCCTTTTCACCCTCTCGGGTTCCTAATTTATTATATAAATCTTCAAATGCCTTTGATTTAGCTTCGCTAACTATTTTCTTAGCTCTCTTTTTAGCGATTTTATAGGCTTCTAGGGTTTGATCATTTTTGTTAGTTTGCCAAACTTTAAAGCATTCCTTTTTTACTCTAATGATATTTTGGATTTCCTCACTCTACCACTAAGTCTCTTTTTCTAAATTCTTTTTACCTTTAGATTCGTCTAAGAGTTATTTTGCAACCCTCGTTATACAATTTATAACATTATTCCACATTACATTAGTTTCTTGTTCTAAATTTCAAATATTTTTCTTTAATAGATGATTTTTAAATATTTCCAAACTTTTACCTTTTAAATTCCACCATTTAATCTTGGAATAATTATTTATAATGATCTTTCTTTTGAATTTAGGGATAGCGACATCCATTACTAACAACCTATGTTGAGGGGCTAGACTCTTACCAGGATTAACTTTGTAATCTTTACATAAAACTCTATCGACCTTCCTAATGAGAAAATAATTAATTTGACTTATATATGTTCCACTCTTGTACGTTATTAAGTGTTCGTCCCTCTTCTTAAAGAAGGTATTAGTAATTGCTAGATCATAGGCCATAGCAAAATCAAGAATAGTGTTACCCATATCATTTCTATTGCCAAAACCAAGCCCTCCATGAATCCTCTCATAGCCTCTATTATTTTTACCCACATGACCATTAAGATCCCCTCTAATAAAGATTCTCTCTTCACTAGGGATATTTTGGATCAAACTATCAATAGCCTCCCAAAATTACTTTTTAATGCTCTCTTCTAATCCTACTTGGGGTGCATATGCACTAATTATATTCAAAGTATCCTCACCTAAGATAAGTTTAATTAACATTAGTCTATCCCCCAATCTATTTACTTCCACAACTCTGTCTTTTAAGTTTTTATCTATTATTATAGCAACACCATTTCTAGAATTATTATTACCCGTATACCAAATATTATATCCATCAATGTCTTTAGCTTTATGTCCTTTCCACCTAGTTTCTTGTAGGCAAGCTATGTTAATCCTCCTGTCCTTCATTAACTTAACTAATTCTAAACTCTTACCCGTTAAAGTTCCTATATTCCAAGTAGCTAGACGGATCCTATATTTTTGGACTTGCTTCTTTACTCGTGTGTGTCCAACCCCACACGAGAACCCTTGCCTATTTGAGACCGCAATCGGGCGCCATTGCGGCGCGTCGTTTACGGGAAACGCCCTAGCTAGCCCTTGCTCACTTGTCATTCCATCCGGGTTCCGATGTAACGCGTCGCTTATGGGGAACGCCCTAGCTAGCCCTTGCTCACTTGTCATTCCATCCGGGTTCCGATGTAACACGTCGCTTACGTGGAACGCCCTAGCATTAGCACATAATGTATTTGGATCAGAATTCATGTTGGAGATGTGACAAAATTTTACTGCTGGCTGTCGACCTAACGCAAACCCTCCTCTTTTCTCATCTGAGCTTGGGACCGGCCATGGCAGAGTTAATTTTGACAATAACAAAACCCTAAAATTAATTTTGGCAAAAACAGAACCATGATTTAAGAAAAATCTTGAAATAGCAAAGGCTTTAATGAACAAAGCCATATAATGATAAAATACTGTGAGTAAGAAGAAGAAGAGACCAAAAATACATCTAAGTGTAACATAAGTACAAAAGAACAAAATTATATTCACCTAGGCAATGCAAAATTGAACTAAGTTTAACATAGGTGCAAGAAAATGAAGCTAAGTATCACATAGGTGCAGAAAAACAAAAGCTAAGTTTAACTTAGTCGCAAGTAACCAAAGTCTCACATAGTCGCAAAAACTTAGAGCTATGTTAAAAGCTAAGTTTAACATAGGCATAGAAACTAAAAGCTAAGTTTCACTTAGTCAAAAGAGCGTTCACATAGTCGCAGTAATATTCACATAGTCGCAGCTATATTAACATAGTCACAGCTACGTTCACTTAGGCCCAAACTGAGCTATGTTCATTTAGGCCCACGAAAGATAATCGACTATCTTAAAAGACCGCCTATCATAACGGATAGTCAAACAAACATCGCCTATGAGATAATCAATCGACTATTTCAATCATCGCATATCTGCAGATCGCACGACTATAAGAAACTTGACTTAGGCGCATAGAATCATCAACTATTTAGCTTTATCTTCGACTATCTTGAAGCTATCTTTTAATGTTATTGCCTATTTTCTTAAGTCATTGATAGTTGTAGTTCAACGTCTATGTCAAATATCACTTAGTCGATGATATAAATAAAATTGCTTTACTTAATCGACTATGAAAAAATGATCTAGCAATTATCACAATGAAATTCAAATTTCAAATATAATAAATACGGTTGTGCAAACATTTATTGCTACCCATGTATGAATGAACACCTTATCTTTGTTTCCTTTTCTATGAAATACACTGGACTAAAGACCTGAAAATGTCAGTTTTCATATTCTATTTCAAGAAGAAATAGACAGGAAAGGCACTAAAGAAACAGTGATATAGATACGTATCAACACCAGCGAATAGAAGGAAGGATTGTATATAGTAAAGTTATTTGACTTTATCTTTTTAGTACATAAACAAATACCTTCTATAGTGTTACATGCTATCCTAGGAAGGATATGTTACTATCTTTTCGTGTAGAAAAAGTGTCATATCTTACAAGATAGAAAGATCTCGCATAAGCAGCTACACTACCAAAGAAATTTACAAGGCTCTCTCTAACGGATGCCAAATTGTGTCTAACAAATACTAGATTATATCTAACTGATCCAGTGCACAAAGATGCCTATATATACATGTGGTTGTTGAACAACAAATGATATAACGTAGAGCATAGTACCAGAGGGGTGTGTGTGAACCAAGCGAGCAATCTAGTGAACCCTAGCCTCCAACGCAAGCACACAAAGCTAAGAGTTGAGAGTAAAAGTAAACTAGGTTCTTCCTCAACCAAAATATTCTTTGCATGCTCAAGTGAAGGAGAAACAGACGGGCAATTCTTCTGCTACATTCTCTCCTGCTCTTTCATATGTACAAAGCCTTCCACAATTCTCTGAGTTTTTCTTTGAAGGCTTCTCTTTGTAGTTCAAGACCGCTGTTCTTTCAGTTTGATTTCTCATCTTGAACAGTCCATATTCATCATACACTATCTGCCGAACTAGAGGCAAAAGTTGTGTACAGTATCCTTGAAGAGTAGTTACCTTCTCCTTGAGAGGAGAAGCTCTTGCTCGAAGACAAGAGGACCTACAGAAGATCTGTATCCTGTTGTTTGACTGATACCTGTGAAATCAACTGGGGTTATAGTTAAGAGAACACCCGTGGTGTAGCTAAATACCTAATCAAAAACATGTAGGACTCTTAAGGGAAAGAGTGCCCGTGGTGTGGGTAAACACCTGATCAAAAATAACATGTGTACTATTCGCAAGTGGAGATAGTGGAAATCTCAATAGTTGCTAGAGACTAGACGTAGGACTAATGGAAGGTTAGGGCCAAACTAGGATAAAATTTATATGTTCAATTGTATGATTATTGTAGTCTTCATATTTACATTCGCATTGGTTTCTAAATGTTGTTCTTATCATGATTAAATTTTATTTACCCATTCATTCCCTCTAAGTTAAGCCATTTACTAGGGAACAAGTGGTATCAAAGCCCAGGATCTCTATACATCTCAGATCTAATTATCTAAGAGCAAAAGATCATACATGCCTAAGATGGCAGAAGGCAAATCTATCAACTGTCCTCCTTTGTTTGATGGTTCTAACTATCCTTACTTGAAAACTCGAATGGAGTTCTTTTTTAAGTGTCAGAACTATGATCTCTAGATGATCGTGAACGGGGGGGGGGGGGGGGGGGACTTTATTGTCACCATACCCAAGGAAGAATGGACGCAAACTGACAAAACTAACATATCTTTCAATGTCAGGGCCAAGCACCATGTATGTTGTGCACTATCCAGGACGGAGTTTAACCGAGTCTCAACTTGCAAAATTGCTCAAGAAATCTGGAACAAGCTAAGGATTACATTTGAAAGGACAGACAAAGTCAAAGAAACAAGAATAGATATATTGGTGTCCCAATACGAACAGTTCAAGATGGTGCCTACAGAAACCATTTCAAAGATGTATTGTAGATATACTGACATCACAAATGGACTTACTACCCTTGGCAAGGAATATGCTCCGGTGACATGGTAAAAAATATTCTCAGATCCTTACCAAACAGTTGGACTCCCAAGGTGACTACTATCTAAGAAGCAAATGATCTGACACAGATGTCACTAGAAAAGATGATAGGGTCGCTTATGGCCCATGAGATAAACATGCAGTGACTAGGAGAAACCTCAACCAATAGAAGAACGAATGCTCTCAAGGTTGAGAAATCAGAGTCAGATCCAGAAGAAGAGGAAGAAACCTTTGCAGACTCTAACGAAGAAGAAGCGATGCTATCTAGACGACTTCAATGAATAATGAGAAGAAAGAAGTTGCAGACCTTGAAATTTCATATGAAAAGGAAACAATCAAAGAGCGAGGGTTATACAAAAGAAGAAGTGGTCTGCTATGAGTGTAAAAGACCTAGACATCTTAGAGTAGACTGTCCACAGCTCAAGAAGCAGGCCGAGAAAGCTAAGGATAGAAAAGAAGGCTGACTATCAGAAAAGATACAAGAAGCACATCAAGAACAAGGCCATGGAAACAACGTGGGATGATGAAGATCTCACCTATAATTTTTCAACATTAGAATTTGAAGAAGAGGCTAGCTTAGCCTTGATGGCCAACAAAAATGAAGAATTAGATCAGGTATATAACTCTACCCTGAGCTCTGATTCTAATTCTGAATATTCATTGGAAGATGCTTTAGAAGAACTCTATGAAAACTTCAAAACAGTTAGCAAAGAGCTCAAACTTTATAAATGAAAAATGCTCACAGTATGTGACTCCTCAACTTTAAAAATTGTTGCATTAACTAAAGAAAATGAGAAGTTAAAAATTGAACTAAAAGAAAGCCGTGAAGAATTTGATGCAAGTATCATACTATTAACTGAAAACATAGGCTTAATAAAGAGTAAAAATAATGAGTTATTGATAAAAAATATGAAAATTGGTAATCTTAAGAGAAACATACCTTAAGAAAACTTTAGAAGTATTCACCAAAGGAGAAAAATGACTAAAACTGGTATCAAATTCTCATAAAAAGAATTTCAGAAAAGAAGGATTAGGATATAAGAAACCTAAAAATAAATCTTCACCTAATCCATACAAAAAGATATCCTCTACTGACACTTGCACAAGCAAGAATAAATAATAACTATTCAACCACTACACATGAAAAACATGTATTTATAAAATAGGTTAAAAACGGTAAGAACTTACATTGAAAACTAAAAGCATCATTACATACTTCTGCTGACCCCTAAGGACCTAAAAGGATTTAGGTATCTAAAACTCATAGGTAAACTTTTTTCTTGCAGGTATGCCTTGAAACAAACCTAATAGAATGATATCTTAACAGTGGTTGTTCAAGGCATATGATAGGAGACAGGTCATTCTTCACAGAATCAAGGAGAAAAGTGGAGAAACAATGACCTATGGAGACAATGAAAAAGGGCAGGTCAAGGAAATATGAAAAACTGGATACAAGACCGCCCAATATGTAGAAAACAGTTTTGTATGTAGAAGGGATCAAACACAATTTGCTCAGCATCAGTCAGCTATGTGACAAGAGTCATCAGATCAGATTTCAACCTGAGCGCTGCATAGTTCTCGAGCCTAACAGTGACAGAATCAAATTCAAGGCACATAAGGAGAAGAACATGTATGTGCTTTACTTGGATGACCTGAAACAACAACAAGTACACCTTGCGAACAAGGCAATAGATGATGCAAAATTATGGCACAGATGGCTAGGTCATGCCAGCCATGGAGTCTTAGAGAAGTTGATCAAGTATAACCTAGTCGATTGACCTTAAATGAGCAAGGTCAAGGATTCACCAATTTGTGAAGCTTACATGAAAGGGAAACACGTTAGAAATAGTTTCCAAAGCAAGAATATTGTGACAATCAGGAAGCCTCTAGAGTTGCTTCACATGGATTTATTTGGTCCTATGAGAACAACTAGCATGGGAGGCAAAAATTATGTCTAGTCATAGTGGATGACTATTCCAGGTTCACATGGGTTTTTTTCTTAGAGCATAAGGCAAGAACATTTGAATCCTTTATCAAATTTAGCAGAAAAATTCAAAAGGATCAGAAATATAGTATTTAAGCTCTTACAAGTCATCATGGAGCAAATTTCAGATTGAAGAGTTCCAACAATACTGTGAGCAACAAGGAATTGAGCATACTCAGCCCCAAGAACACCACAGTAGAATGGAGTGAGTAAAAGGAAGAATAGGACTTTGCTGGACATGCAAGAATAATATTGGCTGAGTATAAGCTTCCAAGATATTTCTAGGCAGAACCAATATGTAAAGCTTGCTATGTGATTAACGGGCAAATGATCAGACCTATACTCAAAAAGACTCCATACGAGCTGTTCATGGGAAATAAGTCCAATATCAGTCATCTAAAGCCATTTAGATGTAAATGTTACATACTCAACAATGGCAAAGACCACCTAGGGAAGTCAGACTCTAAAAGTGATGAAGGTATCTTTCTTAGGTATATTTCTAAACCTAACTCTTATAGATCGAGTCTTTAATAAATGAACTCTTCTGGTAGAATAGTCTACACACATCATGTTTGATGAAACTAACCCTCTTTCCAAAGGAAGAGAAAGGTCTTTATGTGATGATGATGCGGATGAGCTAATAAAACAAGTGGAGGATCTCTCAATTCAAGAAGGAGAGCAACAAGATCCACCACTAGAAGAACTTCAGGCAAGAAGAAGAAGAAGTTAACCAAGGACTACCAAAGGAGCTGAGAGATATGTTGAAAGCTATCTGAAGGAAAACATCATAGGGGATCCATAGACTGGGATAAGAACTAAGAGAAATCTTTTTACCTGTAACTACTTAGCTTTTCATTCTCTGGTAGAACCCAAGAATGTAGCTGAAATCTTTCAAATGAAGCATGAGTTCTAGCTTTGCAAGAGGAACTAAATTAGTTCACAAGAAATCAAGTCTAGAGTTTGGTAGAGAGACCAAAAGATCACCCTGTTGTTTGAACTAAGTGGGTATTAGAAATAATTAGATGAGTCAGGGGTGATTACAAGGAACAAGGCCAGACTAGTGGCATAGGGATACTCTCAAGAAGAAGAGATCGACTATGAGACTTTTGTCGTTGTAGCCAGACTTGAAGCTATAAGAATCATGCTTGCATATGCGACTGCTCATGGGCTCAAGCTACACCAAATGGATGTAAATTGTGAGTTCCTAAATGGATTCATCAAGGAAGAAGTCTATGTAGAATAGTCACAAGGATTTGAGGACCTAGACAAGGTGGATCATCTCTATAAGCTCCATAAAGCACTCTACGGATTTAAGCAAGGCCCTAGAATTTGGTATGAAAGACTGAGCTCATTCTTGGTAAGCCATGACTTCCAAAGAGGTAAAGTGAATACCACTTTATTTATCCTAAATAACAACTTAGGAACTTTAATTATTCAAATCTATGTTGATGATATCATATTTAGAGCTACTAATGAAAAATTATGCAAGAACTTTCACAAGTTGATGTAGGGGGAGTTTGAGATGAGCCTGATGGGAGAGCTCAACTACTTCCTAGGTCTATAGATTAAATAGATGAAGAAAGAAATTCACAACTGTCAGAACAATTATTGTAAGGAAATGCAGAAGAAATTTGGGCTTGAAAGTGCAAAGCTCCTATCTACCCCAATGAGCTAGTCAACAAAATTAGACAAGGACCAATCAGGTAAGTCCACTGATCAGAAGAAGTACAGAGATATGATTGGCTCACTCTTGTACTTAACTACAAGTAGACCTGATATTCTATTTAGCATGTGCTTATGTGCTAGATTTCAATCTAATCCTAAAGAATATCACATAATTCATATTAAGAGGATTTTTAAATATCTTGTTGGAACTTCTAATCTAGGGCTATGGTATCCAAAGTCATGCTCCTCCGATTTAATAGGCTACTTTGATACTGGCTATGCTGGATACAAAATAGATAGAAAAGCACCAGTGGAACCTATCAATTGCTTGTAGGGTGCTTAATCTGTTGGTCCTCTAGGAAGCAGAACTCAGTGGCATTGTCAACAGCTGAAACTGAGTATATAGCTACTGGAAGTTGTTGTCCACAATTACTATGGGTCAAGCATTAGTTGGAGGATTATGTGCTAAAGCGAAACAAGATCCCCATGATGTGCAACAATACAAGCGCTTTGTGGCAGAGTTAATAAAGAACGAGGATGCATGGAAGTCCCTGAGTATATTGGAATGAGAAATGCTAACTGTAGTATGGCCAGGTAGTAATGTTTTGTTGGAATAGCCGTTCAGAAACAGCATTGCTCCACGTTGAGCAATACATATGTCCTACGATACCTGTCAGATTTCACATATGGCCACCTTCTCTCTCTCCTCCTGCAGACACTTCCTCACGTCCCCCTTCACCTCCTCACCTCTCGGTCCCCCACCCCCCTTACTCTTTCTCAGCTCTATGGCTGCCTACCACGGCAGGGCCTAGCCACAGTCGGCGACATGGTGCCAAGCGGCGCTCCCCGTCCACTATCACGACACTCTTGATCTGTTGTTGTGCCACCACTTTGCTCCTCATCGGCCCCACACTGGCATCGACTTCTACTATGCCGGCATTGAATCCTGTGCACCTACGACGATGCAGAGCAGTAACAATAGCGATAGTAGCACCACCTACCTCTCCTAGCCCGACCATCTCCAAGGGTGACGTGTGGCAGCTTCTAGAGTGGCCCGGTGGGTGGGATCCATAGGTTTTTTTTTTCTCTTTTTGATTCTCAGAGGGACTATTCCCATGATTTTACTATTTATCTCTCCTTCTCACTGCCCTTCCCCACCCCTCCCTCCTCCCATCTCCACATCCTCCTTTTCTCTCCATCTAAAATGAGCACAAGTGCACAAGTTCCATGGAGGAAGCCAACTCCTTCACCAAGGCCATGAACAACAAACCCATCCTCCTCAGCCAGACCAATGCATGATAACACTCTCAAAGACTAGGGCTCTCATCATACATTGCATGTCCATACACCCTCAACTACACTGATAGGATTTTCTACCTCCCAATTATCCTAGTTATCATCACCTTCCCTTGTTTGCTTGTTTTTGTCATTGCTTTTAGCTATTAGTCTGACTCTTGTTGACTAAGATTGTGTTTTAGTTCTAATTTGATGATCTGGCTTCTAGTTTTTTACTTTGAAATTTATCTTTTTAATGAAGGTTTATTGAGTTTATTAAGATCAATCCGGAATTCCTCAAATAAAATAAAAGAGAACCTTTTTATGTCGTTTCTTTTGTTGTTGATATTGTTTGAGATGCTTTTGCCGGTCATACATATTTTTTGGTGTTCCTTGACAACTGCCATTGTTTCTATGATTGACAAGAAATTGCAGAGAGAAATTGTTGATTAGAAAGGATTTTGATTGTATATATATCTCTAAAACACTTCCTTTTGTAGAAATAGGTAAGAGCAAGAGGGTTCAGCCTACTCCAAGGTTATTAATTAATCGTTCTACTTTTAGAACATGATTCTCTACTTTCTAAAATTTTAGTGAATTCCCAAATAGTTCTTAATTACATGTCTTCAGCATATTCCTTACAGTTTTAAGCTTAGGACCAGGGATAAAAAGAGAAGAGGTTGCAGATATGAAGATCTTAAGCTAGTGATGGGATCATGGGGGGTGGGGCTTTGCCCTTATTGCGATGCCATGTTGGAAAATGAAAATGGCTAGAAGAAAATGTTGACTAAAACATTTATATATATGGCATATAAATTGATGTATATGATTCTTTATGTTTGGTTATGAAATCCTCTGGGGATTAGAGGGGACTAGTATGTAGGATATAGGTGCATAGTGAATATGAGACGCGAGAGTAAGCAGTTCTTTTTGGGTGGTGAGAGAGGATCTAGACGAGGGGGGTGAATAGATCCGGCACCTAATTTTTTGATGCAAAAGAAAACCAGCAATAAACAGTAAGCAAGTGTAATCAAGATTCTCGCACGGTTCTAGTATAGTGCAGAAAGTTACAATAATCACAATGCTGCGAAGAAACCCAATCAAGACAAAATCACATGTGAAGGAGCCAGAAGAGATGGAGTGAACTCAAACCACAGCACTAGAGATTTTTAAGGTGGTTTGGCTGCTACCTAGCATACCTACGTCCACCCCTCACCAATCCGGTGAGGCTTCCTGCTGACACACAGCTTGACTACTGATTCACAGCTTTGAGGAACCAATCCTTTACAACAACTGAGCATCACAGCTTGCTACTGTTGATTCACAACTTCACGATGGGGACGACGCCCCACACACAAAGGGGTAGAGGTAAAAAGAGAAACTCAAAACAAAAAAACAAATGCATGGAGGAACAATACACTACTGCATTATGAAAGAACCCAGCATGAACATCAATGAAAAACACTCCTCTAGAAGCATCTTGGCTGGCTGGCTGGCTGGCTGGCTGGCTACTCTCTTCTTTTCTTTCTTCTCTCAGGACTGCACTCTTTACTTTTCTCTCTTAGACTCTCACGTTCAAGCCTTCTCTAGACTCCTCAACAGCCCCAGCAGCAACTCCATGCAAGGACGGTCTGTCCTATTTATTGGCGCAGGCAGATGGACATTTCCCTCCAAGAGATTTGTAATTTGGCTGGAATAAACAAAGAGGGGTTTGACCAAGTGTCCATGTTGCATCTGAATGTCCATTGGCTGGCATGCAGGGAAGGACGTCCTTCTGTCCTGGTTGATGTACTGACAGATATTTTGTCCAAAAGGTTGTTCTTGTAACTTATGATGACAGGGACATTTGTGTGTCCTAGGAATCTTTTCCTCACCTCAAAAACGTTGTTTATGGAGATTTATGGTTCTATTTTTAATTATCTGGAAGTCCACAGAACCGTTGCAGTTTTAACTTAAAGAAGCCTTTAATAGCGTCGACGCAGCAAGGCCCTTGTGTCGACGTAGTTGTCTGAGCTACTCCCAACCAGAACGTGGAAAAAGAAGAGTCGACTCCTAGGGTCGACACTTTAGTGAAGTGCCTGACGAAGGGCGTGTTGTGCATTGACGTAGTGATGGCCTTGTGTTGGCGTAGCCTTCAGCTACAGGCCGTTTGTCACGGCTGTGACCTATTTGTCAGCCTTACCAGGCATTTTTCACCTTTAACGCCCATTTGTCTGTCTTAACCATCTATTTGTTACCCTTATTCATCAATAGTTGTTGCCATTGCTTCTTCTTTCACCCTTGTGAGATTCATTATAACTGGAGTCGACTCCAACATCATTTTGAGTCGACTCTCCTTCTATGGTTTCTTTATTTTCAACCTGGCCACCTATTTTTCACCTTTACCAAGCTATTTGTTGGCCTTATCTTTTATTTGTCACTAGTGGCTACCTATTTGTCACCCTTAAGTGCTGGGAGCCGTCGCCTTTAGCTATTTGCCACCGCTAGTGGCCATTTGTCTCCGCTACTGCCCATTTGTCACCCTTGTGACTGAGGTTGACTAAGATGACTCTGGATGAGCCTGTGTTGACTGTGAGCTTGTGTTTGACTTGACTTTTGTTGAATTTGACTTGGTCAAACTTGAATGGGTCAACTTTTGATGGCAATCAACATGGCTTGTCTTGAGGTTGACTTTGACTTGGCTTGGTCAATCTAGACTTGGTCAATCTTGACTGGGTCAACCTTTGTCTTAGAAACAGCTTGGCTCATCTTGAAGAGATTTGGCTGTGTTTGACTCCATTTCTATACGGAGTCAGTTGTACTTCTATCTTCTTCATGCTTCTCAGCCCCATCGGCCATTTATCAACGTTGCCCATCTATTTTACACCCTTAAGGCCTCATTTGTCTGCCTTAACAAGTCATTTGTCACCACTAGCCACTTTGAGCCGTCGCCCTATGCTTCTTCAAGTCTGCTTGAGAACTATCGCCTTTTGCCTTCATGGTGACCTATTTGTCACCCTTAACTGACTATTCTTCACCTGTAGAGGCCATTTGTCAGCGTTGTGGGCCATTTATCACCTCTAATCTCATCAGTTGGTGGGTGGCTTGTGGTTGACTGGAGTCGACTCGAGAAGTGTTTGGAGTTGACTCCAAACATCCTTTTCAGCTGAAATCGCATGGCCTTCTTCTTGTAATATCTTTATACCTATCAAAGGAAGCTTCATGAGTTCCTAATTTGATAGTTCAATGACTTATAATTGTTGGAATAGATGGACACTCTGATACCAATTGTTGGGGCTGGTGCGATGGATTTGTGGCTCCCATGGAGCTGACTGGATTGGATTTGATCCAAATTCCAGTAGAGATAAATCTTCAGCTAAGGCTTTACTTCCTCTCCTCGAGCTCTCTATCTCTCTCTTTCTTTCTTCCTCTTCTTCTGCTTCTTTTCCCTCTCTACTGCTCTCTCTTTTCTTCCCTTGTTCTCACGAACTCTCTTTTCCTTCTGCTCTCTCTTTTCTCTTCTTCTCTCTGGATCGTGCTGGCTCTAGATCTTTCTGCTTTGATCACCCTTCTCCGGAAGGAGAGGCTTCCTTTTTATATGAGCATCAGATGTAGGGCGTGTGCTTTCCACGATTCCCGCCCAAATGCCTTGGCCCACGTGGCAACATCCTAGCTCAATGCTTTCCACGTGTCACGATCCTGGCACCTCCTCCACTCTTGGATCGCGTGCCATTCTTTTTCTTCTCGAAAACAAATACTCATCATACAGTCAGAAAGAAATATCAGCTCGAGACAATTATACATATAGTAAAGAGTTAAACAAGACTACACGGAGTCAATAGGTGAATAAGCCAGATGTGCACAGACTTATTTGCAGCACAAGACTAACAGATGCACTACCTATGTGTATGCAATGTGAAAGCATTGCACAGACCTGCTCGGGTCGTGAGCAGCCTTGCATGGACTCCGTGTGTGCGAGTAAGAGAGGGATGCACAGACTATGCAGACTACATACATTTCATGGACTAAGATGCATGAATCTCTTATGCACTGAGTTGGTTACGAGGTGGGCACAGACTTGGTTTAGCATGAGATTATGTATGCACGGACTCAAGTTTACAAAGCAGATATATGCACAGTCTTGTCGTGAATGCGGAGCTATAAATTGCACAGACTATGTGTATGTGGTATGCATGAACTGCACTAACATAGTATGCAAGTATATATGAGACCATGCACAGACCTGAGAATGCAAGGTGGTAAGCGTGCACGGACCTTGGTGAGATGTGCACCGACTATGTACCAACTAGTATGAAAATGAGCACAACAATAAGAATATGCACCGACCGAGTGCTAGCCCAAAGCAAACATTGCATTGCACCGACCGTGAATATGCTTAAGACAAAATTAGCACCAACTTAGAATGACACTATGCTTGACTATGCACGGACTTTATACAACGATGTACAGACCTATATGCACATGGCATAGAATGTGCACCGACTTGTGTCGCATATGCACTGACTTTGAAAGCATGCAGAAAAGATGCACCGACGCATAAGAGAAGGATGCGCCAACCTGAAGACTCATGTGCATCGACTTAAGGTGTATGTGAGACACAAAATGAGACACACACGTGCACCGACTCTAGGCCACCATGAGACGTAGAATAAGACGCAGAGATGGAATGCATGTAGACAGAATGCATGAAACGCAGCCAGAGACAATGAGACGCAATGCAACGTGCTCAGACAAAACATTGCACTGACCTTAGACATAGCATGAGATGCAAGCTGAGCAATGCACCGACCTAACACTCGCCAAGGTTGATATGCACTGAGTTTGTTGGGCAGCCTGACTGACATATATGCACGAGCCTTACACATAACCTGAATGCACCAACATAACTGATTGCGTGCATGCATAGACGTTTAAAGCCATGAGAAATATATGCATTCGAGACATGCTCAGACTTAGACCAGGAGTTAAATGCACATCAATATATATATATATATATATATATATATATATATATATATATATATATGCAACCGTGACATTCAATCAAGCACATGAAGTCAATTCAGGCACATGAAGTGACTCAGCTATCATCAAAACATTCTTCAACCATTCATTCTCAAGTGGTGACTCATAGTGTTGCTATCATCAAAACTCATGATGGCAAAACATCATCAAGGCACAGGGGCACAACAATAGTAAGACATCATCGAAACATAATTTACGCAACATTCTCCCCCTTTTTGATGATGGCAACTATGAGTCATCGTGCTCACATTTTAATAGCGGATTAATTTTTTGACATGCATCACACAATCATTTAGCAAGATATGTTGTGAACATGATATGCAATGAATGACATAATATGAGTGAACACACTATGCAAGGAACACCAGCGGGAAGTGAAGGCGGATGAAGGCTGACCCTTAATGACTCATCAACAACTCTCTCTCCCCCTTTGACAACAACAAAACTAGAGGGGTGAGGAAGTTCAGAAGAGTGATTCAGGTCTAAGACAGATCTGATGAAGATTCGACCATCGTTAAAAGCATAGGAAAGCTTCCCAGCATAACAGCATGTAGTGACAATAAAGGATAAATTGAAGGATTAAAGTCAAGAACATATAGAGATAGTAGAATCTAAGAAAATAACCGGGGTTTGTTCAAGCAAGATTACTAAGGCTGATACACCTTGATGGACCATGGGTCTTAATGTTCCCGGTTCAGTCTATCTTATAGGATCTGGTGACTTGTTGGGAGCAGCTACCAGGAGTATTGAAGCAAACAAGCTAGGACAGTGAGATAGAATGCAAGCACCTCTAGTTTCAAACCCCAAATTGAATTGACAATCAAGTTGAACTGACACCTTTTGACGTGAAGAGTCACATTTTTTATATGCAACTGCCCCAGTTACTCAGTGCAGTTTACCATTTTTCCGCATTAATATAAGAGTTAGCGTGCCACATCATGCCTGGCCCGCTATCACTTCATTGGTGAAAGGGTGCAAATTCTCAATGGGCAATGGCTATTGTTCTGTTGAAATCCGTCTGCATATTTTTTTTTCATATAGTACCAGATCAGAGTTAGTCAGTAGAGTGCCTTTTGATGCGAACCACCTCACGTCTCAGGTGAAGTGTGCCCGGTTACTCAGTATGTCTCGACCATTTCTCTGCAATGAGTGCCTTTAACAGTTTCTCTACTGAAGTGGTTGTTTGACCACAATGCTCAATGTGGAGTCTATCAATGAAATTGTCACTGGATAAATATAAGCAGACAGTGGGACACCAAAAAATGGTACACAATGCATATCAACAAGAGTAAACCTAAGGAGTTCCCCCTGTCAGGCTGCTTGTCTTCAAATTTCATAAGGTTGTTGAGTTTAAGCCCTCAATTCAATGAACACCCATGATGCTAAGTGCAGGAATTTCTTTGAGAGTGGTCAGTCAGTAAAAATCAATCTTAGAAAAGAATCTCTCCGTGAAATATCATGCTCCCCCTCAACTCATGCATACTAAAATGCAATGTGAAAGTACCCTTGATACCTGGCGAAGGACTTGCCTCACACGTAGTGAGTGTTCCCAGGCAGACTGAGTCTGCCCTTTCACACATCACCATTTTATATACCATAGGGTGATGAACATAAAAACACAAGGTACATGATGTGGACTAAGATGCAACTATTGAAATGCAGCCATCTAAACATGCATGATGGACTCCCCCTATCAATAGCAAACAATGGTCTCTCGTGCTAGAATGAGCTTATCAAGATCAATCAAGTAGGGGGTCTGCACAAACCCAATTCCTTTCTCAAAGTAGAAAATTTGTCATTACTCAGAGGTTTTGTAAGGATATCAGCAATTTGTTTCTCAGATTCAACAATGTGTAATTCAAAGTTTTTCTTGCTTATCTCATCCCGGAGGAAATGATGCCTTATTTCAATGTGTTTTGTGCGGGAGTACTGAATGGGATTCTTGGTTAAGTTAATGGCACTGGTATTATCGCACATGATAGGTGTGCATTCAAGATTAACTCCGTAATCCTGGAGTTCGTGCTTTATCCATAGTACCTGGGTTCCACAACTACCTGCAGCAATGTACTCGATCAGCTTCTGCAGTGGAAAGTGCAAAAGAGTGTTGTTTCTTAGAAGCCCAAGAAACTAAGCATCCACAAAAGTGTTGGCAGTAGCCACTAGTACTTTTTCTATCAAGTTTACATCCAGCATAATCAGCATCAGTATACGACATTAAATCAAAAGAAAAGAACATGATGTCGGGTACCACAACCCTAAGTCATGCGTGCTAGCAACATATCTCAGAATTCTTTTACAACAATTAGATGGGATTCCTTAGGATTGGCTTGAAATCGAGCACACATGCAAACGCTAAACTGAATATCAGGCCTAGAAGTGGTGAGATATAAAAGAGATCCGATCATACCTCAGTATGTCTTAGGATCTACAGATTTACCATTTTCATGAGCATCTAGGGATGCATTTGTTCCCATAGGCGTGGAGATGTGCTTGACATCCTTCATCCCGAATTTCTTTAGAATCTCTAAGGTATACTTGGATTGGTTTATGAAAAACCCTTCCTTTGTTTGTGTGACCGGCAGTCCAAGAAAGAATTCGAGTTCACCCATGAGGCACATTTCAAATTCTTTTGTCATTAGATCAGCAAATTGCGTACACATGTTTGAATCGGTTGAACCAAACACTATGTCATTCACATATATCTGCACTATGATGATGTGCCCATTCAAAACTTTTGAGAATAGGGTTTGGTCAATTTTACCTATGATGTAACCTTTGCTGGTCAGATGCTCACTCAACCTGTCATACCAGGCTCGTGGGGCCTGCTTTTGTCCATACAATGTTTTATTCAATTTATACACATGGTTAGAAAAAGCATCATGTTCAAAGCCAGGCGGCTGTTCTACAAACACCTCTTCTTTTAGTAAGCCATTCAAAAAGGCACTTTTGACATCCATTTGTTGTAATTTAATGCCTAGATAACATACAAATGCTAAGAGTATTCTGATGGCTTCCAATCTTGCTACAGGGGCATATGATTCTTCAAAGTCAATGCCTATCTCTTGGTTGTACCCTTTAGCTACCATTCTGGCCTTATTTCTTATTATGACCCCATCCTCATTTAGTTTGTTTCTAAACACCCATCTGGTCCCAATGACCTGTTGGTCTGTGGGTCTGGGAACCAGATTCCACACATGATTTCTTTCAAATTGATTAAGTTCATCATGCATAGCATTAACCCAATTTTCATCTTCCAAGGCTTCTTCAATACTTTTGAGTTCAAATTGTGAAACTAATGCAATGAGGTCTTCATTATGCACATCTTTATGAAATGATCTAGTCCTTGGAGGGTCATGCAGGTTTCCTATGACATTTTGGACAGGATGATCTTTTAAGGTTCGAATATTTGTGGAAGACTCACCGGGCAGGAGGGTGTGCGGGGACTTCGGTCGACCGACCTGTCTCTTGCTCTATGGGCTGTTGTTGGCTGCCTTCTCCCTATTCTTCTTTGAACTCCAAGAATACACCATCGTCTACCTCTATTTTCCTATCATTAATGTCTTTGTCAGATTTATCATTTATTTCAGCAAACACAACATGTGGAGTTTCTTCCACAGTTTGATTTTTCACATTAAAAACCCTATATGCTCTAGAAGATTTATAGTACCCCAAAAACATTCCAATATCACTCTTAGCCTCAAATTTTTCAAGATCAGCTTTGTCATTGTTGTGGATGTAACATTTTGAACCAAAGACTCAAAAATAGGCTAAGTTGGGTATTTTACCTTTGATCATCTCATATGGTGTTTTCTTACATTTTAGCCTTACCATGGCCCTATTTATGATGTAGCATGCCATGTTTGCCGCTTTAGCCCAGAACCGTATGTGGGTTCCCATCGAGTGCAATCGGATCTAGAAGGGGGGGTTGAATAGATCCTATTGATGACTATGGCCTAATTAAATCTTGACCCCTAAACACATAAAACACTTCTATAATCCAGTAAAACACTTATGCACATAGAGCAGCGGAATAGATAGGAGTAGAGCAAGCAATGATGTTAAAGCGCGATGCCCAGTTCAGACAGGTCGACACACAGGGTAGTGAAGTCAACAACTTTACCACGGGTCACAGCATAGGTCGACACTCCTGCCTGTAAGGTCGACGCTACTTCAGTAGGATCCAGCTATGTAGTGAGCTGGGATCACCATTTCAGGGCAGTGAGGTCGACACCTCTGACAAGGCACAAAACACAGGTCGACACTTCCTCAAGAGCAACTAAGATCCAAATAAGATGTAAAAAAATGAACCACAGATATCTTAGATCAGAGTAGCTAAGAGCTAAATGACTTGCTTAAAGTGTGGGAGCTGTGGAGATCACTAAAGTGCTTGAGGGTCGAACGAGGTGAATACCCATGGCAAAACTTTCACCTTGGTACCCATGTGCAAGGGTGCAACAGGCAACCCAAGGAGCTGATGCTGTTAAAGACACAGGAGAGAAAGCAACTCATACAAATTATGATAATCCCTTTGCTTGGAAAATGCTCCAAAGTGCCTATAAGCAAGAGTGATGCAGACACTTGAGGAGATGCAAGTAAGCAATGATAGTGAGGGGATCAAGATGAGACAATTTGTGCAAGCAGAACGCTTGAGTGGGCAGAGAAATTAACTGGCGAAGTATCGCACGAACCTGTGAAATGGGGATAGAAGTAATAGAACAAGCTCACAATGAATGCAACCCACAACACAAGGATTTTAAGGTGGTTCGGTTGTTGGCCTACAACCTACGTCCACCCCACATCGAACTCGGTGTGGCTTTTCGGCTGACACACAGCTTGATCTGCTGAGCAGCACAGCTTGCTTACACAGCTAAGCAACACAGCTTGCTTTCACAGCTGAGCAACATAGCTTGCTTACACAGCTGAGCAACACAGCTTGCTTTCTACTGAATAACAGCTGGAATCACCCAGAGGATCTGATCCTCTCTTCCTCTGAAACCACAGAGGGAACCCGTTCCCTAAACAGGGGATCAGAAAAACTAGATGTATTGGTGATAGACGAACCGTAACAAGTAGAAGCTGAATACTGCAAGTGCAGTGGAGAAGGAATAGAGACAATACCGACACCAGCTAAAAGAATAGATCAAGACAACAGAGCTGGCGATTGCAATTACAAGATTGGATCTAAGGAACCTTTTCTACAAACATCGGCAGACTGCAGGGTTTGTCTTCTCTCTCAAGGCTACGCTCTCTTCTTCTTCTACTCTCATAGAATTGGACTATGTCAACCAAGTGCTAGGCTGCTCTCACACTTTCTTAGGAGTGTTTTTGATGGATGGTCGAGAGTGTGGCACTGTGTGGACGACAGTAGCAGCTTCTTCAGTTGAAGAAGCTTGGTATAAATAGGTAAAAACTAGTTGTAATGCCAGGGAAAGAAGGGCGCCAAGAAATTTTTGATGGACCAATGGTGCGGCTGTATTTTACCTCCATAATTTCCCTTGAAGCATGCGCCAGGGTGAAGTGAGAGCTTGGAGTCTTCCAGGCAAGTTCCATGTTCGACGGTGGTAGCACCTTGAAGAGGTGACTGAATCTTCTCATTTTGATGCTTGGAGATCTTCTCATTAAATGCTCCTACAGGTATGTTGTCTTCCATTGGCTGAGCCCAGCTTTCAGTACAAGGATAGGTACGATGGCAGACAGTGTTAAGGAGCATATCAGATTTTTCTTTAGACAACATCAGATATTCACATTAAATCTCCCTCAAATAATCAGTCTTCTCATTCTGCACATGTGCACTCTTCTGCGTACATGGCTGGTTGGACAGCCCATTGGTCCACAGCAAGACAGTGGCAGACTGCGGAGTGTCCTATTTTTAGCAGTAGACAATCTGGACAGGCTGACATCGTGGCAGACTAAAGTGCCTCTTCTAGCTAGATTTCTGACAAAACCATCTCCAAAAGGTAGACAACTGAGAGATAAGATGGTAGAGCATGGGTCAGACCCCGGGACGTTGTCCAGACCCCAAAATCCTTAATTTTAATGATTTGTAGTTCCTTTTTCTCTCTCTAGATGGCCGACTGATCTGACAATTTATTTGCTTGAGGATTCTTGGAAGAACAAGGGTGTCAACCTCCTGCATGAAAAGAGTCGACACATCTCAGTAGTATATTCAATAGAGCACTTCCTGGAAGTATAAGAGTGTCGACCTCCTTCGAGGTAAGTGTCGAGACATCCTTTGGATATCTTGAAGGCCCCTGACCGATGTGTCGAGACTCCACAAGACAGTGTCGGGACATGTATGCTTGGTTTCAAGATGTCATTAAGACTGTGTTGAGACAACATCAAACAGTGTCGAGACATGTGATCCATGTGCAGGAATTATAACACAAGTGTGTCGACACTTTTCTGTTAGTGTGTCGAGACATCCCTTGAACGGTCTTGAGAACGGCTTCTGCTTCAACTGATTTCTTCTTTGAGATGTCGAGACATTTTTCAGATGTGTCGACACATGCTTTATGTGCAGAGATGTCATCCGAATGTGTCGAGATATTTTCTTCCTAATTCAGCCCTTGATTGGAGTATGCTTAGACTTTGATGTATGGACCTTGAGCAACATGCACAGACCTGATATGTGTTGGCCAGGGGTTGCACGGACCTTGATCTGCTTATGTGCTCGGACCTTAGTTCATTTTGCTTGGCCTTCTTGCATCGACCTTGGTCCTTCTTTCTTATGCATCCTAATGCCTCATCTGTGTGTCTTACTTGATTTGTTTCTATCCTTGCAGACACACTTTGTTGCCGGTGTGGGTTTGACCTGAAATGCATGAGTGTTTGTCGCTATCAACTACATGTCAACCTATATTAATGAATCATAGTTAGACATCATCGAAACAAAAGAATATTATACATAAGCCCAACATACATAGTCAGCCATTATCAAAATAATGGAGTTACACATGTTATACATTTGTCCAACATTCTCTCCCTTTTTGATGATGGCAACTATGAGCTATGAGTCATTATGATGTCCAGCATTGAGTCATTATGAGTATATGAAAAGTTAGAGTGTAAAAGAATGTAATCGTGAATGAGAGCACAAAGACCTTTAATGATTATCTTTCCAGATAATATTCTCTCCACATATCTTCCACAAAATCTTATGCAAGTATTCAAGACTCTCTCCCTTATGCATTCCTTTAATGACACATACAATTCTCTCCCCCTTTGACATCATCAAAATATCTTACGAGAGAGAATATATGGCATTATTAGGAAGGTAGGAGTAAGGAAATTGCAGCACGACAATTGTTGGAAATTATAAGCACATGATGTATAGTGAAAAAGAGATTAGATACCTGGAGGGAGCAACTCAAAGTGCAGCAACCTGAGATACCTTTCTGAAGATGCCTGAATCTTTCCTCCTATCAAATGCCAATTGATGGAAAGATATATCTTTCGTACGTGGAAATACATGCCAATGATTTTACACTTATTAAAGTTGACAAGTTAACTGATGTGAACAACGAAACTTGGAAAGGTAGTTTTAGGACAAACACCGAAGAGCGATATGGCCAAAGATTAGAGTCAATGGTATTGTCCGTTGGCTTGCCATGGATAGTTGAAAACTGAAGGCATGGTTGCCGCAACATGATGCAATATTGCAGTCGAAGAACACATTTTTGATTTCAGATTTTTCAAGATTTTTAGTGGTTTTCTATTTTTCAGACTTTTTGAGTTTTCTATGCAAGAAATGTGTGCACAGTTGAAGATAGCAGTCCACCCAATTGCATGAAAAGCTGAAACCAGTTGAGTTGTAACCATAATGCCAATGATGCTAGGACTTATGACAGAAGCGTGTGTATGATGATTCCAATTGATATGTCTAATGGATGAGTGCAAAGTTAAATACATGCAACAATGCTAGCAATGACTGATGCAAATATGTTATATGCAAGGTAAGCACCACGGAGCATCATGATGTGATATTTCAAGAGGGGATGGCAAGGATCAGGGGATATAGAAAGACAATTTGTCTTTATAGAAGATGAAGGTTCTTTAACCTGAGACCAGGTTCATAAATCAGAGTTATGGATTTTTCAGAATATTCAGTTATAGAACCCGAATGAACTAACCCTTACACTTAGATTGGTTTAATGTTAATGAATTCTGGTCTACTCAGTAGAATCACATGAAAATATTTGTATTCAACTTTAATTGAGATGAACAAAAAATGCATATCAACGTCAGATTAACCTCCTCTTATCTTACTCATTCAATTCCATTGGCTCCTTTGAGAGTAACTCTTAAAAAGTATTGAAATTAAACAAGCATGAAGATAAAATGGAATTTTAAATTTTCGATAGATGCACATTTAGCTTTTGTAATCTTAACCATAATATTCATTGAGTACAGGAGAAGATTTTACGAGCAATTAAGTTTAGTGCATGCCTCATATCTGCAAGGACACACATTGTTTAGATGTAAGTATCCCTAGGTAATTGGTAAGACTGACTGTCATGCTTCAAATAGAACAGAGATAGCATTGTCACCTCATGACATATCGTTCCACATATTCTTGATGAGGAGACATGTTTCTCAGCAACTAGCCATTGCTCTGCCTCATGATATACTTAGAACATAGCAGAGTTAACAAGGGCACTTCATGACATGCCTCATCTCAACTCATTTATGAGGAGACATATTTCTCAGTGAGCCAATGTCATTGCTCTGACAATTTTTGACATTAGAAAACCCACACAAAAACAAATTGTTTAAAAACAATACTTGGACAGAAGTTTCTCAATCATAATTGCCTTTGTACTTAAAGTAAACTTTCAGATTTTAGAAGGCATAACTAGACAACAACATGAGAAGTTGGTTTAAGTCTATTAAGCCGATCACAAACATTTTCAAGATAGTTAAACTTCAAGACACGTGAAATCATTAATGTTAAACCAAATTCATTCATGTTCGAGGCAGTCACAAATCTCTATAAAAGAAGATTCCTCTTAAAGATTTACTCTGATAAACAGCCTTGATAGCAGATAGAGAGTCCTCCAGGAAGTTCAAGATAATTTGAGTCCAAGTTGAACCATAACAGAGATAGGCATTATGATGCGGTGGATTGGTTTATGAAGAGAGTGTAGCATGAATTGAAAGTAGGAATTGGTGATGAACATTCCCCCTGAGGATGATGCACTGAGCTTAGACTGGAATGAAAATGATATGTTCAACATATGCAAGGAAGTGTCGACACTTGCATAGGAATATGTCGACACATGAGCTCAGACAGAATGCAGTTTTCAGCCAAGCTGAACTGAGGGTTCGACCTGTCAGGTTGTGAGGTCGACCTTTCTGACAATAGGGCAGAGTTTTGACTGATTTGTCATGAAAGACAAACTCCCCTTGAAACGATGCAATCTATGCAAGGTTGTCAGCAAAATGTAGAATGAAGCATGCATAATTATGATGTTGATTCCTCCTGGTTTCATGCATGGGTTGCAATGAAATGTGCAGTATATGACTTGAATAATGCACAATGTAATAAAAATGCTACAAGATGATTATGCATTTTTATGTTTCTCAACCATGATATGCAATGGGATGTATGAAACCACAATATTATGTAATCATGGATTTTCTGAAATGCATTCTGAATAGACATGCGAGTTGGTAAGCCATGAAATGCAAGAACTCCCCCTGACTATGTGCATTGAGTGTCTAAATTCTGAGTGCCTCACATGAAATGGGATCATAGCATGAGTTATTCAATTGAACATCTTGACTGTTCTAATGATGAGTTGACCTCTGGTACCTGGCAGAGAACTGAAGTCATAAGACTACCTCACGCATGATGTGGGTTCCCAGACAGAAGTGATATGTCCTTCTTCCAGCTTACCATTTTATATACCAAGAGGTCATACAGAGTTGGGTCCTTTGATCATGAAATGCATGATGTGTCATGAAATTTCAAGAGATTCTCATGGACATCAACACACCTAGATGCAATGCATTTCTTCCTTTAGGTGCAAACTCTTAAACACCCCCTCTGTCCAGTGCTCATGGAAATTAGGATAGACAATCAGCATCTTATTTGTCCACACGGATGATGAGTTGAGATGTGTGCAGCCATGCAAGACATCATCAAAACACTGATCATCAATGCTAAGGAAGAGGCTCACATGATTGCTTAAATGGTAGAAATGATTTAAACAGCAACTCAATTATCATAACAATCTCATCAACTAGACAAATTTTTCATGAATTACGAGGCTGAACCAATTGATCTTTGGTACAAGGCGGAGGTGTGGATCTGAGATCCTGCTCACGCATAGTGAGAGCTCCAGGCAAGCTTGACTTGCCTTTCTGCTCTAGACCATTTGAAATACCAAAGGTCACACAAGGTGCAAGCAATTAATCTAATCTAGAAGCTCATCTTACACCAAGAGGATAATTCAGCAGTTCAGGAGACAACTTCTTGCATG
The DNA here is from genome assembly GCA_022559845.1 of Amorphophallus konjac. Lineage (NCBI taxonomy): Eukaryota > Viridiplantae > Streptophyta > Magnoliopsida > Alismatales > Araceae > Amorphophallus > Amorphophallus konjac. The sequence continues at coordinate 45,195,565 of CM040122.1, forward strand.
ATTTATTTACTCATAACACTCCTAATATGCAGTGACTTACAATGCAAGCCTATCATGCAGCAGCTAAACAAATGACATTATCTACATACCTGTGCCTTGAGCTTTTATTTACGTGAGCATCCAGTGATTAGCTCCAAGGCACCCTACACCCAAAATTCTTATTTGAAATTTTTTGGTACCCAAGCTTGCTTGGGTCCTTGTTGGTTAGCAGCAGTTCTAGTAATTGATCTTCTTTTCTTTGCTGCCTTCTGGTCACCCACTCTCGTCCAGGGACAATTAATGGATGTATGTCCATATTCACCACAATAGAAGTAACGCACAGGGTATTTACCATTTTTTCTGTGCTTATGTGCATTGTTCCATTGCGAGTGAGCATATGTACTGTCATGTTGATTATGAGAGTAGCTCCTACCTCTCAGTTGCCAGCATTCCTGGATTGTGTGGCCAATCTTTCCATAGTGGTAACAGCAAGGAGGGTGATTTTTGTTGAACGCCATGGGGAGTGTCGACCTGTCCGAATGGAGGTGTCGACTCTTCTGATTCCCCATGCGGTTCTGTGCAGAGTTCTACTGCATACGTCCTTTGCCAGAGTTGACCTGTCTTTTTCCCTTGATTTCATCAACAATTCCTGAATCCTTTCCTGCTCTTAGTTCATCATTATTTAATGTGAGACAGTTTCGTGTACAGTGTGATCAAGCATGCCACAATGAAAGCAGTAAACATTCACTTTATGAGAGACATGGTAGTCATCATGGCTTTTCCTGTTGTGCATGTCAAGACTAGCAGACTTAGGGTTCTGCTGTTGCATGAGAGCCTTCCCTTTCTGCTTACCAATGCGTTTTTGGTTTTTCTGATCAGCATGCGGTAATGGGAGGCGGTAAGAAGTGTTGGCTTCATTCTTACCTTTGATAGAAGTGATGTAGGCCTTGCTTCCGAAGGATCGTTGATTTTCGGGTTTGTAACCCGAATCTCCCTCATGATGACTTACTCTTGTTTCTAAGAGTCTGTTCATGCTTTCCTTATCCTACATACACTTAGACAGAGAATCATTTAAATCTTTGATTTCATTCTCCAATGAGGAGACGTACAACTCGATTTCAGCGAGGTCCTCCTCACACACAGCCAATTGCTCATTGAGCATGGCATTAACCCCTTTGTAATTTTCAATTTCCATTTGAAGTTCATTCAATTTTTCAAAACTGCCATGGGCAGTACCCTTGCCCTTCTCATGAATGGACAGTGTTTGAAGCAACATATCGTTTTGTTCTTTTACCATTTTTATTTCTCAATCAACCTTTGATCAGGGATTAACTTGTCCGACATGGTTTGTTCATTAGAGATTGATTTAGGTTGGTTTTGAAGTTGTCTTATGATTACTTCCAACCTAGTGATTTCAGCTTGAAGGATTCTATTTTCATCTATTAGGCATGTAACGGTTTGCTTATTCACATCCAAGTCAGAGTTGAGAGTGTCATTTAGCTCTTTAAAAGCTGAACAACTGTTACAGAAGGAACTTTCATTCTGACAGATTGGTTGGATTTTAAGTTTTCGAACAGTCTCTTCCAACCTTATGAGTTCATCCTGAAGGATTTTGATTTCATCATTTAGATAAGCAATGTTTTATTTGTGCAAATCCAAGTCAATGGTAAGAGTATTATTTAGTTCTTGAATTTTGGAACAGTTTTCACATGCATGACTCTTACCTTGACTAATCTTCTTCAAGTCCTTTTTCATTCTTTTGTTTTCAGATTTCATCTTTTTGTAATGTTCAATCAACTGATCATATGTTTCCATAAGCTCTTCAAAAGTAAAGTCTTCGGAATCAGAGCTTACCTGCGATGAGGATGGATTGCTTGACTGTTCTGATCGGTCAGCCATAAGGCATTGATACTCTTGATCTTCTTTTTCATGGAAGTTCATCAACACCTCCAGAGCTTGCTTAGCTGTGCTGCAAGTGGATACATGATCAAGTAATCTGTCAACAACCGCAGCTTTGATTAATTTAAGTGCAGCAAGGTTGTTGTTATGTTTGGTCTTATGTTAGCTGACCATTCATTTGAATCTGATGGCAGCTCATTTGGACCAATGTATATAAGGTTCCACAGTTGTGGATCTGTGAATTTTACATAGTCGTACATTTCTCTCAGCCATATCAAAAAATCTGAACCATCAAACATAGGCGGAGAAACCTTCAAAGTATCCTTAGCAGATGAAGCCATTTCTAAAAAAGCACTGAGATCTTTCCCTGTAGATCGTAGATCTAGAAATAGCAGAGCTAGGCTCTGATACCAATTGTTGGTTCCCACGGAGTGCAATCGGATCTAGAAGGGGGGTTGAATAGATCCTATTAATAACTATGGCCTATTTAAATCTTGACCCCTAAACACATAAATCACTTCTATAATCCAGTAAAACACTTATGCACACAGAGCAGCGGAATAGATAGGAGTAGAGCAAGCAATGATGTTAAAGCGCGATGTCCAGTTCAGACAGGTCGACACACAGGGCAGTGAAGTCAACACCTTTACCGCGGGTCACAGCACAGGTCGACACTCCTGCCTGTAAGGTCGACACTACTTTCAGTAGGATCCAGCTATGTAGTGAGCTGGGATCTCCACTTCAGGGTAGTGAGGTCGACACCTCTGACAAGGCACAAAACACAGGTCGACACTTCCTCAAGAGCAACTAAGATCCAAATAAGATGTAATACAATGAACCACAGATATCTTAGATCAGAGTAGCTAAGAGTTAAATGACTTGCTTAAAGTGTGAGAGCTGTGGAGATCACTAAAGTGCTTGAGTGTCGAACGAGGTGAATACCCTTGGCAAAGCTTTCACCTTGGTACCCAGTGTGCAAGGGTGCAGCAGGCAACCCAAGGAGCTGATGCTGTTAAAGACACAGGAGAGAAAGCAACTCATACAAATTATGATAATCCCTTTGCTTGGAAAATGCTCCAAAGTGCCTATAAGCAAGAGTGTTGTAGACACTTGAGGAGATGCACGTAGCAACGATAGTGAGGGGATCAAGATGAGACAATTTTGCAAGCAGAACGCTTGAGTGAGCAGAGAAATTAACTGGCGAAGTATCGCACGAACCTGTGAAATGGGGATAGAAGTAATAGAACAAACTCACAATGAATGCAACCCACAACACAAGGATTTTAAGGTGGTTCGGTTGTTGGCCCACAACCTACGTCCACCCCACACCAAACTCGGTGTGGCTTTCCGGCTGACACACAGCTTGATCCGCTGAGCAGCACAGCTTGCTTACACAGCTGAGCAACACAGCTTGCTTACACGGCTGAGCAACACAGCTTGCTTTCTGCTGACTAACAGCTGGAATCACCCAGAGGATCTGATCCTCTCTTCCTCTGAAACCACAGAGGGAACCCGTTCCCTAAACAGGGGATCGGAAAAGCTAGATGTATTGGTGATAGACGAACCGTACCAAATAGAAGCTGAATACTGCAAGTGCAGTGGAGAAGGAATAGAGACAATACAGACACCAGCTAAAAGAATAGATCAAGACAACGGAGCTGGTGATTGCAGTTACAAGATTGGATCTAAGGATCCTTTTCTACAAGCACGGCAGACTGCAGGGTTTGTCTTCTCTCTCAAGGTTGCTCTCTCTTCTTCTTCTACTCTCATAGCATTGGACTATGTCAACCAAGTGCTGGGCTGCTCTCACACTATCTTAGGAGTGTTTTTGATGGATGGTCGAGAGCGTGGCACTGTGTGGATGACAGCAGCAGCTTCTTCAGTTGAAGAAGCTTGGTATAAATAGGTAAAAACTAGTTGTAATGCCAGGGAAAAAAGGCGCCAAGAAGTCTCTGATGGACCAATGCTCGGCTATATTTTCCCTCCATAATTTCCCTTGAAGCATGTGCCAGGGTGAAGTGAGAGCTTGGAGTCTTCCAGGCAAGTTCCATGTTCGACGGTGGTAGCACCTGGAAGAAGTGACTGTGTCTTCTCATTTATATGCTTGGAGATCTTCTCATTAAATGCTCCTACAGGCCTGCTGTCTTCCATTGGCTGAGCCCAGCTTTCAGTACAAGGATAGGTGCGATGGTAGACAGTGTTAAGGAGAAGATCAGATCTTCCTTTAGACAACATCAGATGTTCACGTTAAATCTCCCTCAGATAATCAGTCTTCTCATTCTGCACATGTGTACTCTTCTGCGTACATGGCTGGTTGGACAACACGTTGTTCGACAGCAAGACAGTGGCAGACTGCTGAGTGTCCTAATTTCAACAGCAAACAGTCTGGATAGGCTGACATCGTGGCAGACTAAAGTGCCTCTTCCAGCTGGATTTCTGACAAAACCATCTCCAAAAGGTAGATAAATGAGTGATAGGATGGTAGAGCAAGGGTCAGACCTTGGGACGTGGTCCAGACCCCAAAACCTTAATTTTAATGATTTGTGCTTACTTTTTCTCTCTCTGGATGGCCCACTGATCTGACAGTTTATTTGCTTGAGGATTCTTGGATGAACAAGGGTGTCGACCTCCTGCATGAAAAGAGTCGACACATCTCAGTAGTATATTCAATAGAGCACTTCCTGGAAGTATAAGAGTGTCGACCTCCTTCGAGGTAAGTGTTGAGACATCCTTTGGATATCTTGAAGGCCCCTGACCGATGTGTCACAAGACAGTGTCGGGACAAGTATGCTTGGTTTCAAGATGTCATTAAGACTGTGTTGAGACAACATCAAACAGTGTCGAGACATGTGATCCATGTGCAGGAATTATCACACAAGTGTGTCGACACTTTTCTATTAGTGTGTCGAGACATCCCTTGAACGGTCTAGTGAACAACTTCTGCTTCAGCTGATTTCTTCTTTGAGGTGTTGTTGGCACTCAAAATATACTCAACGGTGATCAAGCCGCAAGGATGAATGATACGGCCCACTAAAGCACAGAAGTCAATGAAGATCAACATATTGAAGACTTCTCAAGCTGCCATAGCTTCGAGTCACCTGGAATGAACACCGGGGACTTCGCCTCAGGAGAGTCGAGATGAATCCACAACCAACCGGCAGCGGGACTGATGTGACATGACCTTGGACTTAAGCAAGCAAGCACATTCGCAATCTCAATGGGCCAATTTGGGCCGCCGCTCTCTCGTCGCTCACCCAAGCCCGGGGTAACTTGGCAATGCCAAGGTGAGGTTGAGGGGTTGGGCCCTTGCTGGTAGAGGGCCAGCAAGGCCAAGACTTGATTCCCAATGGATGTGGAAGCCCAAGACAATGGGGCCGACCAAGTGCCAAAGGTGATTTCCCACGGTGATCCCTTATAGCACAAGAGCTTAAGGATCGGGCTCTCATTCACGGCCAGCGGAGTTTATGAACTAATATTGAAAGAACAAGAACAAATTAGAGCAAAGTTTGGAGCACTTACTCAACCGGTTTGAAGAAACCGGTCCCGCTCAGAGACGAGGGCGAGCGGGGAAGCGTGGGTTCCCCACACGCCGCGCTGGGGTAGCTTGACCTGTTTAAGCTATTACAACACTACACCCCATGCAAGGGGGGAATCGTGGAGAAGGGAAGATGATAGTTACAATCAAAACTACCTCCACGCAGGGAGGGGCCTTCAGCCGGCCAAGCGGGGTGGGAAAAACTAGGGCTAAAACGATGATGAAGTGAATATGCTGAATCTGCCCTCTCTCGGCAATTATGGACAGACAGTCGGTACTGTGACTGCAGAACGTGATCAAGAATTTTTCGAGGGCGAGACCAGTGGGAAATTTTTGTTACTGGAACTGGAGTGCCTCTGAATTTTTATGAATTCTTCTGGGGTCTCTGCTGGCCTGGGCAGGAGCTCGAACAGGGATGCTGATTCTCGGACTGACAGCAACTGGTTACTAACAGTAAGAAGAAGAGGTTGCCTCGGCCGCTCCCGAACTTCGAATTAGGTGCCGCCAGAGCCGCTGGAACCGTGGACAAGTCTTCTTTGCAACAGAACTAACGGGGAAGCCGAATAATGCCATAGAAGATTAGGGGACCCAGAAGAGTGAGTGGGGGTCGGTGCAGACTGTGAGAAGCAGAGTCGCACGCCTGAGGAAGAAAATTCGTAACTTCTGCTGTCGGATGCCGAACGGAGTTCCACTTCTTGGTTATGAAAGTAGACAGGGAGAGGAAGAACTTTTTAGAAGAGCTTGTGGCCTGATTCCTCCGGGGTTTGTCGTGGTGAAGCTCTCTCTCCGGATCAGGATCTCTACAGAGCTAGCTCCTGGTTTCCAATAGCAGGTTGCAGAGGATGCCCCGAAAGCTCCTGACCTTGGAATCAAGCGCCGTCAGAGTCGTTGGAATCGTGGACGAGTCCTCTTCACATAACAACTGACGGGGAAGCCAATCGATGTCGGAGAAGACTAGGGGATGCAGAACAATGGCGACTGGTCGATGCAGACTATGAGTAGCAGATCTGCGTAGCTGAGGGAAAAAAATAAGACCTCTGGATCACGAATGCCGAATGAAGTTCTGTTTCTTGATTCTGGAAGTAGACTGGGCGAGGAAGAACTTTGAAGAAGAACTCATGGACTGATTCTTCGGGGTTCGTCGTGGCAGAGCTTCTAATCTGGCTCAGGTCCTCAACCGAGGTAGAACTACGCAGTTGTGGGAGAATGGACCTCCTGGATGGCTCGGAGATCGGAAGAAGATGAAACCACTTCTGTTGCGAAGGTGACTGGTAGACGCTTCCGACTATGGCTCTTGGGTCTTCAAACTCGTCTGGAGGAAGTTGTGGTGGCCGCTGCAAGTTGCTGGTTCATCTGTAACCTCTAGACAGCAAACTGCAACTTCGAAGTAGCTTCCAATGACCAAGAAAGAAGAAGGGGAAGGGGGTAGATGAGTGTGGGAGTGACCCCTGGTTGTAAGGGGGTCTTGGAGGGGGTGCTCTAAGGTGTGGGAGGTGGAGAATAAGGTCTGGAAGAGGGTCCAATAGATGGTGGTAGTGGGGGCTGCGAATTTGGTTGGAATGGAGAGAGGGAAAGGATATTCGAAAATAGGTTTAAGGGTGGGGTTAATTTTTTGTCTTGGGAATGGGGGGGTTGTGTTGGGGAAGGGAAGGGGTGCTTGGGGTAGTGGGAAGGGTGCTTGGGAAAGTGGGAGGGGTAGTTGGGGGTTGGATGGTGAGGAGAGGATTGGTGGAGGGGGTCTTGGGAAGGGGTGGAGTATTGATGAGGGTTGTTGGGAATGGGAAGAGGCTTAAATGGGGTAGGTGGGGAGTGGAGGTGGTTGGGAAGGGAGGAGAGAGAAGAAAATTCGAATTTGGGTGTTGAGGAGAGAGAAAGTGGAGTGAAAAAGAGAGATTAAGAGAGGGAAGGGTGGGGAATCTCTCCCCTAGGGTTTCTCACCCAAAAAATGAATCTCTCCACTAGATAAGAAGTGTAAACTCTCAAAATGGCAAGTTTTTTCATTCATTGATTCATTAAGTTGAAATGGGGGGAATGGGGTCCTATATATAGGAAACCCACATTTCTACAAAAGTCCCTGACAATTGACTCAATGACAAATAACCGAGGGGGTAGGGGAGAGCCCTTGGGCTAAGCCCAATGAATTGGGCCCAATAGCTAACTAGACAACCTAATGACACTCAAACTTAGGGAAATGAACACAAGACCTAGGAACATGACTCAAATAAAAGGAAAATACATCAAATGACTCAAATAAAAATTACATAGGACTCAAAATTAAATGACTAGACCATGCCGGATGCAACCGGGGTGAGGAGACGAGCTGTGAATGTGGGCATGGGAGGTGATGTCCCCATCATACTCCCGAGGTGCGGAGAACTCGACTCCGTCGAGTAAGTGTCCTTCCCTCCTTGGAGGGTGTAGAAGTGGTACTGCCCTCAAGTCTTCCGAACGAGACCGATCCATCCACCTGCCGAGATAGCGCTCGTATACCTTGCTCCTGGTGGTAGTGACATGTTCATCCAATATTCGTTCAATGCGCTCACGCTGTGCTCTCTTGGCTGGTGGACTCTCCTCACAGGTGGGTGCTCTCTCAACGGAGGGAATAGGCTCAATATCCTCACTAGGTACCACCGTGGGTCCCTTGTATGGCACTAGGTCGGCGACACTGAATGTGGGACTTACCCCATATTCCTCGGGGAGATCTAACTCATAGGCATTTGCACTAATGCGCCTCAGGACCTGGAAGGGACCAGCCCCACGTGGCCTCAATTTAGAGATGGCTCCCGGGAAGAGCCTCTCCTTCCTTACCATCACAAAGTCACCCTCATGGAATTCTTGGTGACGTCGATGAGAGTCGGCTCGCCTTTTATAAGTCACATTCTTCTTGCTAATGTGCTTGCGGATCTCTTTATGCAATGTTGTGAATGCAGACATTCTAGGGGTGATGGGTGGACCTGGGCAACCAAAAGTAGACCTATCGTGTAATGATGCAGTGTAGACTTTGGTTAGCCTAGGTGGGCCGGGGCACCCGTAGGTGGCCCTATCATGCAAATTGGTGATAAACATAGGAGGACCCGGACATCCGTAGATGCCTTTGACATGCTTAAGACCCATGATGAATGAAGGTGGACCATGACATCCGAATATGGACCACTCATACTTTCTACTTGACATGTGGGTGATATGAATGAATGGACCCAACATCGTGTTCATGCCAAGGGGTGTGGAAAGCCTAGACACATGCATACTTTTCCCAAAAGTGACTTCCATGTGTATAGGTGTGGGACAACCTTTGAACTCCCATTGGAAAGGATCGAATGGATCTAAGAAGGTGGTCATCATGGGGTGGGGCACCACCTTATTACCTAGGGATATATGGTCCAAGGTTATGGCTCCCAAGGTGTAACCCGGGTCTAAGATGGAGTGAATTGGGTCAAACATTGTGAGTTGGTTTAGGGAAAGGTGGGTGGTGGATAAAGTGTTTGGGTCACACGAGTCTCTTGACTCCCATTGGAATGGATCATATGGATCATAAAATGGGTTACCTAGGGGGAGGAACTCCATGTCCTCAAGATCCTCAAAAGGTGCTAAGTCATCCTTCTCCATGATAGTTGGGCCAATGTTCTTGGCAAGTGGGTCAGCCATGAGTGGAGGGCTTGACTTTCTACCCGAGATAAGAAGCTCTAAATCGAGGAGAAGGTTGGGCTCATCGGGTGTAGGGAGGAATAGAAGGAGGTCGCTAGTGTAGCAACCAATGGTGCAAACCGAGGTGATAGACCCTATGCATAGGTGTAGGAGGCTAAGGCTCCTAGGTTGTTCTACCATAGGGGTCAACATGCTAGTCATCTCTAATTGCCATGCTATGCCCTTGAGAAGGTCCTCTAAGGTCTCCACTTGATAGGATGCTTGGATTGTGGTGTGATAGGAGAAGAAGGGCACTAAGGGAAGGTCTTGTTCTATGGGAGGGAAAACATGGGCCCGGATCTCTCTAATTGGGCTCTCCTTTAGCCAACTAACAATGGGTTCTCCTAAGATGAGCTTGGTCCCAACTAGAGAGGGTGATGTAAGGTGAGGACCATCGTGTGATGTTTCTTTCTCAACTTGGACTTGGGTTTCCTCCAAGGTGGGGAGTGGGTTTGGAGTGTCCTCAACTATTGAATTGGGTATGAGTTCTTCTACCAAGGAGGTGAGAGGGTCTTTTGGGGTGATGAGGGTTGGTGTGTGGTGCTCCCGGGGTGGAGGGTAAAGGGAAACTTGGTTTGGGATTGGTAGTGTGGGGTTTGGGAGTGGAAGTATTGGAGGCTTAGGTTGGGATAGGATTGGGGTTGGAAGTGGAAGGTGGGTCGGGTGATGGGATTTGGGTTGGGTGGTGGTGGCCGACATGGTTCTAGGTGGAGGGATGGAAATGGGGTCCACTTGGGTTTGAATGGTGAGAATAGGGTGAGTGGTAGTCCTTATTGGGAAAACTGGGTTGGTTAGGGGTCTCTTCCCCTTGGGATCGGCCAGTTGTGGAGGGGGGAAAGTGGGGGCCAATTGAGTTTGGATAGTGAGGTTTGCGGAAGGGGGTTTTGGTTGGAGTGTGGGGACCCTTAGGGGATTTGGTGGAGAGGTGGATGTTTGGTTTATTTGGGCCTTAAGGGAGAGGACTTGGTTGCGAAGTGAAGTTATGATGGTGGAGAAGTGATTTGTTGGGAGTGGTGGGGGAGGAGGCCTAAAGGTGGTATCAAGTTGATCGGGTGGGGATGGAGGAGTGGTAGTGCACCTCGGGCTAGGGGTGTTTGAGTAGAAGGGGTGGGAATATTTGGGGATGTAGATCTTCCTAAGTTCAACCTTCATATCATCCCATGAGGAAATCGGCTCTTGCCTCCTAACCCTCCTTAATCCCTCTATGTGTTCCCACTTACTTTTGGCTTGACCTCGAAGTCGTCCCTTGGCCTTTCGGACTCTCGCGGATCCATATACCCAAGTCTTTTCAAAGTACTTTTCTATGGTAGCCTCCCACCTAAGATAGTCACTAGAATGCGATCCGTCAAAGGTAATATCCCTATCTAGGATGAAGTCCATGGGTGGTGAGTAGGCTAAGTAGGTGGCCATGATGATCGGGGAAATCAATGCAAGGGTCGGATTGATGATGACTCCAATGCAAGCATGCCCTAGGACTTGACTTGATAGAGACAAGTCAATGACTTGCTCTGATACCAATTGATGTGACACGACCTTGGACTTAAGCAAGCAAGCACATTCGCAATCTAAATGGGCCAATTTGGGCCGCCGCTCTCTCGTCGCTCACCCAAGCCCGGGGTAACTTGGCAATGCCAAGGTGAGGTTGAGGGGTTGGGCCCTTGCTGGTAGAGGGCCAGCAAGGCCAAGACTTGATTCCCAATGGATGTGGAAGCCCAAGACAATGGGGCCGACCAAGTGCCAAAGGCACCGGTTTCTCTCTTTTCCCACGGTGATCACTTATAGCACAAGAGCTTAAGGATCGGGCTCTCATTCACGGCCAGCGGAGTTTATGAACTAATATTGAAAGAACAAGCACAAATTAGAGCAAAGTTTGGAGCACTTACTCGACCGGTTTGAAGAAACCGGTCCCGCTCGGAGACGAGGGCGAGCGGGGAAGCGTGGGTTCCCCACACGCCGCGCCGGGGTAGCTTGACCTGTTTAAGCTATTACAACACTACACCCCATGCAAGGGGGGGATCGTGGGGAAGGGAAGATGATAGTTACAATCAAAACTACCTCCACGCAGGGAGGGGCCTTCAGCCGGCCAAGCGGGGTGGGGAAAACTAGGGCTAAAACGATGATGAAGTGAATATGCTGAATCTGCCTTCTCTCGGCAATTGTGGACAGACAGTCGGTACTGTGGCTGCAGAACGTGATCAGGAATTTTGCCGAGGGCGAGACCAGTGGGAAAATCTTTGTTACTGGAACTGGAGTGCCTCTGAATTTTTCTGAATTCTTCTGGGGTCGCTGCTGGCCTGGGCAGGAGCTCGAACAGGGACGCTGATTCTCGGACTGACAGCAACTGGTTACTAACAGCAGGAAGAAGAGGTTGCCTCGGCCGCTCCCGAACTCCGAATCAGGTGCCGCCAGAGCCGCTGGAACCGTGGACAAGTCTTCTTTGCAACAGAACTAATGGGGAATCCGAATAATGCTGTAGAAGATCAGGGGACCCAGAACAGTGAGTGGGGGTCGGTGCAGACTGTGGGAAGTAGAGTCGCACGCCTGAGGAAGAAAATTCGTAACTTCTGCTTCCGGATGCCGAAAGGAGTTCCGCTTCTTGGTTATGAAAGTAGACAGAGAGAGGAAGAACGTTTCAGAAGAGCTCGTGGCGTGATTCCTCCGGGGTTTATCGTGGTGAATCTCTCTCTCCGGATCAGGATCTCTGCAGAGCTAGCTCCTGGTTTCCAACAGCAGGTTGCAGAGGATGCCCCGGCAGCTCCTGACCTCGGAATCAAGCGCCGTCAGAGTCGTTGGAATCGTGGATGAGTCCTCTTCACAGAAAAACTGACGGGGAAGCCAACCGATGTCGGAGAAGACTAGGGGATGCAGAACAATGGCGACTGGTTGGTGCAGACTATGAGTAGCAGATCTGCGTAGCTGAGGGAGAAAAATGAGAACTCTGGATCACGAATGCCGAATGAAGTTCTGTTTCTTGATTCTGGAAGTAGACTGGGCGATGAAGAACTTTGAAGAAGAACTCATGGACTGATTCCTTCGGGGTTCGTCGTGGCAGAGCTTCTAATCTGGCTCAGGTCCTCAGCCGAGGCAGAACTGCGCAGTTGTGGGAGAATGGACCTCCTGGACGGCTCGGAGATCGGAAGAAGATGAAACCACTTCTGTTGCGAAGGAGACTGGTAGACGCTTCCGACGATGGCTCTTGGGTCTTCAAACTCATCCGGAGGAAGTCGTGGTGGCCGCTGCAAGTTGCTGGTTCATCTGCAACCTCTGGACAGCAAACTGTAACTTCGAAGTAGCTTCCAATGACCAAGAAAGAAGAAGGGGAAGGGGGTAGATGAGTGTGGGAGTGACCCCTGGTTGTAAGGGGGTCTTGGAGGGGGTGTTCTAAGGTGTGGGAGGTGGAGAATAAGGTCTGGAAGAGGGTCCAATAGATGGTGGTAGTGGGGGCTGCGAATTTGGTTGGAATGGAGAGAGGGAAAGGATATTCGAAAATAGGTTTAAGGGTGGGGTTAATTTTTTGTCTTGGGAATGGGGGGGTTGTGTTGGGGAAGGGAAGGGGTGCTTGGGGTAGTGGGAAGGGTGCTTGGGAAAGTGGGAGGGGTAGTTGGGGGTTGGATGGTGAGGAGAGGATTGGTGGAGGGGGTCTTGGGAAGGGGTGGAGTATTGATGAGGGTTGTGGGGAATGGGAAGAGGCTTAAATGGGGTAGGTGGGGAGTGGAGGTGGTTGGGAAGGGAGGAGAGAGAAGAAAATTCGAATTTGGGTGTTGAGGAGAGAGAAAGTGGAGTGAAAAAGAGAGATTAAGAGAGGGAAGGGTGGGGAATCTCTCCCCTAGGGTTTCTCACCCAAAAAATGGAATCTCTCCACTAGATAAGAAGTGTAAACTCTCAAAATGGCAAGTTTTTTCATTCATTGATTCATTAAGTTGAAATGGGGGGGAATGGGGTCCTATATATAGGAAACCCACATTTCTACAAAAGTCCCTGACAATTGACTCAATGACAAATAACCGAGGGGGTAGGGGAGAGCCCTTGGGCCAAGCCCAATGAATTGGGCCCAATAGCTAACTAGACAACCTAATGACACTCAAACTTAGGGAAATGAACACAAGACCTAGGAACATGACTCAAATAAAAGGGAAAATACATCAAATGACTCAAATAAAAATTACATAGGACTCAAAATTAAATGACTAGACCATGCCGGATGCAACCGGGGCGAGGAGACGAGCTGTGAACGTGGGCATGGGAGGTGATGTCCCCATCAGGGACCAAGCCGGCCTAATGATTTGACGTCGACTCCGTCGTGCCACTACCCTACACCCGTCGCCCGACGAAGGACGATGGTCTACCCGGTGGCTCACCGCCTGAATGAAGACTTTCCTGAGGAGGAAGAACGCCATCGGCCCCTCAGAACAAAGTACCGGAGGCTCTGTCAGTAGAAGACCCCGATTACCCGGCACGGGTACGGTTTCTCAGCACATTGGGCCCATCAGCGGCCAGATGATCGCCCGGTCGAGGCAAAAACACCCCGGGCGGCATATCACTACCCGTGGGAGCTACCAATGCAAGTCGAGGCGAGCCGACAATACAAGCAGCTGTGCCGAGAGCCATGTCTGTGGAAAACCCGCGTGTTTGAGCTTAAGGTACACAAATTCCAAAAGTAGCCATTTGGCGGCCCAGAAGCCTCATCTACATTCTCTCCTAGGCCCCGGCAAGACCTCGGAGAGATGAAAGATTGCAGCGACCCCCGAGGTCAGTCCGAAGCCTATTGTCAGACCCGTGTCGAGCTTGTGCGATCAAAGGGTTTGAATCCGGCGCGCCCCTCCTAAACTGGCGTGCCCTTTTGGCCTTGGGCATCCTTCTAAACCGGCGCACCCTTTTCAGCCCGAATCCGGCGCGTGTGAATGGCCTTAAACCGGCACGCTAAACCCCGCACCGGATTAAACTCATTCAAAGGATCGCTTATATAAGGGGCCTTACGTTCGAGAACAAAAAAAAGAGAAGAGAACAATAACAAGAGAATGAAGAGAAGTACCAGACAGACAGACAGACATAAGCAAGAGACAAAGAGAGAGAAAAAAGCTTGGAGAGGAAGAAGGGGGGAGCAGAGGGATTGTCCATCCCGATACTCTATTTTTTTCTCTACCGTTCTCTACTGCGAAGCTCCAAGGTTGGTTGGCGAATCTGGTGGCATCTGCTTCTGCTGATTTCATTCTCTTTTCTACTAATGTAGCTCCGTGGAGCATTACCCTTGAAGGGCGATGATATGAGCCCGGCGGGCTCCCCTTTCCCCCCTTTCAATTCCTATCTCCTCTGTTTTTCCCTCTCTTTAGATACTGAAATCAACCTCGGGCGACAACGCCGAGCCGAATGTGATGTAATATTCTCACTGTGTGATTGAATGAATAGACAAGTGCATGTTGATTGCTGCCTTCCTTACTAGATTTCAGTCTACCTCCTCTATCCACTACGTGTTGTTCATTTTGGGTTTTCCATCGCCGAATACGCATCATCGATTCTAGAGGCAACATTAATAAACCCCCCCCTTCCCCGGGGCTCTCTCTTCGTTGTATGAGCAATGTCGAATGAAGTTTGTATGCTAATATGTGCTCCCCGGCCGGAGGGATGCATACCAGTGCATTCCCCTCTGCCCCCAGAGGTGACCCTCTATGTTCCCTACTACGGTTTAGGGCCAGGAGGATGGGTATCCCAATAGCTACTATCGTATGTCTGTGTGTGTTGTACATGCCGTCAAGCTATTCGATTGTTTGCCTCCTTCACAACCCCAATATGCTGGCTGACCCTCTGGTCTTGGGTCCAGCCTACTGGCACCCCCCCTCTCAGTATATCCCTCCGAAGCATGTGTGTATGTGGTCACTGGCTGTCCATTCCCCGATCTAATATGTTCCTATCATAGTGTTCTTTGGTAATCTATCTTCTCGAAGAATGCACTGCCCGAGGAAGGGAAATATTCCCTATCATCTTCAATCATTGTCGAGCAGTAGAGTCATATCCTCAAATGATATGAACCCTGTGATTCGCCAAATGAATACCAATAGGGCTGAGCCCGACATCAAATCCACCTTCTTCTTGTGGGAGGGGTGGTGGCTGTGAGAAGATTACCTCTCGTAGGCTAGCCCTCGAGGTGACTTCTCATCTCAGCCGTCCCTTAACTATCTTTGACTCATGGAGATGGATACCCCTAGCAGGCTAGCCCTCGGGGTCTTTTCCCTCCAACGAAGTCCGCCGATCACCATTTGGCACTCCCGGCCTTGAAAGAGCGTACCCCAAACTCGTGGGACTATCTCTGCTTCGCCCTTGCAACCCCCCCACTTATGGGGAGGTGCTGCCAAAATTTGGGCTGATGACTTAGTCTAATTTACAGTTGATGTGCTCTGGCATGTTTGTTGAAGACTATGCTTGAGTAGGAACCTCGCATAAGTCTGTAATTGCCTTGATTGCTATGCTTCTGGGGCCCAAACGGGTCCCCTAATATTCTAAAATAATGACGATGTCTTAATGAATTTGCCTGAAATTTAATCAGAATGCAAATAAACCAAAAATCCCCTAATCCGGTGCGGCCCTAATCCGGCACGCCAATTTTCGGCGCGCGCCCCCTCGCGCCGTTTTAACATCAGACACATAACTCAATTGCCATTCTTGAGCCCCCATCCGGCGCGCCCATGGCGCGCCGTATTAGCTCTCATCTAGCCACCGCGCCGTATTAGCTTCCATTTGTCCACCGCGCCGCTTTAACTTCCATATAGGTATCGCGCCATTTTAACCCATCCTTTATACCTACGCGTACCATGTCGGTTTCACTCCGAATCGCGTCATCGTGCCGTTTCAATCCCCTCGTCGCCTCCGGGGTGATCTCCAATGCTAATAATAGAATTAAAGGAACCCTGTAATCAATAAGCTGAATATATTGGTTTGTCTAAACCTGAATTAGCTAGTTTCATAGCTTCATCATCATGTTTTAATCTAAGCATCCATGCCGCATCAATGTATGCTTGAGTGCGCGAGCCCTTGGTATATCAAATGACATTAGCAGAAAGCTGGGCTACGCCCGACGGGAAGATCTTGCCATGCGTGATGGTGGTCTGTGGACCCATGTCCTTCGCCACGTATTGACGGTTCCGCCCTAATAAACCATGCATGGTAGACTATAATATCTTGCATGATCATCTGCATCCTTCACATTCTTTATTCCGGCCTCGACGGCCCATTATCTCGACAATTAATCAAAGGTTTTCCCTCTTCGCGGGAGATGTAATTAACGCCATAGCCTTTATGGTATGGCGGACTGTTGGTCTTGACCGAATCTCACTCTCGCCCGACACGGGTCAGAATGAGCGCATAATAAACTCATCACTCACGTGACTGGCACGCCTGCGTAGTCAATCAGTCAGTTAATTACCGGTTAATTAATTGGTTGATCGACACGTAAATAAACCAGAATAAACCCACCAAATAAATAATAAGACCCCAAAACCCAAACAAAAAAATAAATCCCATCGCGAAATAGTCTGGCACGCCCGCTGGAACTGGTGTCACCTTTCATCTCTTTGTTGAGATACTTGGGCTTCGAGGCCCTCTCAAAGGTTGCTGATCGTCAGTGTGTTTATCTTTTTAGGCGAACGATGACGACAACTGGGCTGACTGGCGTCGGCTTTGGCCCTTCAATTGTTACCGGTCATGCACAAGGGTACCTCGCGGTGCCCACGATGTTCGGCAACTTCCCTACTACTTTTGGTTTCCCCAACTTCTTGGGGCTAGCCTTTGTAGACATGCTGGAGGTGGAACCCTCAGAGCCCGTCGAGGGAGCTGTGGAGAAGATGGAGCCCTTGAAGGCTCGATGCTGCCATGACTCGCTCAAGAGTCCAACCCTAGTCGCCAGCTGCCTGGTGCACCATGCTGTCCCTGGGGTCCGCCCCAATGTTGCTAACAAGTCCAGGGGTCGCCAGCGCAAGCAACTCCAGAGGAGTACTATTGTGGTTACCGGATCCCTGTCTCAGTCCGATAAATCCATGATGGTTGGTGGCGTACGCGTCTTCCTCAACGGACGCGACGCACGAATAGTCCCGGACCAGGTCGTCCCCACCGTCCTCGTCCACAACTCATACCAAGCCCTCGCAAGAAGGAGGGTGGAAAGAGAAGAAGCCGGTAGCTACGGCCAGGTGAAGTTGGCCCCCAGGCCAAAGAAGTTTAAACAGGTGTGGGTCCCCAAGAGGGTCCAACCTGTCCACCAAGTTGCACCTGTCCGCTATCGCCCTGCTCGCGGCGGAGCGGAAGGGAGGAAAGAAAGGGCCTAACCCCGAAAGAAGAAGAGGTGGTCGCAGACCCCCCGCGCCGTGAAAGTTTCAGGGCATGTGCCCGCCAAGCCAACGTCCCTGCTGTGGGATGAAGATTTCAGCAACCTGTCGACCGGGCTCGGCTTGCTTATATCCCTCCTGCAAGAGGTCGACAACTGTCCCCCGTACTACATCAAGAACGGGGTCGAGAAGAGATGACCAACATGGTCAAGAACTATTTTCGAGGGCTGGGCAACCCCTCGCTTGGACAGCAGCGGCTGATGCAAGCAGCCGCAGCTAATGAAGACTACTGCCCATCAATGGCAGTTGAAGAAGATGCAGGAGAAAGGATGATGGTGTCGTCAGTCGATGACAATGGCTATGATGATGGCTTTGAGATCGAAGCCGACGAAACCGCCCCTAGGCGGGAGAAGAGAGAAGAATCTCTGTGTTTGAGAGGCTGACTTTCCAGAACCAGGCTAAAAGGAGGGTCCATCGACAGAGAAGAAAGGTGTAGGTCTTCACCTGCAATATGACTGGCACATTCAGTCGATATGGGGGACTTCTCGAAGACCCCCACGAGTTGGCTCAATTGGCCGCGAGGCCGGGGCCGAATACTCGAAGAACCGAGGCCGCAAGGGAGCTCCTGGCGGCAGCTAAAGGAAAACAACCCCTAGTTTACCACCAGCGGAATGATGAAGCTGTTATTTTAACCACCAATGTAGTGACGGCGGAAGAAGAAGATGACGTCCTCCTTGACATCCTGCCCGAGGGTACGTCTGGGGAAGCAACAGAGGCTATCCCCAGCACTGCAACTATGGACCCGTCGGTCCTAATGCTACTTCAAAGATACCGGCAAGAGATAGACTTGCTGAAGAAGCAGCTGATGGAGAAGACTGAACAATCGTCAGCTTCCAAGACACCTGAAGTCTAGGGCGAATCATCCCGGGGAGCGGTCAATCATGTCGACCCTCCGCAGCTCTACACCATGCCTCAGCCGTCAGAGCCAAGCCTGGCGACGACACAACAACGGCCGCCACAGCCGCTGATGCCGCCGGTGCTCCCTCAAGTGCACTAGACACCCCCACTGCTACGTCCCCCATAGGCAAGCACTCTGGTCACCCCGTACCTGCAGCCGGCATACTTCTATCCGGAGACAATTGACCC
This sequence comes from Amorphophallus konjac, assembly GCA_022559845.1. Lineage (NCBI taxonomy): Eukaryota > Viridiplantae > Streptophyta > Magnoliopsida > Alismatales > Araceae > Amorphophallus > Amorphophallus konjac. The sequence continues at coordinate 45,214,120 of CM040122.1, forward strand.
CACGGTCATGAACCGGATGATGGTGGAAAGGATGATCGAGCTGAAGCTCATAGAAAGGAGTGAAGGCGACTACGTCGCATTCGATGCCGATCGGGTGCCATACCCGCAACACCATGCTGCCAAGCGGCTTCCCCCCAGGGATCAGCAAGCCGCCCAAGTTTGACCAGTTCAACGGGAAGGGGTCCCCGAAGGAACATGTCGCTTATTACATGACTGTCATGGGCGATCTGGCCACGGACTAGTCATACCTATTAAAAATTTTTGGGTCCTCGCTGACGGGGCTCGCATTTGAATGGTACTCCAGCCTCCCGGCCGGGTCGATCAGCGACTGGTCGGATATGCAGAGGAAGTTTAGAGAAAGATTTCATGTCATGGAGAGGGAGGTCACAGTGGCCGAACTCTATTCAACAAAATAGAGGGCAGATGAGATAGCCCTCAACTATATTAAGAGGTGGAGGAACCTCGGAATGAGGTGCAAGCGGCCTCCGCATCAGGAGGACGCTGTACAAATATGCAAACAAAACCTCAGGAGGGAGGTTCTAGAAAATATGATTGGAATGGAAATACGGCCGTTTGACCGATTAAACAATGCCGTGGCCGAGGTGGAAGCCTTTCTAGCCAGACCTGCCCCTACATCAATTGCTAGCACAACCCAGAAGGGCAAGGCAGTGGAGCGACACCCGACGCCTAAAGAAGCGAACGCTCTTGACATCAAGGCGTTCAAACAACAGAAGGATAGAGGCAAGAAGGCGGTCGCCCCACAGCCTGCAAAAGCCCCAGAGGGCAAAGAAGGTCCCTCGCTGCGGGACAAGATGAAGAAGGCCTACTCCTTTCCCAAGGACAAGACCAGGATTCTATTCGACTGGATAACGGAGTATGGCGTGGTCACCCTGCCAGAGCCGAAGAGGCCGGAGGACCTGAAGAGAAAAGATAGTCCAAGATTCTGCCCCTACCACCAGATGCTGGGGCATCCAATCGAAACTGTTATGTTTTCAAGGACGTCATCTAAGGGATGGTGAAGAAAAATGAAATAGAGTTGGGAGAGTACAAGGTGGACCCTCCTCAACCGCATGAAGCCCCTCCCAGAAGGGCAGGAGTCAACACAATCTCCATATACCAGGCATTGCTCGAGGAGATCTCTGAAGCAAGTACGCGGCGCACCTATGAAACTCATTTCTTGGAGCCTGTGAAAGAACAACAGGAATGGCAGCAGGTCCCTGCGAAGCATAAAAAGAAGAGGGCACCCCGCCCGAGAATAGGGGCACATGTCCGTGGCATCACACCACGACCTGCTCTGCCGGTGGCAGCACCTATGTGGACCACTCCACCTGCAGTCATCAGAATATCTACACACAATCGGAGGAGACAAACTCCGCTACCGGGGGTCAAGGAAACTAGTCCTGGGATCCGCAGACTACAAGACCTTATTGAAGGGCTAGATGAGTACGTGCAGCCCGAATTGAAGCCCTTGCTGGTGCGGGACCATGTCCTCTGGCAAGAACTGGAGCAGCTCTCACTCGAGCAAAAGGAAGAGGCTGAAGCAGCATCCGATAAGGAGGGCAGTCTGTTCTAGGGGCAGGCGCCTGTTGAAGTAAAGAAGAAGAAGAAACAAAAGAAGAAGAAAAGAAAGGCCGCTAAGGCCGATAAGATGTAGGTTGTCTCCTGCAATACTCTATCAGCACTCTTCAACCTGCCCAGAGAGGAGGAAGAAGAGGAGATTTGCTTCACACCCCCTGTCAAGGGAGGCAAGGTCAAAGTCGCGATTGCTGCACATGCAACCCGATCAGGCCGAAAATGGAGGCGCCAGCCGCCGCCCAACCACAACATCATTTTCAGGGGAGAGCAGCCCTACAAGACACCTCCCCAGGAGGTCAAGGGAGTCTAGATCCCTCCTCCGCCAGGCCTATACAACAAGAGTGGGGGCAAGGCAGTCCCTTCATTCCTTGAATTTATGAAGATGTCTAAGGGGAAACAACCATGCTAAGAGGCTAACCCTGCACCCGGGGATGTTCACCCACATCCAGCACAGTCTGCCGAAGCTCCCAATGCAGATGGAGCTTGCCCTGCAGCAGCTAATGAAGAACAACAAGGATCCGGTGCTAACCAGAAAGGCGCCAAGTCCAAGGCAGATGAAGCGGGTCCGTCAAGGGCCGCAACTCAGGACTCTCCCAGGCCCAGGTGGGCAGAAGAGATGAAGCTTTAGAATGTCCGAGCTGGGAGCCAAATAATGAAGCTGCTCAAGAAGCTCCCTGCTTGATTTACAATCTGGGAGATCCTCTCTTTGAGTGAAGAGACCCGACAGGGGATCATCACTGCCCTGCAGACGCCTGCTCATTTTGAAACCTGCTTGGCTGAAGCAATGCCATAAGCCAGCATGACCTTCACTCAAGAGGATATGCTGCTACCTACCATCAGCCACAACAGGCCGTTGTACATGAAGGGACACCTGAACGGAAGGGAGCTGAACATAATTCTTGTAGATCCTGGTGCAGCTGTCAATATTCTGCCCTACAGAATCTACGAGAGGCACCACTTCAACGTGCGTCTCGAAAAGGTCAGAGATATGCGTATCGCCGGCTTTAATCAGAAATATGAAGTGTCAATGGGGGTGGCAGAGTTCACACTCACCTTGGCAGATTTCACTACAAAAGTGCAGTTTCATGTCATCGACTCCCGCACCTCGTACAAGGCACTGCTTGGCCATCCGTGGCTGCATGAAAACATGGTGGTGCCCACTACGCTCCATCAATGCATCAAGTACAGTCTCGAAGGGAAGGAGGAGAGGATCTTTGCTAACCTCCACCCGTTCGAAGTATCTGAATGTCACTTGGCGGACGCCAACCTATATCCGGGGCCCTCTCAGAAGGCCTCTGAAGCCAAAACCCATGTGGGGGCATCAAGAAATGCATCCGGTGACAATTGGTATCCACCACCGCCGCGCGGATACGTCAAGCCCAAGGCAGTCTCTCATATCGCCGTATCCGGGGACGTGGGCAGAATAGCACCCCCAGCTTTGTACCCCGAAGCTAATGAAGTGCAGGTCGATCGGTAGCACAACCACATTGGAGTCCCGGACAGCCTCACCAAGTCGATTCCCGGCCTCGATGACCCCACTATCGAGCCTTTCAAAACTTGGGAGGTGACGCAGGTAGATGGACCCAGCAGCTTGTTCTATACGGTTGAAGAGCACCCTACTCGGGAAGACACAGACTACTACCTCCTCGAAGATATAAGCAATCCGTTAGTTTCCGTCAAGGGTCTGGCATTCACAACCGGTCGGATGGCCAGGATGTTCCAGAAGCAACACATCCCCTCCAACCAATCTCATAAAAATAAAGAAGTTTTCCAGAAAATGTGGCATCCCGCAAGTCTGAATAAGGATCTGAGATGCGTCACTCAGCATCCAGGGTTAGGCTTCACCCTGGAATAATATTATTAAAGTGGGCGATATAAGGTGGACACCATCTCCGCCTTCTACCCTGCTGAAGATAGCTCACTGGGGGCAACTTTTATGAATACCCAGCGGAAGCTGAATATGCTAAGCCGGCTCAGCCCGGAAATCAAGTAGCAGAGACCGTCATTCCTTACCGATGCTGGGAGCAGGTCTATCCTGAAGAGGCGACCCTTCAAGCCGAATTTGATATGGCTAGCAGCAGTGAGGCCGAAGATGTTGAAGAAGCAGGGACCTCTCCTTCCAGTGGAGTCCTACCAATGATGACCTCGGCACCTCTCATGCCAATCGGGGAAGCATCAGCCGACTCTGATCAAGAGGTATATGCTGCCAAGAAAGGGAATGCCACTTCTATTGAAGATACAACTTCCCTAGAAGGCGAGACCTCCTCACCTTCTGCTACGAGATTAGGATGCTGTTCCAGCCCAACAACAAGCAACCACCAGTCTGTCACGGATGCAACCCCATCTACAAGGGTTGAAGCTGCTCTCTCATCCTTGGAAACTACAACGGCGATGGATTTGGTGAGAGAACAATCTGCACGGCCGCTATTGAATGAAACGGAGGACCTTCTGGAGATTATGATGATGTCAAATGAAGAAATCGAGGTCCTTGACCCCGAAGATGGTATTCCAGATTTTGTTGACCTCCAGTCGGCACCTCTGTAGATAGAAGATGGAGGCCAAGCTACAGTCGACGAGCTGATAGAAGTCAACCTTAGAAGCGAGGTAGATCCCAGGCCTACCTTTCTCAGTGCCCAACTATCGCCAAAAAAATGAGAGCTGTACATCCATCTACTGCAAGAGTACCGGGACTGCTTTGCTTGGACTTACAGAGAAATGCCAAGTTTGAGCCCTGCAGTTTTGCAACATGAGCTGGCGATCAGCCCTGAAGCCGAGCCGGTGAAGCAACCACCGCGGCGCATGAGGCTGGAGCTCATTACTCAAATTTGTAAAGAAGTAGACAAGCTCATTGACGTGGGATTTATCGAAGAAAATCAGTACACCACGTGGTTGACGAATATCATCCCCGTGAAGAAGAAGAATGGACAGATTCGGATATGTGTTGACTTCCGAGATCTGAATAAAGCCTGTCCCAAGGATGACTTTCCGGTGCCAATAATGGAAGTCATGATTGATGCTACAACATGCCATGAGGCCCTGTCATTCATGGATGGGTCATCCGGCTACAACCAGATATGGATCGCGGAACATGACTGGGTCCACACTGCCTTCCGAACCCCTAAAGGCATCTATCACTACAAGAGGATGCCGTTCGGACTAAAGAATGCTGGCGCAACTTATCAGCGCGCAATGACCAAAATATTTGATGAGTTCCTCTACCACAAGGTCGAGTGCTACATAGATGATCTGGTGGTCAAGACCAGAAGAAAAGAAGACCACTGTAGAACCTCCGAATCTTTTTTCAGAGGTTGAGGCAGTATGAATTAAAAATGAACCCTATGAAATGCGCGTTCGGAGTATCAAGCGGAAAATTCTTGGGTTTCATTGTCAGATACCGGGGAATCAAGATAGACCCTGCAAATATCAAAGCAATTCAGGAGCTACCTGCACCAGGGAACCTCTCTGAGCTGAGATCGCTGCAGGGCCGCTGGGCTTATATCCGGTGGTTCATTTCCAATTTGTCAAGGCGATGCCAGCCTTTCCATAAATTGATGATGAAGGATGTTCCCTTTTACTGGGATGAAGATTGCCAGACAGCCTTGACAAGCTGAAAGACTATCTGAAGACTCCTCCAGTGCTGGGTGCACTGGTGAAAGGACGGCCATTGATATTACATATAGCAGCCACACACAATTTCCTGGGGGCAATGCTGGCCCAGAACAATGAAGAAGGAAAAGAACAAGCCCTCTACTACCTCAGTCAGAGACTGGTCAGGGTTGAGGAGAAATATACTTATATTGAGAAGATCTATCTGGCACTGGTTTTCGCAGTCAAGAAGCTTCGACACTATATGTTGTCGCATGAAATCAGCCTGGTATCCAAAGAGGATCCACTGAATTATATAATGTCCCAGCCGGCACTCAAAGGTCACTTGGGTAAATGGGCGGTGATCCTTATGGAGTTTGATATCTCCTATGTGCCGCGAAAGGCCGTCAAGGACCAAGCTATTGCAGACTTCTTCGCCGAGCACCCAGTACCCAGGGATTGCCCGCTGGAACCGGAGCTTCCTGAAGATGAAACACTGGAAGCCACTCAAGTGCAGCCCTCCTTGTGGCAGTTATATTTTCATGGTGCTTCTAGAATTGACACCTCGGCCACTGGATCAGCCAGGGTTAGAGCAGGAGTAGGCATAGTCCTGAAATCTCCAGAGGGGGAAGTTGTGCACACATCCTGCTCAATAAACAAGCCTTGCATAAATAATGAAGCAGAGTATGAAGCCCTAATAATCGGGTTATAGATCGCATTGTCCATGGGAATTCAGATGCTGGAAGCATTTGGAGACTCCATGCTAGTTATAAAATAGCTAGAAGGAGAGTTCGATGTGCGCAAGCAAGAGCTCCTCCCCTATCATCAGCTAGCAACCTGCCTGATGTCAAGATTCTACTTCGTCAGCATCAAGCATGTCAACTGAGGATAGAACGCTCAGGCAGACACCCTCGCTAAACTGGCCAGTTCATTGGCAATCCCGCCAGACACAAGCCTGAACATATCAGTGATCAACTTCCGGCAGGTCCCCAGTGTGATAGAGGTCTTGGCCGACGAACAAGAGATTGAGGTGGCAGCTGTCGAACAGGTTCAACAGCCCGATTGGAGAGAACATCTCCTACGATGGTTCCATCACCAACAGCTCCCAAAGGAGAAAGAACAGAGAATGAAACTCCTGAGGGTCAAAGACTCTTACGAGATGAGAAATGGAACCCTGTTCCAAATAATGGTAGATGCCCGAAGAAAAGTCCTACTTCATTGCTTGTCTTCAGCTGAAGTTGGGTAGGTAATGCAAGAAGTCCATGCGGGTTCAGCGGGAGCGCATCAGGCTGGCCCGAAGATGAAAATTGAGATAAAGAAATTGGGTTACTATTGGCCCACTATATTTGATGACTGCTACAAGTTCGCCAAGGCTTGTCAGAAATGTCAAGAACACGCCAATGTGTTAAGAAGACCTCCAGTGCCGCTACACCCCACCATACTGAGCTGGCCGTTTGCTCAATGGGGCACGGACGTGGTAGGGCCACTGCCAACATCTTCATCAGGGTGCAAATACATCTTAGCAGCTACAGATTATTTCTCTAGATGGGCAGATGTAGTAGCACTAAGAGAAGTGACGGGAGAATTAGTTGCAAGGTTCTTCCGACAGAATATAATATTCCAGTTCGGGATTCCCAGCCGAATTATCTCTGACAACGGCAGCCATTTCAGAAACCAGAAGGTTTATCGGCTAGCTGATAAATACAAGATTGACTGGAGGACATCGTCCCCCTACAACCCTCAAACCAATGGGCTTGCAGAAGCCTTCAACAAGACGCTATGAACGTTGCTGGCAAAGTCCGTCAAGTCCAATCGGAAGGACTGGGAAGAAAAGATGTACGAAGCGCTTTGGGCCTATCGTACCGTCTATAAAACCCCAGCCGGCTGTTCGCCATTCTCCCTCGTATACGGGTCAGAGGCTGTGGTGCCGATTAAATTAGAAGTCCTCTCGCTGCGAGTCGCTATCCAACATGAACTAGTCAACAGTGAACAAACTAATGCAGAAAGAAGATTGGAAGAGCTTGCTGAGCTCGAAGGAAAGTGTCTCCGTGCACAACCAAACATTTAACTCTACCAAGCTCGCATGGCCCATGCTTTCGATAAGCTGGTCAAAGGTCGAGAATTCAAGAAAGGAGACCTGGTAATAGTCAAAAGGAGAGAAGTGATGGCTTCCAACCCCAAGGGGAAGTTGGTTTAAAACTGGGTCGTGTTGAATACGTGTGCACCATGATTACTGTTATGGTTTTGATGATAGCAACTACTATAAGTCACACTGTGGTGCATCTGTTTAAACAATCAGTCATTTCATCGAACATGTTGTGTGCATGAGCAGTGCATGGTTTTGATAGAAAATACTAAGTCTATGTTTGCATATGACGTCATTGTGCATCTGTTTAAATAGTTAGTCATTTCATCGAACAGGTTGTGTGCATGAGCAATGCATCAGTGCATACCCTTGCATTGGTTCATTCATATAGTCGGTGCATCTCTTATGCTACTACACACAAAGTCTATACATCTTCATTAACAAGTCTATACATTGGTTGCGTAGCTTGCCATGCAAAGTCTATACATGCTCCATGCATCTTCATTACTAAGTCTATACATCCTGCAACTCAAAGTCTATACATCATCCTGTTGTAGGCACATCAAGTCTATACATACTTCAGCAGCAAGTCTACACATCAGCAAGTCTATACAGCAGCAAGTCTGTACATTCTTCACCAGCAAGTCTATACATCAGCAAGTCTATATATCAGAAAGTCTATACAGCCAGCAAGAAGTCTATACATCAGCAAGTCTATACAGTCAGCAAATCTATACATCAGCAAGTCTATACATCCTGCAAACTCAAAGTCTGTACGTTGGCTGCTAGTACAAACTCAAAGTCTGTACATTGGATGAAGTCTATGCGTTGGACAAAGTCTGTACATTGGACGAAGTCTATACATTGGATAAAGTTTGTACGTTGCTGAACATGAAGTCTGTACGTTGGCTGCCTAGCACAACTCGAAGTCTATATGTTGCTGCACACAAAGTCTATATGTTGCTGCAGATGAAGTCTGTACGTTGGCAGCATGCACAACTCAAAGTCTGTATGTTGCGGCAGATGAAGTCTATACGTTGCTGCAGATGAAGTCTGTATGTTGGCTGCATGCACAACTCAAAGTCTGTACGTTGCACAACACGAAGTCTATACGTTGCGGCAGATGAAGTCTGTACGTTGCTGCAGATGAAGTCTATACGTTGGCTGCATGCACAAAACAAAGTCTGTACGTTGCACAAGGCATAGTCTGTACGTTGGCTGCTAGCACAACTCCAAGTCTGTACGTTGGTTGATGGCTGCAACACAAGTCTATACATTGGCCGGCTACTTCACACGCAAAGTCTATACATTGCGTTCTGTTGTGTTCGTGCATCAAGTTACCAAATCTGTACGTTCATGAAGCAAGTCTGTACAGGCTCATGCATGCTCAAGGTGCAAAGTCTGTACAGAGTTCATAGATGCACACAAAGTCAACACGTCCAAGCCTTGATGCAAAGTCTATACAACAATTACAAGCTTCATTCAAATAGCCAAGGCCACTGCACAAGATGAGAGTCAAAAGACAAAGATTCAGTTGGTACTTTCTAGACCAACAACGATGAAGTTACAGACATGAACATGCTGCTAATGGACACAAGCGACGGAGCTGAAGCGGCTAACGGATCGACCCGGGCTGGACCGGGGTCTGCCCAACTGGCGGTCGACCGCCAGCATAGGGGCGGTCAACCGCCCCAGCCAGAGACTCCCCGTCTGTAGTTTTTTCAGCTGCAGGTCGACCGCCAGCCCGTAGCGTTCGACCGAAAATGCCAGGGACCATCGTCTACAGCATGTTTCAGTAGAGGTCGACCGCCAGAAGCTGTAGGTCGACCGCCAGCCCCGAGCCATTAATTGTTGACTTTTGTTTCCACTTCGAAAAGGGCCATTCAACATGGATTTGTTTAATCCAAAAGTCACCTAATCACCCATGATTTGTGGATCTGGTCTGGGGCTTGTCTATAGACCATTCAAAGTCTATAAAACCAATACAAGAGGGTTAGAAACCCTAGTTGATGTAGTTGATGAAGTGAATCAAAGAGAGCTCAAGGGAGGCCATTTTGAGGGTACTGTAGCACCTGCGTGAACAGTACTTCGGGCTGGAGTTCTTCATCCTTCCAAGGTGATTCAAGCTCAGATCTGAAGCCAAGCAACCTCCAAGCAAGCAAGAAGCATTCAAGGCTCTCAAAGGTGATCAAAGCTACATCCATACACCTCTACATCAACTCAAGGAGATTCAAGAAAAGATCAAGCTACATCCAATATTCTTCTTCATCAACTCAAGGAGATTCAAAGGAAAGATCAAGCTACATCCTATATCTGCTCCATCAACTCAAAAGGATCAAAGGAAGATCAAATCCTCAACAGATTCAAGATCCAACAATCTCAAACAAGATCTAATTCATTCTAGCATATCTTCATATCTTGTTTGAGCATTTTCATCTTGTTTCTTTCTTCATTTCATTCAATCTATTAAAACTGAAGATCGTCCCTACCGGTGGTTAGTAGGAAGGCAATCGGGAGTTCTCCGATCTGCGGTGTAGCCGTCCCTGCCGGCTTTGTGTGTAGGAAGACAGAAAGAGGGTTTTCTCTGTTCTGTGGTTTGGGGCGTGTCCCCGGTCAAGCTGTGAGTCAGCAAGGAAGCCTCACCGGGTTTTGGTGAGGGGTGGACGTAGGTTGCGGGGTTGCAACCGAACCACCTTAAAAATCCCTGTGTTGTGGGTTGTTTATTGTGTGTGATTGCTCTATATCTTCTACCCCCATTCACAGGTTCGTATGGTTCCATACTTGGTAATCTTGTTTACACACTCAAGCACTCAGATTTGCACCTTTGGTTTTATCTACGATTTAATTAAGGTTAGCACTTTGACTACATCCCTTGGGCGGCCTGCTGCACCCTTGCACACAGGCGCCAAGGTGAAAGTATTGCTAAGTGTTTCCCTTGCTTAGACTCGCATGCACCTTAGTTGATCACCACTGCATTCACACACATATGAACTTTGAGTGATCAACATAGCACACACACACGTACGGTTGTTGCAAGCTATTGCATGCTCTGGCCACTCTACTTAATTCCGCTGTGCATTGTGTCTAAGTGATTCATTCACTTTATACGAGTGGTTCATGCTTCCGATAGCTAAGAGTTTTAAATAGGCCAAAGCTTTTGATAGGATCTATTCAACCCCCCCTTCTAGATCCGTTTACACCTCGCGGGACCCAACAAGTGGTATCAGAGCGAGGCTCTGTCATTCCCAGATCCAACGATCTGCAGGGAAAGATCCCGGTGTTTGTTATTTAGATGTCTTCATATGCTACACATGCTTCGATGACTTCTCCGCCCATTTATGGTGGTTCAGATTTTTCTACATGGGTTGGAAGAATGTTCATCTATGTTAGCTCCATAGATCCACAATTGTGGACTCTTATATACAATGGTCCTCATGAGCTGCCATCAAATTCAATTGATTGGTTAGCCGAACATGAGACCAAACACAATGATAATCGTCTTACATATAACTTAATTACAGCTGCAGTTGATCTAAGACTAACTCATCTTGTGTCCTCTTGCAGCACAGCCAAGCAAGTATTGGACAAGTTGGTGAAAATCCATGAAGGGAAGGAACAAGAACAAGAATGCTTCATGGCCGACCGTGCAGAACAGTCCAGCAATACATCCTCATCACAGGTAAACTCTGACTCCAAGGAATTCACTTTTGAAGAGCTTATGGAAGCCTATGATGAATTGATCACACAATACAAAAATGTAAAAATAGAAAACAAAAATTTGAAAAAGGATCTCAAGAAAATTAACCAAAATGAAAGCTCGATTTGTAAAAAGTGTTCTGTTTTTAAAGAGCTTAACGACACTCTCTCAGTTGATCTAGATACGCATAAACAAAGCATTGCATGTCTAAAGGATGAAAATGAAAATCTTCATGATGAAATCACTAGGTTGGAAGAAACTGTAATAAAACTCCAAAACAAACCTAAGTCAATCTCCAATGATCAAACTATAGCCGATGGGCTAATCTATCATGAGAAGTTGATTGAAGGAAATAAAAATTCTGTTTCATGCTCTGCTAATTTTGTATGTGAAAAATGTTCATTCTTGAGAAATATAAATGTTGGTCTCCATGATGATCTTGAATGGCAACAAAAACTGATTGATTCTCTGAAAGAAGAGAATAGAGAGTTGTTGGAAAAGAAAATTGAACATGAAAAAGTTGAAGAAGAATTGCATGAAAAACTAGCTGCACATGAAAAAGGCAAATCTGTCATTGAAGATCACTCTGAAACTTTGCATGCTTTAGAACAAAAAAATCAAAATCTTAAAGCAGTAAACGCCATGCTCCATGAGCAATTGGCAGCATGCGAAGAGGGCCTTGTTGAATCTAAACAGCACATTTCCTCACTTGAAAATGAAATTTAAAGTTTGAATGATTTCCTGTCAATGTTTGCCCAAATCCAAGATTCTGGCTCACCGGAAGCCACCACTTCCTATGGTCACCAAAAAGGGCACACTGCTCGAAAGAAAAGTAAAATTCAACATGATTATCCAAACATGCACCATAACATGTCCAATGCTAAATACCATGCCTTCCACAAAATGAATGTCAATTGTTATTATTGTGGTAAACATGGTCACACTGTGCATGATTACTTTATCTTGAGAAATGATGAGCTTAGAGCAGGAGATCAAGTGAAAGAGCAAGGAAAGAAACAGGTCAATACTGGCAGAGGACCTACTCAGCAGATATCTGCACAGAATCACATGGGGAGTCAGAAGAGTCGACACTCCCATACAAGCAGGTCAACACTCTCCATGGCTTTAAACAAAAATCTTCCTCCTTGCTGCTCTCATTGTGGTAAGTCTGGCCATACTGTCCAAGAGTGCTGGCACTTGAAGGGAAAGCATCACCTTCATGCCATGAAAGGTAAATCCCATGCTTATCCACAACAACAAAATGCATATGCACACGCACATGAACATAAAGAGAATGCTCAATCTTTTGTGCGCTGTTTTTACTGTGGGAAAAATGGTCATGACATGTATGATTGTCAAACAATGAGAAAGGATGATCTAATTTCCCTGAAACAGATGAGCTACATTGGTGAATATGATAAAGCTGCTAACCTACAAGGACCCAAGCAATCTTGGGTACCTAAAAATTCAAATGAGAATTTTGGGTGCAGGATGCCTTGGAGCTGAACAAAGGATCATAAGGTAAATAAAAGCTCAAGACACAGGTATGTACATAAACCTTTAAGTTCAGTCATCTTACATGTTTAGTCTTGACATGTAGATAGTGCATCATACGTCTACCCAATGTCATGTTGATGTGATGATGAGTTGTTTGCTACCTGATATCAGCCACTTGAAATTCTTGGACTTTAGTTTTGATGATGCATGTCATGGCTGCATTTTCAACTCGTTATTCATGTTAGCAGTATTCAGGGGGAGTCAACATCAATCTAGCTTGAATCATTTTACATCATTTCACTCTTACACGGCCATGGTATATCAAATGTTGATGTATGGAAAGGCAGACTATACTTGTCTGGAAGCACTCAATATGCGTGAGGACCAACCTCCGCCAAGTATCATGTGCCACTGTCGCATATAGGCCATATAGCTAGGGGGAGTTGTCTTCTTGAGGCATTCGTGCATATGTTTCATATTCATTATGTTGAATTTCATAAGTGTAAAATCATGTGTTGGTTCATGCATTTCATGTCTGCTAGATTCATGTTTGATCAGGTTAACCCCTGCATGGTTCAAGTAAACCTCTCCTTGACATTCATCATTCTATTTGACTGCCTACATAACTCCTTGAGTGTATTCATTGCATATTCTTAGGGGGAGTCGTGTTGTTTTTCTTGGCTCATTCGCCCTTTTTGCATCTGAACTTCAATGGCCTCCAGTGTGATAATAAGTTCAAGAGACAGACATCACTATGGTGTAAGAGCTTTCTATTATATGAACTGATGATTGTCCATTAAATGAGAATGGTTCAGATTTAATGATTTCCTTGAAGTTCTGATATATCTTTTGAAATAATCTATATTTTGTGATTTTAATAGACCTTAACTAGAGATTGCATGTTGTGCCTTGAATAACTATCCTGAAATCTGAAAACCCAAACGTCTTGACAACTTTGGTGATACTCTAGAGCTTAGTATTATTTCTAAACATCTTGATGAGCTGGAATTCTTGAAAAATCAATTTGACAGAACAATGATATTGTTACACGGAGAAATATGTCACGTCATCAAATCAAATGACGGATGATATGTCATGATGTGCCCCTGTGATCTTTGTCTTAATTCATTTGGACTCTAGGTAGGGCAATGACATAATTGTTGAGAAATATATCTTCTCATCAAAGAAATGAGTTTGGATATGTCATGACGTGATGTTGTTATCTCTGTTTATTTTGAAGCATAACAGTCAGTCTTACCAAATACCTAGGAATACTAACGTCTAAACAATGTGTATTCTTACGGTTAGGAGGCATGTACTAGACTAGACTGCTCGTAAAATATGAGTCTTGTGCCTTCAAATACAAAAGATACTGAAAATCACATTTGCTACGATCATAAAATTTCATGATCTAATCATGATTGTTTAGCTTCAATACTAATTTTTTGTGCTATTTATTTTGTAGTTCTTGAATATGGATGTATAAGACAAGGGAAGGTTAAACACTATCATGATATGTGCTTCTGGTTCATTTCTATTAAACCATGGATATCGATGCCTTTTGAACTCTATTGATGATCTTGGTTTTCATTAGCTTTGAACCATATATATTGCTCCAGGCATGTTTCCAATTTCCATATAATGGCTTGCTCTTCCACTACCATTCAACTCTGATCTCTAGGACTTTTGTCAACCACTGTACCGTATCCCTCCTTTTTGCTGTTGGCAAAGGGGGAGTGTCACTCCCCGACGCGGAATATCGGGACGTACAGTTAGAAATGAGCTGGAAAGAGAGAGAACTAATCTAAATATATACAAATGCTAAGAATGGAAATAACTTATTGACCATTAAACAAAACATAATTGGTACAGTAATCCTCAAATGAACTCAATACAACTGGGATAACAAACTCTAAACCACAATAACGTAACTGAAACATAACACACTCTAAACTCGACTAACGGATAAACTCAAAACATCACTCCTGCCCTTCCCCATCGGTAAGCGCGTCACCTGAAAAGCGTAGAAAGGGGGGAAACAACAACTATGAGCTAACGCTCAGTAGGAAATAACAGATAGGTATAAGTGATTAGCAGTTTAATTACATTTTTAAAATATCATGCTACAAAGGATAATGCAATAAAAGAATCAAGATGATATAATGAAACAAAATTGAAAGATCTTGCAAGGTCAAGAAATATAAAGGAATAGAATGGTAATACTTAAGAGGAATAACAAAGACAAGAATTTACTACAGGAGATAACGATAAAGAGTTGGCCATATCAAGATATTTCAAGTCATGTCAAGCACGTGTGTAGTTTCATTTCCACATCCAAGTAACAGCAAGTAAGTAACAACAAGTAGAGTATAGAACAGTAAAGAGTGGAAAGTGAAAAGTAGTAGAGAGTAGTAGAGAGTAGTGGCCAGTCCTAGATTTAACCCATGTCATAGTACTGGTGCCAAATGCCACACCTAGTCAATCACCTCCCCGGGGGTACACGTAGTGTTCGGGCGCTCCTCCCAGAACTAGATCGAGCCCTTAATTATTTGCCAGGCATTGATTTCTTTGGACCAAAGATCCCACGAATCTAGACTTCCACAATTTATGGCCAGAATTTCAAGGTTTGAACCATGTAGCAATAACAATTTCAAGTAGGAAGGAGATTCATTTCAGAATTTCAAGGTAAGCACAATCATCAAGAAGAGTGAAAACCAAGTCACAATAAGAGTTAATCATGCTGCGCTACTGTAGTACAGCAGCTATCCAACAAGCTAATCAACATATTAATCCTAATTATCAAGTTAATATGTCAAAGATTATCCATTATCATTTGCATTAAGACAATTGCCAAAAGCTGATTCAAGATGATAAGGTAAAGGAACAAACTTGTACAGGAAGGAAAAAGAATGCATTAACAGAGATTTAATTACACCATTAACCACTAATTATGTGGGTTTCTATTTAACCAATGTATGAGTCGAAATGAAGATGGTAAACGGCATATTTTTACACTATGTTTGCAAGTAGGAACCAATGTAAATTGAAATCATAAGGTTTCCAGAATAGGTCACTGGTTCTTCAAAAGTATAGTTTCCAATTGGTCTAAGTTCAATGGGTCGATCCCCTAATGATCCGGATCGATCCACGGGTCGGAAAACGATGAAAAACGGGTTTCTGGTACATGGGTCGACCCCTGGGGTCGACCCCTGTAAAAATGGGGTCTGCCTGCTGGATGGGTCGACCCCTGGGGTCGACCCTCTCAAATCCAGCAGCATGGGTCGACCCATTGGGTCGACCCTCGCACTGGGCCGAATGGGTCGACCCCAGGGGTCGACCCTCGGGCTGGCCTTTGCTGCTGGGGCATGGGTCGACCCCTGGGGTCGACCCCTGCAAGCCCAGAAAAGGCCGGGGCCTCCGGAAAACATGTAAACTTACCCATTTGAGGTCCAATTGAGTTGAAATCAAAACCCCATGCTATAGGAATCTTACTAGACATATGAGGGTCATAATACATGAGTTTTAAAGCACGAATTTCATCAGAAACCCATTTAATCACAACCTATTCTATGAAGAACACAAGAAGACCTAGTTCAGGACATACTTCCACTAAATTGTCAAATTCTCTCGATATACAAAATCAAATTTGGGAATTTTGGTGTCAAAAGAAAGCTAACTCGATCATGAATCCAACCATGTATGATATGCTACATGAATATTAGGTTACATGACTCAAAATAAGCCCGCAATCAAGCTCTAGCTTAAAGGAATACTATATGAATCATGTTCTAGACATGCTTCTACAAAAATTCGACATTCACCAAGCATGCTCAATAAAAATTGGGGGTTTCTACGTTGAATAAAAGCTAACAACATGCTGATTACTTCATGTAAGTTAATTAGGATTTTGTTGTTAGATCCTACCTCAAATTGAAGAGGGAACTCGAAACCCTAGAATAAAGAACAAGCTTGACAGCACCTCACAAAAAGCTCGATATCTCCACGGATACCTAATGAAAATTGGGGCTTTTGCCACCAATGGATAGAGCTCGATGAGAGGAACAATTTTCTATACTCATGATCGAAGTTTGGATGAGAATTCCTACCTCAATCGTTGGAACAAGGAAGGAAGAGAGGAAGCCGACGGCCTGCCGACCCACCTCCACTAATCGAGCAAGAACTCCTTGGATCTGTAACTTCAACGTACCCCACAGCAACCAAATGAAACTAGAGTCGAAGAGCTACATTTCTATAGGTCATGGGGCTTCTGGATCCTTCGGAGTTGGGAGTATTCGACGCTGCAAGTTACGTGTTAAAAACGGCGCCGAAATCTTTGACTTGACCAAAACTATGTCGGCAGCACGTTTTAGGGCTAGGTTTACCTCAAATTGATTGAGGGTAAATGTTCCTTACCTCGTGGCCTTCCATTTGCCCTTGATTTCAGATCATTTGGTTGAGTAATAAGGTCGAATTTCACGTTTTAAGTTACGATTAGGTAAAGGGTAGGTGGAAGTCAAATTCGGGATTAATCCTCTAATTAGACAAGGTTACGTAATTATTTTGGGTCAAGTCTAGAAGACAAAATTGCTATAAAAATGATCTTTTACCCAATTATTATTTTTACAGATTTTTCCAAGGTAGTCGAATTTTATAGGTTCTATTTTCTAATGAATTAAATATTAATATTTCAAAATTCAAACATTAATTCATTTTAATTCAATTTTTTATTAATAAAAGCTCAATAAAACTTAATAAATAATCGGGGTATTACACCCTCCCCTACTTAAAGAATTTGGTCCTCCAAATTCACTGCACTATATACGGAAGGTAGGGAAAAGATAGATCACCTAGAATAGGTCGGGATACCGCTTCCGCATTGTATCTTCCGATTCCCAAGTAGCTTCTTCGGTTCCACGCCGACTCCACTGAATCTTGACCATCGGTATAGACCGATTCCGGAGTTGCTGCTGTTTCCGGTCTAGAATCTTGATAGGTCTTTCTTCATAAGTCAAATCTTCCTTTAACTCAAAATCCACATGTTGAATGATGTGAGTGGGATCGTACACATTATTCCGTAACATAGACACATGGAAAACATTATGTACGCCAGATAACTGAGGCGGTAATGCCAGTCTGTAAGCAACTTCTCCCACTCTATCTAGGATCTCGAATGGACCAATATACCTCGGACTCAGCTTGCCATGAATGCCAAATCTTCGAATCCCTCTCGAAGGAGAGACTTTCAGAAACACATGCTCACCAACTTGAAATTCTAATGCTCTTCTCCTTGTGTCGGCATAACTCTTTTGTCTTGATTGAGCCACTTGTAACCGGTCTCGGATAACACAGATGTTCTGTGATGATTCTGAAACAAGATCCGGTCCAAGCCATTGCTTCTCGCCCACCTCGTCCCAATACAACGGGGAACGACAGCTTCTTCCATACAAAGCTTCAAATGGAGCCATTTGTATGCTGGATTGGTAACTGTTATTGTAGGCGAATTCAATCAATGCCAAGTGATTACTCCAACTGCCTCCGAAATCAATCATGCAAGCTCGCAGCATATCTTCCACTATCTGGTTGATTCTTTCAGTCTGTCCATCTGTCTGTGGATGAAAAGCAGTACTGAAATTCAAACGAGTACCAAGAGACTCTTGCAGTCCCTTCCAGAAATGTGAAGTAAATCTCGGGTCTCTATCAGACACAATGCTGATAGGTATACCATGGAGCCTTACCACTTCCTTCAAATATAAAGCAGCCAATACATCAACTGTCCACTTGGACTTAATGGGTAAGAAATGAGCCGATTTTGTCAAGCGATCGACGATCACCCATATCGCATCAAATCCACCACGAGTCTTAGGTAGACCCATAGTGAAATCCATGATAATGCTTTCCCACTTCCATTGGGGTATGTCGAGTGGTTTCAACTTTCCTGCCGGTCTGAAATGTTCAGCCTTAACCTATTGACAAACCAGACATCTACTCACGAAATCTACAATTTCTCTTTTCATATTCGGCCACCAAAAGGACCTTTTCAAATCCTTGAACATTTTCGTGCCTCCAGGATGAATAGTGTATTTAGATCTATGTGCTTCCTCCAGAATTTTGTTCTTTAACTCAGCTTCATCAGGTACACAAGTTCTACTTTGGAATAACAATCTTCCATCGTCAGCCACCATGAAGTCGGGTCTGCTACTCAAACTTCCCTTGATCTCAACCAGCTCGGGATCATTATCTTGCAAGGATTTGATCTCCATCAATAATTCGGGCTTAAGTCGAATCTGTGCAATTATAACCCGATCATTATCAACATTTAGATCCAGACTAGCTAACTGTTCCAATAGCCTCCACTCTTGTAACATGAGACTTGATAATTTAGCTACAGGCTTCCGGCTTAATGCATCTGCCACCACATTGCCTTTACCGGGATGATATTTAATCGAGAAGTCGAAGTCCTTCAAGTATTCCAACCATCTTCTCTGCCTCATGTTAAGTTCTTTTTGAGAAAATAAATACTTCAAACTCTTATGATCTGAAAATACTGTGAATATTTCTCCATACAAGTAATGCCTCCAAATTTTTAAGGCGAATACAACTGCTGCAAGTTCCAAGTCATGAACGGGGTAATTCTCTTCATGCTTCTTCAGCTGCCTAGAAGAATAGGCAATCACCTTACCATGCTGCATGAGTACACAACCTAAGCCAATACTAGAAGCATCGGTATAGACCACGAAACCATCGTCGCCAGAAGGTAAAGCCAATATGGGTGCAGTAGTGAGGCAATCCTTCAATGTTTGGAAGCTCTGCTGACATTCCTCGGACCATTCAAACTTGTTGTCTTTGCGGGTCAATCGAGTGAGAGGTACCGCAATCTTGGAGAAGTCTTGAATAAATCTCCGATAATAGCCTGCCAGGCCTAAGAAGCTTCTCACTTCAGTCACTGTAGTAGGCTGATCCCAGTTCCTTACTGCCTCCACTTTCGAAGGATCAACTGAAATACCTTCTTTGGTGATGATATGTCCTAAGAAGGACACTTCTTGCAGCCAAAAATCACATTTACTGAATTTGGCATATAGTTGATGATCTTTCAATATCTGCAATGCCATCCTCAAATGTTCGGCATGCTCTTCTTCAGTCTTGGAATAAATTAGTATGTCGTCAATGAATACCATGACCCATTGATCAAGATAAGGCCGGAATGCATTATTCATTAACTACATGAAAGTTGCCGGTGCATTCGTTAGACCAAAAGGCATAACGACAAATTCAAAATGACCATACCTGCTGCGGAAAGCTGTTTTATAAATATCATCTTCCTTAATCCTCAGCTGATGATATCCAGATCGAAGATCGATCTTAGAGAAATAATGTGCTCCCGCTATCTGGTCGAATAATTCGTCGATCCTCGGCAATGGGTATTTATTCTTGATAGTTAGCTGGTTCAGTTGCCGATAATCGATGCATAATCTCATCGAACCATCCTTTTTCCTGACGAATAATACAGGAGCTCCCCAAGGTGAAGTACTCGGACGAATAAAGCCCTTCTCGAGCAATTCCATCAGCTGTTGCTTTAATTCCCTTAGCTCCGCAGGGGACATACGGTAAGGAGCTCTAGAAATAGGAGACGCGCCAGGAACAATATCAATGGAGAAGATAACTTCCCGCTCAGGCGGAAGTCCTGGTAGTTCCTCTGGAAAGACTTCAGAGAATTCTCGGACAATAGGAGTGTCCTTTATCTCAACTCGCTGTTCCGGTGTAGCATGGACAAAGGCTAGAAAAGCCTCGCAACCTCGCCTCATCAGCTTGTCGGCTCGAAGAGAAGAGATGAGCGATACGGGGTTATGGAGCTTGATCCCCGTAAAAGATAAACCAGAATATCTAGTAAAAGTCACTGAGCTAGAACTGCAGTGAACACTGGCCTCATACTTGGCCAACCAATCTGCTCCAAGGATTACATCATAATCCTTCATATCCATGCAAACTAAGTCAGCTGGAAAGTTCTGTTCATCAATAATAACCTTACTAGAAGGATAGTAATATTGAATAGCCGCTCCAGAACCAATAGGAGTTGATATAACCAATGGAGAATTTATCATAATAGGTTCGACAGATAACGACTTCGTAAATTTCTGAGAAATAAAAGAATGCGTTGCACCAGTATCAAAGAGAACAAATGCGGGCTTGTCGATTATAGTAAGGGTACCTTCGACGAGTCCGCCATCATCAGAAATCCTAGTTTCATCTGCATGTAAAGCTTGGAGCCTTCCTTGCGGCTTCTTGATAACTTGAGGTTTTGCCGGTGTAGCTTGTTCCGATAGAAGAGGGCAGTCAGGGATACGATGTTCCCTACTCCCACATCGTAAACACGCACCTAGCTTGCGCCATCATTCCTCCATCTTGTGACCTGGACGATCACAATACTTGCACTTGCCCTTGAATGGAACAATAGGGCCAGGTTTCTTCTCTTCATTTCTTGGCATCTTGCCTTTCCATGTTCCCGATCCGATCCACGAACTAGACCCACTCATGGGCCTCTTTTTACTAGTGCCAAATCTGGGTCTAGGAGTTGGTTGTTTCTTCTTCATGCCTTGCCCACGGATCCTCTCCGTCATTTCTAAGGTATCTTTTAGAACTTGTGCCTTTCTCACCATCTCAGAATAAGTAGAGATCTCCATCGGTGCCAGTTGATTGATGTAGTGGAGCTTCAACCCGTTGAGAAATCGCTTAGCTTTCATCTTTTCTGTGGAGATAAGGTGAGTAGCATAGCGCGAAAGCCGAGAGAATTGTGCTTCATATTCGGCCACCGATAAGCTTCGCTGCTTTAGAGCCGCGAACTCCGCTGCCTTCTTCTCTTGTACACTATCGGAAAAATATTTGTCGTTGAAGAATTCCTCGAACTCTTCCCATGCGACTTGTTGATCGCTTAGAGTTGCCTTGACGGAATCCCACCAAGTACGCACGTCCCGCTCCAATTGGAAGGTAGAAAGAAGGACACGCTCTTGGTCGGTGCATTGCATGACTTCAAAAATTCTCCCCATTTCGTGGAGCCAATGCTCGGCCTCATCGGGGTTAGTCGAACCAGCAAATCTTGGCGGGTTCATTCCTCGAAAGTTCCGGTATAAGTCACCGGTGCCATGACCCGCTGCTCCAGCTTGAGCTACCTGATGTAACGCCTGAGTCAGGCCTTGAACCGTGCGCTGCAGATTCCTCCATTCAGCACGATCGGCTGCCATCTACACAAGAAATAGATTACTTAGGTCCAAAAAAAAATAGATAATAACACGATTAAGGAACGAACTTAACCCAAGTTTCTACCCAATCTCACCTGGTCCAGTTCTAGACTTTAACAAGGTTAAAGGTCTAATGCACCTAAACACGACCAAAAACTCGGTACCTGGCGGAGCTAATCGGTCCGAAGACCACTCGCGTAAGTATGCGACCTTCCCGATAGGCGTAGCCTAACGTTCGGACAACACCTTTTGATATACCGATTATTGGGATGCAATGCAAGAAAACCTAAACTTAGGGAACCTAGAAATATGAAACCTAGGGCTCTGATACCATTCTGTCACGCCCCATACTCTATACCATCTAGGTATTGTCCGCTTTGGCCTACCGGCCTCACGGTTTTGTCCCTTTCTAACAGTGATCGGCTCCAGAATGGGGAACTTCCCGGGCAGGTCACCCATCCCGGTATTGCTCCCCATCAAGCACGCTCAACTTCGGAGTTCTTTACAAGAACTGAGCCGATACTTGAAAAGGCACCTCGGTGATATAGAGTACAACTTTGCTATATTTGAGGGTGTTACAATCTACCCCTCTTATATAGGCGACGTCCTCGTCGCTGGGCACATATAGCACGCAATCAAGCCCCCAGGCAGGTAGGACTCTAGAGGTGGCCCCTACAGGCTCAAGAGGTGGCTCCCACTATGTAGCACTTTGCTCCATTACGGACTCAAGAGGTGGCTCCCATAGTGTAGCACTTTGCCCTGCATGGCACTTAGTTCCCACACTTTCGGCTGGGGTATAGCTCTGATACCAACTAAACTGTCACGCCCCGATGCGGAATATCGGGACGTACAGTTAGAAACGAGCTGGAAAGAGAGAGAACTAATCTAAATATATACAAATGCTAAGAATGGAAATAACTTATTGACCATTAAACAAAACATAATTGGTACAGTAATCCTCAAATGAACTCAATACAACTGGGATAACAAACTCTAAACCACAATAACATAACTGAAACACAACACACTCTAAACTCGACTAACTGATACACTCAAAACATCACTCCTGCCCTTCCCCATCGGTAAGCGCGTCACCTGAAAAGCCTGGAAAGGGGGGAAACAACAACTATGAGCTAACGCTCAGTAGGAAATAACAGATAGGTATAAGTGATTAGCAGTTTAATTACATTTTCAAAATATCATGCTACAAAGGATAATGCAATAAAAGAATCATGATGATATAATGAAACAAAATTGAAAGATCTCGTAAGGTCAAGAAATATAAAGGAATAGAATGGTAATACTTAAGAGGAATAACGAAGACAAGAATTTACTACAGGAGATAACGATAAAGAGTTGGCCATATCAAGATATTTCAAGTCATGTCAAGCACGTGTGTAGTTTCATTTCCACATCCAAGTAACAGCAAGTAAGTAACAACAAGTAGAGTATAGAACAGTGAAGAGTGGAAAGTGAAAAGTAGTAGAGAGTAGTAGAGAGTAGTGGCCAGTCCTAGATTTAACCCATGTCATAGTACTAGTGCCAAATGCCACACCTAGTCAATCACCTCCCCGGGGGTACACGTGGTGTTCGGACGCTCCTCCCAGGACTAGACCGAGCCCTTAATTGTTTGCCAGACATTGATTTCTTTGGATCAAAGATCCCATGAATCTAGACTTCCACAATTTATGGCCAGAATTCCAAGGTTTGAACCATGTAGCAATAACAATTTCAAGTAGGAAGGAGATTCATTTTAGAATTTCAAGGTAAGCACAATCATCAAGAAGAGTGAAAACCAAGTCACAATAAGAGTTAATCATGCTGCGCTACTGTAGTACAGCAGCTATCCAACAAGCTAATCAACATATTAATCCTAATTATCAAGTTAATATGTCAAAGATTATCCATTATCATTTGCATTAAGACAATTGCCAAAAGCTGATTCAAGATGATAAGGTAAAGGAACAAACTTGTACAGGAAGGAAAAAGAATGCATTAACAGAGATTTAATTACACCATTAACCACTAATTATGTGGGTTTCTATTTAACCAATGTATGAGTCGAAATGAAGATGGTAAACGGCATGTTTTTACACTATGTTTGCAAGTAGAAACCAATGTAAATTGAAATCATAAGGTTTCCAGAATAGGTCACTGGTTCTTCAAAAGTATAGTTTTCAATTGGTCTATGTTCAATGGGTCGATCCCCTAATGATCCGGATCGATCCACGGGTCGTAAAACGATGAAAAGCGGGTTTCTGGTACATGGGTCGACCCCTGGGGTCGACCCCTGTAAAAATGGGGTCTGCCTGCTGGATGGGTCGACCCCTGGGGTCGACCCTCTCAAATCCAGCATCAAATCCAGCAGCATGGGTCGACCCATTGGGTCGACCCTCGCGCTGGGCCAAATGGGTCGACCCCAGGGGTCGACCCTCGGGCTGGCCTTTGCTTCTGGGGCATGGGTCGACCCCTGGGGTCGACCCCTACAAGCCCAGAAAAGGCCGAGGCCTCCGGAAAACATGTAAACTTACCCATTTGAGGTCCAATTGAGTTGAAATCAAAACCCCATGCTATAGGAATCTTACTAGACATATGAGGGTCATAATACATGAGTTTTAAAGCACGAATTTCATCAGAAACCCATTTAATCACAACCTATTCTATGAAGAACACAAGAAGACCTAGTTCAGGACATACTTCCACTAAATTGTCAAATTCTCTCGATATACAAAACCAAATTTGGGGATTTTTGTGTCAAAAGAAAGCTAACTCGATCATGAATCCAACCATGTATGATATGCTACATGAATATCAGGTTACATGACTCAAAATAAGCCCGCAATCAAGCTCTGGCTTAAAGGAATACTATATGAATCATGTTCTAGACATGCTTCTACAAAAATTCGAAATTCACCAAGCATGCTCAATAAAAATTGGGGGTTTCTACGTTGAATAAAAGCTAACAACATGCTGATTACTTCATGTAAGTTAATTAGGATTTGGTTGTTAGATCCTACCTCAAATTGAAGAGGGAACTCGAAACCCTAGAATAAAGAACAAGCTTGACAGCACCTCACAAAAAGCTCGATATCTCCACGGATACCTAATGAAAATTGGGGTTTTTGCCACCAATGGATAGAGCTCGATAAGAGGAACAATTTTCTATACTCATGATCAAAGTTTGGTTGAGAATTCCTACGTCAATCGTTGGAACAAGGAAGGAAGAGAGGAAGCCGACGGCCTGCCGACCCACCTCCACTAATCGAGCAACAACTCCTTGGATCTGTAACTTCAACGTACCCCACAGCAACCAAATGAAACTAGAGTCAAAGAGCTACATTTCTATAGGTCATGGGGCTTCTGGATCCTTCGGAGTTGGGAGTATTCGACGCTGCAAGTTACGTGTTAAAAACGGCGCCGAAATCTTTGACTTGACCAAAACTATGTCGGCAGCACGTTTTAGGGCTAGGTTTACCTCAAATTGATTGAGGGTAAATGTTCCTTACCTCGTGGCCTTCCATTTGCCCTTGATTTCAGATCATTTGGTTGAGTAATAAGCTCGAATTTCACGTTTTAAGTTACGATTAGGTAAAGGGTAGGTGGAAGTCAAATTCGGGATTAATCCTCTAATTAGACAAGGTTACGTAATTAATTTGGGTCAAGTCCAGAAGACAAAATTGCTATAAAAATGATCTTTTACCCAATTACTATTTTCACAGATTTTTCCAAGGTAGTCACATTTTATAGGTTCTATTTTCTAATGAATTAAATATTAATATTTCGAAATTCAAACATTAATTCATTTTAATTCAATTTTTAATTAATAAAAGCTCAATAAAACTTAATAAATAATCAGGGTATTACAGGGAGAATGTCTTGTTGTGAGTCCTTACTGTGGACTTGGGAGAAAGGGGGAGATGTTGCCTAATGTTGCCTTTGTGCATTGTCAAAGGGGGAGAGTGCATTGTGGATATGGGAGAATCCAAGGGGGAGAACCTTCATTTATGATGCGGGTTTATACATAGCATTCATACACTTTACTTCTCCATGCACTTGTATATCCATGCATACATATCTGCATTCACATGCTTCACTATCATGGATCTTGAGCTGCACATGTTACATATGTCATAAACTTTGCTGTCTTGGCTATTTCGGCCACATAATGACTCACAGTGTTGTCATCATCAAAAAGGGGGAGAATGTTAAATACGTGTGCACCATGATTACTGTTATGGTTTTGATGATAGCAACTACTATAAGTCACACTGTGGTGCATCTGTTTAAATAATCAGTCATTTCATCGAACATGTTGTGTGCATGAGCAGTGCATGGTTTTGATAGCAAATACTAAGTCTGTGTTTGCATATGACGTCATTGTGCATCTGTTTAAACAGTTAGTCATTTCATCGAACAGGTTGTGTGCATGAGCAATGCATCAGTGCATACCCTTGCATTGGTTCATTCATATAGTCGGTGCATCTCTTATGCTGCTACACACAAAGTCTATACATCTTCATTAACAAGTCTATACATTGGTTGCGTAGCTTGCCATGCAAAGTCTATACATTATCCATGCATCTTCATTACTAAGACTATACATCCTGCAACTCAAAGTCTATACATCATCCTGTTGCAGGCACATCAAGTCTATACATCCTTCAGCAGCAAGTCTACACATCAGCAAGTCTATATAGCAGCAAGTCTGTACATTCTTCGCCAGCAAGTCTATAGATCAGCAAGTCTATACATCAGAAAGTCTATACAGCCAGCAAGAAGTCTATACATCAGCAAGTCTATACAGCCAGCAAGTCTATACATCAGCAAGTCTATACATCCTGCAAACTCAAAGTCTGTACGTTGGCTGCTAGCACAAACTCAAAGTCTGTACATTGGATGAAGTCTATGCGTTGGACAAAGTCTGTACATTTGACGAAGTCTATACGTTGGACAAAGTCTGTACGTTGTTGAACATGAAGTCTGTACGTTGGCTGCTTAGCACAACTCGAAGTCTATATGTTGTTGCACACAAAGTCTATACGTTGCTGCAGATGAAGTCTGTACGTTGGTTGCATGCACAACTCAAAGTCTGTACGTTGCGGGAGATGAAGTCTATACGTTGCTGTAGATGAAGTCTGTACGTTGGCTGCATGCACAACTCAAAGTTTGTACGTTGCACAACACGAAGTCTGTACGTTGCGGCAGATGAAGTCTGTACGTTGATGCAGATGAAGTCTATACGTTGGCTGCATGCACAAAACAAAGTCTGTACGTTGCACAAGACAAAGTCTGTACGTTGGCTGCTAGCACAACTCCAAGTATGTACGTTGGTTGATGGCTGCAACACAAGTCTATACATTGGCCGGCTACTTCACATGCAAAGTCTATACATTGCGTTCTGTTGTGTTCGTGCATCAAGTTACCAAGTCTGTACGTTCATGAAGCAAGTCTGTACAGGCTCATGCAAGCTCAAAGTGCAAAGTGTGTACAGAGTTCATACATGCACACAAAGTCTACACGTCCAAGCCTTGATGCAAAGTCTATACAACAACTACAAGCTTCATTCAAATAGCCAAGGCCACAGCACAAGATGAGAGTCAAAAGACAAAGATTCAGTTGGTACTTTCTTGACCAACAAGGATGAAGTTACAGACATGAACATGCTGCTAATGGACACAAGCGACGGAGCTGAAGCGGCTAACGGACCGACCCGGGCTGGACCGGGGTCTGCCCAGCTGGAGATCGACCGCCAGCACAGGGGCGGTCGACCGCCCCAGCCAGAGACTCCCCGTCTGCAGTTTTTTCAGCTGCAGGTCGACCGCCAGCCCGTAGCGGTCAACCGAAAATCCCAGGGACCATCCGTCTACAGCATGTTTCAGTAGAGGTCGACCACCAGAAGCTGTAGGTCGATCGCCAGCCCCGAGCCATCAATTGTTGACTTTTGTTTCCACTTTGAAAAGGGCCATTCAACATGGATTTTTTTAAACCAAAAGTCACCTAATCACCCATGATTTGTGGATCTGGTCTGGGGCTTGTCTATAGACCATTCAAAGTCTATAAAATCGATACAAGAGGGTTAGAAACCCCAGTTGATGTAGTTGATGAAGTGAATCAAAGAGAGCTCAAGGGAGGCCATTTCGAGGGTACTGTAGCACCTGCGTGAACAGTACTTCGGGCTGGAGTTCTTCATCCTTCCAAGGTGATTCAAGCTCAGATCTGAAGCCAAGCAACCTCCAAGCAAGCAAGAAGCATTCAAGGCTCTCAAAGGTGATCAAAGCTACATCCATACACCTCTACATCAACTCAAGGAGATTCAAGAAAAGATCAAGCTACATCCAATATTCTTCTTCATCAACTCAAGGAGATTCAAAGGAAAGATCAAGCTACATCCTATATCTGCTCCATCAACTGAAAAGGTTCAAAGGAAGATCAAATCCTCAACAGATTCAAGATCCAACAATCTCAGACAAGATCTAATTCATTCTAGCATATCTTCATATCTTGTTTGAGCATTTTCATCTTGTTTCTTTCTTCATTTCATTCAATCTATTGAAATTGAAGATTGTCCCTATCGGTGGTTAGTAGGTAGGCAATCGGGAGTTCTCCGATTTGCAGTGTAGCCGTCCCTGCCGGCTTTGTGTGTAGGAAGATAGAAAGTGAGTTTTCTCAGTTCTGTGGTTTGGGGCGTGTCCCCGGTCAAGCTGTGAGTCAGCAAGGAAGCCTCACCGAGTTTTGGTGAGGGGTGGACGTAGGTTGCGGGGTTGCAACCAAACCACCTTAAAAATCCCTGTGTTGTGGGTTGTTTATTGTGTGTGATTGCTCTATATCTTCTACCCCCATTCACAGGTTCGTGTGGTTCCATACTTGGTAATCTTGTTTACACACTCAAGCACTCAGATTTACACCTTCGGTTTTATCTACAGTTTAATTGAGGTTAGCACTTTGACTGCATCCCTTGGGCGGCCTGCTGCACCCTTGCACACAGGCGCCAAGGTAAAAGTATTGCTAAGTGTTTCCCTTGCTTAGACTCGCATGCACCTTAGTTGATCACCACTGCATTCACATACATATGAACTTTGAGTGATCAACATAGAACACACACACGTACAGTTGTTGCAAGCTATTGCATGCTCAGTGCCACTCTACTTAATTCCGCTGTGCATTGTGTCTAAGTGATTCATTCACTTTATAGGAGTGGTTCATGCTTCCGATAGCTAAGAGTTTTAAATAGGCCAAAGCTTTTGATAGGATCTATTCAACCCCCCCTTCTAGATCCGTTTACATCTCGCGGGACCCAATAGGTCGGATCATATATCGTCCGTCGAGTATATGAAGGGGGTGCCTACGTCCTGGTAGACAACAAAGGAGTCATCCAATTCTCTCCCCTCAATGGAAAGCATATAAAGCTGTATCACACGGCGCAACCGGCATTCCCTGAATAATCGAAATACCCTTCAT
This sequence comes from Amorphophallus konjac, assembly GCA_022559845.1. Classification (NCBI taxonomy): domain Eukaryota; kingdom Viridiplantae; phylum Streptophyta; class Magnoliopsida; order Alismatales; family Araceae; genus Amorphophallus; species Amorphophallus konjac. The sequence continues at coordinate 45,243,251 of CM040122.1, forward strand.
CTTGGTCTAGTGGCACTCCGCCCTGATCTAGCTACCTTCACCTTGGTCTAGTGGCACTCCGCCCTGATCGAGCTACCCATACCTTAGTCTAGTGGCACTCCGCCCTGGCCGAGCTACTCTCATCTTGGTCTAGCGGCACTCCGCCCTGATCGAGCTACCTTCACCTTGGTCTAGTGGCACTCCGCCCTGATCGAGCTACCTTCACCTTGGTCTAGTGGTACTCCGCCCTAGCCGAGCTACCTTCACCTTGGTCTAGTGGCACTCCGCCCTGATCGAGCTACCCTTACCTTGGTCTGGTGGCACTCCACCCTGATCGAGCTACCCTTACCTTGGTCTGGTGGCACTCCACCCTAATCGAGCTACTCTTACCTTGGTCTAGTGGCACTCCGCCATGATCGAGCTACCCATACCTTGGTCTAGTGACACTCTACCCTAACCGAGCTCACATATAATAAACAACATCGCCGATGCGGGCCTTACACCCGAATCGGCACGAATCATCCTTTGCGTGAGCATTGTCTCCTTGCTGACGAATATACCCTTTTCCTCGGCACAAGACTTCGTGTCCTAGCCGACCCTTCTACAACATTGCCATTGTGGGCCTTACGCCCGACTCGGAGAAAATCTATCCCTTGCCTCAGCATTGTCTCCTTGATGACGAATAAACCCTTTTCCTCGGCACAAGAATTCGTGTCCTAGACGACCCTCTCAATGTCCTTATGTTACATGAGTCAAAAGAAATGGAGAAAAAAAAATGAGGTTAAAAATAGAGATACCCCGCCGGACTTGTTCTTATATTCAGAACAAGAGCAAAAATGGCTATCACCCGGCTGCGGTGAAAACCCGAAAGGGCGCTGCAGGTAAAATCGGGTACCCCGCCACGTGAAAACTCAAAAGGGCGCGTGGGTAAAAGTAAGAGGGGGCTGACTTCGGTGAAAACCCGAAAGGACGCTTAAGTCAGTAAAGTGGTCATCTAAAAAGTTCCTCTTTAATTCTCCTCCTTATTGAAACGCCCAAGGGACAACCATCAAAAGTCTCACCGGAGACCCCCTAACAAACTCGTGTTAGACCCTCGTCATCATTGGCGAGATCAGTCGATCTCTACCTTTAACTCAGACCTTTCATCCTTGTTAATGAATATACCTTTGCTTTGCCATGTAACCCATGCCAATGAACAAACTCGTGTTCGACCCTTGTCATCATCGGCGAGATCGATCGACCTCTATCCCTTAACTTGGACCTTTCGTCCCTGTTAATGAACATACCTTTGCTTCGACATGTAACCCATGCCGATGAACAAACTCATGTTCGACCCTCATCATCATCGACGAGATCGGTCGACCTCTATCCCTTAACTTGGACCTTTCGTCCCTTTTAATGAGCGTACCTTTGCTTCGACATGTAACCCATGCCGATGAACAAACTCTTGTTCGACCCTAGTCATCATCGGCGAGATCGGTCGACCTCTATTCCTTAACATGGACCTTTCGTCCCTGTTAATGAACATACCTTTGCTTCGACATGTAACCCATGCCGATGAACAAACCCATGTTTGACCCTCGTCATCATCGACGAGATAGGTCGACCTCTATCCCTTAACTTGGACCTTTCGTCCCTGTTAAGAACTATATAGCCTTTGCTTCGGCATTTAACCAATGTCGAAGAACTAAACCAGGGTCCGACCCTTGTCATCAGCGACAAGGCCGGTCGACATTCTAGCAGACAGGCTCTCCCGTGTTCCGGATTCTCCACGAAGTACAAAAAAAAGAGAAAAAAGGAAAGAAACAAAATAGGGATAAAAATAGAGATACCCCGCCGCCCTTGTTCCTAAACTAGGATAAGGGCAAAAATGGCTATAACCCGGCTGTGGCGAAAACCCGAAAGGGCGCTGCAGGAAAAATTGGGTACCTCGCCACGTGAAAACCCGAAAGGGCACGTGGGCAAAAGCGAGAGGGGGCTGACTTCGGTGAAGATCCGAAAGGGCGCTTGAGTCAGTAATGTGATAAAAATGATGAATGAATAAAAAAAATGAAATGAAATGATGATGTAATAACGAGGTTACCCTTGTTCGTCATTCCACTTCCACCTACCCCTTTCGGTCCTCATCACCATCGGTAAGACCGCCTACCTTTTCGACCCTTGTCACCATCGGCAAGATCGGTCGCTACCCTTTTTGGTCCTTGTCACCATCGGCAAGATCGCCTACCTTTTTGACCCTTGTCACGATCCTTGTCACCATCGACAAGACCGCCTACCTTTTTGACCCTTGTCACCATCGGCAAGATCGATCGCTACCCTTTTCGATCCTTGTCACCATCGGCAAGATCGCCTACCTTTTCGACCCTTGTCACCATCGGTAAGATCGGTCGCTACCCTTTTCGGTCCTTGTCACCATCGGCAAGACCGCCTACCTTTTCGACCCTTGTCACTATCGGCAAGATCGGTCGTTACCTTTTCGGTCCTTGTCACCATCGACAAACCAGCTACCTTTTCGACCCTTGTCACCATCGGCAAGATCAGTCGCTACCCTTTCGGTCCTTGTCACCATCAGCAAGACCGGCTACACTTTTGACCCTTGTCACCATCGGCAAGATTGGTTGCTACCCTGCTTAACCCTTGCCATCATTGGTAAGACCGGTCGACATTTTCCCTTAACTTGGACCTTTTGTCCTCGTTAATGCATAAACCCTCCTTTGCTTCGGCATTTGTCTCGTGCCGATGAGCTAGCTACTTTTGACCCTTGCCACCATCAACAAGACCGGTCAATATCCCCTTAACTCGGGGTTTGCCTACTTTGCGTCGGCGTCTGCCCAATGCCGATGAACGAGTCACTGCTGACCCTCGTCATCATCGACGAGATCGATCGGTGTTCTTTTCAACCCGGACCCTACGTCCATGTTTATAAGCAAACTTCCCTCTACCATGGACCTTTTCCACCATCGACATAGTCCATAAATAAACCCCTATTTCTGCCCTTCGGCTCTTGGCGGCCCCTAAACCTCCCTCCTTAATCCCCAGTACTTGGCTCGGACGGACCAATGGTCCCGAGGAAAAGTTGCGTCGTGGTGGAGTGAACCCCTCGACCCTTCCCTGAAGGTGCGAGCGCTCTCCTACTCTAGCGACTGACATACTCCGGACTAGATGAATCTATTCAGCAAGCAGATACGCAAGTGAGGGAATGAAAGTTTCCATTCAAATAACAAGAAGGGAAATACATGTTACCCGGGGCATGCATCCCTCAGAGTACGTGAAAGTTCACAAAAAAGGGGGGGGAAGGAAAAATTGATGGAGCTATTGCAGCGAGCGGCGGAAGATGTCCTTTTATTCCGGCAGCCCCAGAGACGGGTAGCGGGCCAGCACCTAGAGACGGTCTTCCTCGTCCTACAGTCGCACCAATTTCTCCTCGAGTGATGCGGCTTTCCCTGCTGCTAGCTCAGCTGCCTCTATGTGCTGGACCCACAGTTGATCGGATGATGCTAATTCTGCCTCAGCTCAGTCAAGTTCGGTGCGAAGTTCAGCTATCCTAGTCTTCAGAAAGGTCCAACGCTGGCCAGAATCGTCAGCAGCATCCCGCATCTGTTGGGCAGTCCCTCTCAGTGATTGAAGGGCGGCCTGACACTCTATCTTTTCAAACTTTGCGGCCATCATTTGATCACGCAAGCTGCGGCCCATGAATTCCCTCCTGTTCACATGCTTTAGGAGCAAGACTACCCGCTGCACCCAGTCCTCCATGGGGCAGCCGAAAGCTAGCAAGGTGCGGGAGAGGTGCTCTGCAAGACCCCTCAGCTGCGCATAGGTTAACTCCGGGCGAGCTGTCACGGTCTCTCGCAATGTCTCCAGATACTGCCACACTAGGTCACTTGAGGATTGTAAACCAAGTGACGGCGTATCCGGAAGCTGAAATTCGACCCGGCTGTCAACTGCCACCCAAATGTCATCATTCGGTGCAGAAGACGAGGATGGCATGTCTTGCAAAGCGCCCGCACCAGAACTGGCCCCCGCAGACAGTGCAGCAGTAGGACTGTCAATGACTGCTACTTCTCTCCCAACCTCGGGCGAGAGCGTCACGTTTGAACCTTGGATGGCAGGGAGCGGTTGGTCACCACTTTCGTCTCCTCCAGCTACAACTAGTGATGATTCGATGGTAGGGATTGGGGTCGGCGAGCTCCCGATCACTCCTTCCACAATTTCTCCTTCCTCTACCCCAGGAAGGCCCTCTTCAATCTGAAATGGCTCGTCAACAACGACAAGCTGCTGCTGCTCCGGAGCCACAGCCAACGGCTCAGACCTGACAATCATCTCCAGCGCCTCCGAGTCTGCTACCATCATGTAATCCTTAGGATATCTCAAGGCTATAGGCCTCAGGACCGGCGAAAATAATGGCGGATCTGCGCTGAGAGGCGACAGAGGTACCTTCACGGTTATCACCGGCGGGGCGACCTCGGCCTGTCCAGCAGGAGCCTGTAAAAGGAAGGGAGCATAAGAATCTCAAAAGACCAGCACAATGGTCGGACGAGAATAAGCACAAGACTGGAAAAGGGTAGCTCTTACCTCAATCAACACTAGACTTAAATCTGCGACAGCGGGAGCCACTATCTCCATTCCTTTCGACCCTTCTCCCATTGAAGGACCTCGCGGTCCGAAGCTACTCGGCGTCAGCCCTGGAGGACTGAAGGTCGCGAAGTCACTCTCATAGGCGAAAGATACTGCGGCATCCTCAGCCTCGGTTCCTGTAAAAAGGAGATCCTCGTCACTCGAGCCACTGCCATAGTCCAACTACTCCGACGAGGATGAACTTTGAACCACTAACAATTCTTTCTCTCTCAACGCCGGTTGTCCTTCACCTGAAAGGCTTCCTACCGGAGCTTCTGGTTCGATAGGGATCTGTTCAACTGACTCTGCGGCAGGGATAACGGGCGAGCTGGCTTCGGGAATAGATTGGCTTCCTGGAATCACCCCTGGTTCTGCAGAGATTCCCTCAGTGGACTCTACGGCAGAGGGAGAAGGTTGTCGAATCTCGACAGAAGCTGAAGGAAATGAAGCACCCACGTAAGCACAAGGGAAGAACAAACTATAAAAGTCTACAACTAGGTGGGTCATCAACTACCTTCTATCTCATGACTGGGTGTTGGAGAAGGCATATCTGTCTCCACCACATCTTCTCTCTCTCCGGCTCCCATAGAGGCGGCAGCCGCTTGCGCGGCCATTGCAGACGAAGCAGCTGTGTTTGCAAGAATAAGAATTGATTTGTGTTGCCAAGATGACGACTGGGCACAGGGCAAGAAGCGTACCTTGGGTCATACGAGCTGAGGGATGAGAGGCCTCGAATTCTTCGAAGGAGACCACTCTCGAAAGAACATCCACAGATGTTGGCTTCGCAGTCTTCTTCCGACAAGCCCGCTTCGCTCGGGTGACGGCCTCCCGGACTTGGGACCTCGTCCGCTTCCGGGAATCACATGGGGGAAGTGGCGTCGTGGTCAGGGGAGCTTTCGGGACTTCAAAATGTGCCGGCTTTTGAGCCTTTATCAGCAGCTCCCGGAAATGCTAGGTCTCCTCCGAAGAAATCCACACTACACACAGGCAAGGAGAAATGACATGCATAGCAGTAGAAAGGGAAAGCCTGAAGCTGAAGGAAAGAAAAGGGAGAAATATACATGTCGGTCCCGTATAAAAGGGGGAAAGCGGCCAATAGAATAGTGAAGGCTCTTTGTCCCTAGAAGCAGCTTCGCGGACCAGCCAACATATGTCTCCTATTGCTTCACACTGTTCGGCCAGCAACCCAAGGTCCTCATGGCCGCGTGAAGAAAAATGGTAATATAAGCTGAGGTGGTCCAGCCCCCACCCATCTGCATACTTGAAAGATAAAAGAATGGGTTGGCCCAATATGCCCTCACTAGGGCCACCCACTGAAATCCCATGGGAGCGCAACAGCACAAACAACCAAGGGGTGCCCTCATAAAGCTCCGACCATCGGTCCTCTCTCCTAATGAAAGTCCTATATGGATAAAGCCGGTCGCTCTCAGGATGCCAAGAAGCTGTAGAAGGCGTCGGCTCCTCCACTAGAAAAGGAATCTGTTGGAGGACCAGTCGTTCGCCGCTCACACGGCACAGGACTTGGAGCATCTTCAAAAAGCCATCCTTGCTGATCTCCGGCATTTTTGGCTTGACCTTGGATGAACCCTGTTTGGCAGCCTTCCTTGCCTCCAGGTAGTTCGATACTGAAGTGTTCGTCGGGGATTTCAATCGCTTCAATTAAGCCGGGTCGATATCCAGAGCGGGCACTGGCTGGGAGTCCAGAAATTTACACTCTGCAACGGCCCAGCACTCCCTCCTCGAGTTCCTATAGAAGCCCGTACGCATATTCCACCATTTGATGTACTCTGGAGTCACACGGGGAAAGCGCGCAGGGATCGGAACTCTGAATGAAACCGCCTCTCGATGGTGAAAATAACCCCACCAAATGCGGGCCTCATCATTTGATACTTGGCCGGCTCGAGCCCTGTTCGGCAGCGCAAACTGGGTGGAAGTAGCTGGAATATGCTGGTCATAGTCAAAATTCTGACTGAATCGGAAAGGATAGTAAGGCTCCAGCCACAAGAGGTCGCTCTTGTGAAAAACCAGGACGCTCGGCCTTATAGACAGCGCCCAATCTATCAACTCTGACAGTGCCACCGGGGATGTTCACTCGTGTCGGCTCAACACTGGCAAACTCTATCATCCTGGGGACCATCTGTGCTGACTGGAGCGACCAAGGAGCAGCCTCCGAAAATAGGGTATAGACCCAGGTGTTGAAGAAATGCAGCGGGCCAACCCTCCGAAGACTCCTGGGAAGACGTGAACGGTGTAGGTCTCCCAGCAACTTGTATATCAGACATAGTGCAACAGGGCAGAGCGAGAGCTTCATAGCCCAAGCCATCAAGCAGGCGGGATAGATAGCCTCCGCCCTAATCACGCTCTCGTCACCTTGCAGCAGAGCGAAAGAGCAAATCCAGTAAGTCAGGAACACAGCACAATGAGTGACTGCGTCTGCACCGTTGGGTCCTCCTGGTTGACCTCTGATGGGAATCGACGCCGAGCATTAACTTTTATTTTTACATTTGAGTCCTTTTATTTACTTTTATATCCTTGGGAAAGTATATGTACAATTGTAAGGCTTTGTTAGCCAATGTGTCATTCCCTAGGATTGTGTGGGTTTTTGTGCAAATGTGTAGTAGGTCCAGTTAGGGGGCCCCCTCCCCTTCCCCATTGGTCCACCTCATCCATGTGGGGCTGGTCAATCATCCTAGGTGGCCATCTAGAAGGTTTGAATGCTAATTGACCACATGGGAGACAAAGGGGTTAAAATTTCAAAGGTTGGCCACCTACCTTACCTACCTAGTCAAAGGAGTGCTCCATTCATATGTAATTTATTTTTTTTGAGTTTTGACCACATGGGGGAAGAAAATGACTTATTTCTCATGAAATTCCCAGCCCCCCACCCCTTGCCATTTTCTATATAAGCCTATGTATAGTGTCATTAGAGATTAATGAAGAAATGAAGAGAAAATTGTTGGAAAATCAAGAGTGTTCTTGAGCCCCTCCTCTCTCCCTCTGGTTTCTCTCCTCCAACCTCCAGTTCTAGAGTGATTTCTATCTTCTATCTCCTCCCCTCTATCTCTGGTGATCATCTGTGCCGCCGCCGCCGCCGTTCGTGCCGCCTTCGAGCCGCCGCGAAACTGTTCTCGGTGTTCTATCTTGCTGGATAGAGGTCTCTTCCCAAAATTCCTGCTATCCAACATGGCCTCTTCGTGGTCTGCAATTTTTATGGTGTGTTCTTCCATTGTATCCCAAGCTCCACCTAAAATTTCAGGCCCAAATTCCATCGTTTAGTATTTTCCCATTTTCGTGCATCTTTCATTCCTAGTTCTGTTTTATCTCTGTCTACAGTGATAGTAGCCCAGTGTTTCCCACCTCCAGCCATTGTTTTGATTTGTCCAAACTCTCCTGATTTTACTGGGAGTTCTGCCCATCACCCCCTACATCCAAAAATTTTATTAATTTTTTATCAACCTTCTATCTATTTTTAGAAATTCGTGTTCTTCTGCAGCTACAATGTTGTCAGTCAGATCCCAGATCCGACCACCCTCCACTTCAAAAATCATAAAACATCACCACCACCTCTAAATCTAGCTCCAAAAATACTCCTGGTTTTGTAACTTGATTTCCCACAACTTTTCTGAAGAACACAACTCCAGATTCGGACGTCTACCTCGCAGTCAAAGGCAATCAACATAAAAGTTCTCTGCTGATCTGAGTCTTCAGTTACTGTACAACAGCATCATATAAAATTCGCCAACATAAAGTACAAATTTGATGAATTTTTCTGAAGACCACTAGATTGTAGTACTTCGAAGCAGCTTTCCAACGGCTCTGATCTCGTCGCATTCCGACACCGGTGCTGATTGCAGCGTCCGTTCTTGCCGGAGCGCGCGCTGAAATACAGAACCGGCAGATTTTCGATCGATTTTTCCGACCGGTGCCGAACGGAGCCGCCCGGCCTCCGGTCGGCGAACCAGCGTGCCGCCAGCCCGGGGAGCGCTTCTCCAAGTGTCTCCACTACAGCGGTACCACCGGATCCCACACGGCCCCTCCGGACAGCACGTGGGCCCCACGGTCGTGAACACGCGTGTAGCCGAATCAACACACGAAGCTGCCCGTCAACCCGAATTTGGTCCTCCCGGGCCCATTTGTATAGCCCTTTACCTCCCTGCGTGGAGTGGGCATGTTCCCATTGCTGTAATTATTGTGTGTTAAGTTTCCCGGGAGTACGAGTTTTCGGCCGGGTCCGTCTTCCCCACGCCGAGCGCATGGAGGTATCGTTCTCGCTCCCTACACTCGGCATTTGCTTATTTTCATATATACTTGTTTATGCCGCTGCTAGAGAGCATGCTTTAGGTCCGTTAGCTCGCTATATTATCATTCACCGCTGCTACGAGAGAGAGCGTGACCATCCCGTGACCCAATCCAGGCACGAAAGTGCGAGCCGACCACCCTAGCTCTTGCCGGTTTCTCAACCGCGCACGTCCGACGCTTCCCTCGTTAAGGGACGATCGCGAGCTTGTCGTGTCCGTGTCTCGTCCCGCATCAACCTCCCTCTGAAGTCGAGGGAAAAGCAGCCTACCGTCGGACTCTCTTCTTCCGCTGAACTAGAGCCGGCACTACAGAGGGGAAATCTATATATTTATGCTCTCCTCTGAAGAAATATTGAAGCCAAGTGCCCATTCGCACACGCCTCTTCTCTCCAGGCTTCCTCGCCCCCTTTGATTCATGAGAAGAATGGCAGAGATTGCGGTACGCCTTCATCAAATAGCGGTAGGTGAAACCCGTCAAGTATCGCCCTTCTACGTCTGTCTTTTACTTCTGCCAGTCTGGCCAACAGACTTCTTCATACGGCTCGCCGTCTATCGGGAGGCCGCTCGGCTGCGAGAGACTCTAGAGGTCTAAGGACGTCTCTCCTTCTGAAGTATAGAAAGTGTTGTACTCCGAGCAAAACACTTCGATCATCCCATAACAAAGACCCTTCGAGATGGGATATCGGTATCTGGATGCATATACACTGTGATATACACCCGCCCTGATCAAGATGGGTGCATACTGCTGCAAGATGAAGTCGGTGAACTCAACTGCTCCCGGCCTAAAAGCGTGGGAGTCGGTGGCCTTCAGATCAGCAAACCACCCCACGGAAATCTGGTGCTTGAACCAGACTGCCAGGTAGTCTAACAAGAAAGGCTCATCTCTATATCCCCACTTGAGCGGAGCCATGAATAAGCCAAAAGACAGCTTCTCTTGGTCTACCCGACCTGCAGTCTCGTTCCATCTAGCCGAAACGAATTCAGGGGCTCTAGTCAGCAGCCCGTCCTGTGGAGACAGCTCCTGAAGCCCGAGCACGGCACCCCACTTCTTGGGTTCACCTGGCAGATAAATGGGTCTTCCCCTTACAACGCAATCATTGAGACTGTCCCGTCCCTCGAGCAGTGCTAGCTCAGCTTTCCGAATAAGGAACAGATCCCACTTCCCCTGAAGGTTGAACCGCTTCAGAGGACATCAGATGCTTGTCCTTGGGATGATCCACCCTAGAGCCGTTAGGGCGTTCATATTTGAAGGAATCACTACCGATGATCAGCAGACGGTCTGTATCCACTATCTCAATCTCGGAATCAGAAGATTCGGCTACTATGGCCAGCTTGCTGTGGCCCCTGTCCAAAGAGTAAACATCCCTCTACGTCACTATAGAACGGGAGGAGGAAGAAGATTCAGATGCCATGATATCTGCATAAAAGACAACCACAAAGAAAGCAAGCAAAGTCAGAAGGCATGTTCAAGATAAAGTCTTTTCTGACAAAAATTTGGCAGAGTCTCCCCAGCTCGCGAGATTGCCAGGCCGAAGCGAAAACTCATCCACTAAGTGACGATCCCTGAAAAAGGCAGTGGGCGTCACGCCAGGGCCAAACAGGACACCCAGGGGTGTAGCTCTGAGGACAAGACTACAAGGAGCCTCCCAAGGCCCGAGAAAACAAGGGGTTGAACCCCAAAAATCTCTCTACTCACCCTCTGCTCTCACCGCCGTGCTCTAGAGAAGAAGGGAGGAGAGAGAAGCTAAAGATGCAAATGAGGATTGGAATGAAGAAGAAAGTGAAAGGAGAGGGATTTATAGGGAAGGGCTCAATCGCCCTAATTCGGCGTGCTAAAGGGCGCGCCGGATTAGCATTTCCCTCCTTCACCCTTATTTCGAAGTTCAAAATCCACAGACTCATCCTAATCCGGCGCGCTAAATAGCGCGCCGAATTAGGCCCTGTCCCAAAATAGCCAAAGGGGCTCGTCATTTTAGGCTTTCTCCCAAACGCCAAGGGGCGCGCCGTGTTAGGCCCCTATCTCCAAGGAGCGCGCCGGATTAGGCCTACATGTGCAAGTGCGTGCCGTTTTAGCACAAGTCCCATGGCCGCGCCGGATTAACCACCGCACCGTATTCAAAGGCCATTTCAAGACTGTGTCAAGCAAAACGGGGAATCTGCCCAAATGGAGCTCATCCGCGGGCCCCGCTTCACTTGTGCCTTGCTCGCGGCACCAGTGGCTGGGGGGCATTTGTTGGCACTCAAAATATACTCAACGGTGATCAAGCCGCAAAGATGAATGATACGGCCCACTGAAGCAGAGAAGCCGATGAAGATCAACATATTGAAGACTTCTCAAGCTGCCATAGCTTCAAGTCACCTGGAATGAACACCGGGGACTTCACCTCAGCAGAGTTGAGATGAATCCACAACCAACCGGCAGCGCGACCAAGCCTGCCTAATGATCCGGCGTCGACTCTGTCGTGCCGCTACCCTACACCCATCGCCCGACCAAGGACGACGGTCTACCTGGTGGCTCACCACCTGAATGAAGACTCTCCTGAGGAGGAAGAATACCATCGGCCCCTCAGAATAAAGGACCGGAGGCTCTGTCAGCAGAAGATCCCGATTACCCGGCACGGGTACGGCTTCTCAGCACATTGGGCGCATCAGTGGCCAGATGATCGCCTGGTCGACGCGGAAACACCCCGGGCGGCATATCACTACCCGTGGGAGCTACCAATGCAAGTCAAGGCGAGCCGACAATACAAGCCGTTGTACCGAGAGCCATGTCAGCGCCCGCGTGTTCGAGCTTAAGGTACACAAGTTCCAAAAGCAGCCATTTGGCGGCCCAGAAGTCTCATCTACATTCTCTCCTAGGCTCCGGCAAGACCTCGGAGGGATGAAAGATCACAGCGACCCCTGAGGTCAGTCTGAAGCCTATTATTAGACCCGTGTCAGGCTAGTGTAATCAAAGGGTTCGAATCCGGTGCGCCCCTCCGAAATCGATGCACCCCTCGAATCCGGCGCGCCCTTTTGGCCTTGGGCAGCCTTCTAAACCGGCACGCCCCATTCAGCCCGAATCTGGCACGTGTGAATGGCCGTAAACTGGCGCGCTAAACCCCGCGTCGGATTAAACTCGTTCGAAGGAGTGCTTATATAAGGGGCCTAACGTTCGAGAACAAAAAAAAGAGAGGAGAACAACAACAAGAGAACGAAGAGAAGAGGCAGACAGACAGACATAAGTAAGAGAAAGAGAGAGAGAAAAAAGCTTGGAGAGGAAGAAGGGGGAGAAGAGGGCTCGTCCATCCTGATACTCTATTTTTTTCTCTGCCGTTCTCTACTGCGAAGCTCCAAGGTGGGTTGGCGAATCTGGTGGCGTCTACTTCTGCTGATTTCATTCTCTTTTCTGCTAATGTAGCTCCGCGGAGCATTACCCTCAAAGGGTGATGATATGAGCCCGTGGGGCTCCCCGTTTCCCCCCTTTTCTATCTCCTCTGGTTTTTCCTCTCTTTCGAGAATGAAATCGACCCCGGGCGACAACGTCGAGCCGAATGTGATGTAATATTCTCAATGTGTGATCGAATGAATAGACAAGTGCGTGTTGATTGCTACCTTCCTTACTAGATTTCAGTCTACCTCCTCTATCCACTATGTGTTGTTCATTTCGGGTTTTCCGTCGCCGAATATGCCTCATCGATTCTAAAGGCAACATTAATAAACCCCCCCTTCCCCGTGGCTCTCTCTCCGTTGTATGAGCAATGTCGAATGAAGTCCGTATGCTAATATGTGCTCCCCGGCCGGAGGGATGCATACCAGTGCATTCCCCTCCGCCCCTCGAGGTGACCCTCCATGTTCCTTGCTACGGTTCAGGGCCAGGAGGATGGGTATCTCAATAGCTGCTGTCGTATGCCCGTGTCTGTTGTACATGCCATCAAGCTATTCGATTGTTTGCCTCCTTCAGGACCCCAGTACGCTGGCTGACCCTCTAGTCTTGGGTCTAGCCTTCTGGCGCCCCCCCCTCTCAGTATATCCCTCTGAAGCATGTGTGTATGTGGTCACCGGCTGTCCATTCCCCGATCGAATATGTTCCTATCATAGTGTTCTTTGGTAATCTATCTTCTAGAAGAACGCACTGCCCGGGGAAGGGGAATATTCCCTATCATCTTCAATCATTGTCGAGCCGCAGAGTCATATCCTCAAATGATATGAACCCTGTGATTCACCAAATGAATACCAACAGGGCTGAGCCCGACATCAAATCCACCTTCTTCTTGTGGGAGGGGTGGTGGCTGTGAGAAGATTACCTCTCGTAGGCTGGCCCTCGAGGTGACTTCTCATCTCAGCCGTCCCTTAATTGTCTTTGACTCGTGGAGATGGATACCCCTAGCAGGCTAGCCCTCGGGGTCTTTTCCCTCCAACGAAGTCTGCCGGTCATCGTTTGGCACTCCCGGCCTTGAACGAGCGTACCCCGAACTCATGGGACTGTCTTCGCTTCGCCCTTGCAACCCCCCCCCCAATTATGGGGAGGTGCTGCCCAAATTTGGGCTAATGACTTAGTCTAATTTACAGCTGATGTGCTCCGGCATGTTTGTTGAAGACTATGCTTGAGTAGGAACCTCGCATAAGTCTGTAATTACCTCGATTATAGTGCTTCTTGGGCCCAAACGGGTCCCTAATATTCTAAAATAATGATGAGGTCTTAATGAATTTACCTGAAATTTAATCAGAATGCAAATAAACCAAAAATCCCCTAATCCAGTGCGGCCCTAATCCGGCGCACCAATTTGCAGTGTGCCCCCCCTCACGCCGTTTTAACATCAGACACCTAACTCAATTGCCATTCTTGAGCCCCCATCCGGCATGCCCAGGGCACGCCGTATTAGCTCTCATCTAGCCACCGCGCCATATTAGCTTCCATTTGTCCACCGCGCCGCTTTAACTTCTATATAGGTATCGCGCCATTTTAACCCATCCTTTATACCTATGCGTACCACACCGGTTTCACTCCGAATCGCGTCATCGTGCCGTTTCAATCCCCTCCTCGCCTCCGGGGTGATCTCCAATGCTAATAATAGAATTAAAGGAACCCTGTAATCAATAAGCTGAATAAATTGGTTTGTCTAAACCTGAATTAGCTAGTTTCATAGCTTCATCATCATGTTTTAATCTAAGCATTCATGCCGCATCAATGTATGCCTGGGTGCACGAGCCCTTGGTATATCAAATGACATTAGCAGAAAGCCGGCCTACGCCTGACGGGAAGCTCTTGCCATGCGTGATGCTGGTCTCTGGACCCATGTCCTCTGCCACATATTGAGGGTTCCGCCCTAATAAACCATGCATGGTAGACTATAATATCTTGCATGATCATCTGCATCCTTCACATTCTTTATTCCGGCCTCGACGGCCCATTATCTCGATAATTAATCAAAGGTTTTCCCTCTTCGCGGGGGATGTAATTAACGCCATAGCCTTTATGGTATGGCAGACTGCTGGTCCCGACCGAATCTCACCCTCGCCTGACACGGGTCAGAATGAGCGCATAATAAACTCGTCACTCACGTGACTGGCACGCCTGCGTGGTTAATCAGTCAGTTAATTATCAGTTAATTAATTGGTTGATCGACACGTAAATAAACCAGAATAAACCCACCAAATAAATAATAAGACCCCAAAACCCAAACAAAAAAATAAATCCACTCACGAAGTGAAATGAGGTCTAGATCTTGGGTCTCCAAATGTGTTGGATTGGGTATGGGAGATGCCCACATTTGGCTGCTTGTGCACCTTTCTTTTATTGTTGAACCAGTTTTTCTTTTCAAAGTGTCCAGATGAACTGCGTTGACCTGGTTGAGCAGCTGATTTCTTATGATGATTTTGAAGATTTCTTTTCTATTTTTTGATGTTCTGACTTTGGTTTTGAGAAGTCTGAGTTTTGGGAGTTTTGAGTTGAGGAACACATTGCCTTGATTGCTCTTCTACGATTAACTTCCCCTTCCCTTTTTTAGGATGGAATGTGATAGTTTTTAGTTCAAAGTCTCTCTTCTCCGTGGGATTAAATCCCAATCCTTCTTTTCTAAAGTTCACCCGGGTACCTAGGATGGTTTCTAGGTTGGACTTTCCCTGGGTTAATTTCTCTAGATCAGATTGTTTATCCTTCAACTCTTCTTCAATTTTTTTAAGATTTTTATGTAACTCATCATTGATGGCTTTTGTTACTTCATACTTTTCTAGATTAAGTTGCTTCTCTTTCCCATATTCTTCACATTTTAAATGAGCAGTGTTTGAAGGATATTATTTTCCTCCTCTGTGCTTTCCAGTTCTGAGTGATTGGTTTCAATGGCTTCAACTTGTTTCTTTAGTTTTTCATTTTCATCTTTTAGTGTTTCAAATTCCTTGTTAACAAGATTATCATGAGCAAGTGCATTGATCTTCTTCTTTAGATACTTGTTCTCCTTTTCAAAAACTGCATATCTTTCAAATAAATTAGTATATGCCTCTTCCCAATCTTCAACAGAGAAATGATCAAATATGGTAGTTACCTGGTCTTCTTCTTCCTCATTTCCATCTGTCATCAGGCATAAGTCATCTTCATCCTTTGATGCGGAGGAGCTTTCACTTTCTTCCTCCTCATCGATCCAAGTACAAACCATTACCTTGGGCTTCTTTCCCTTGGCTTTGGCCATCTTTTTTAGCATCTCTGGGCATTCTGCTTGCATATGCCCGGGTTTCCTGCATTGGTAACAAATGACCTTGTCAGAATTTTTGGTTTGGGCAGATTTAAAGTTGGAGATCTTCCTTACCTGACTCATTCTCCTTTTCTTTTGAAACTTACCTTTATTCCTTAAGAACTTCTTAAATTGTCTAGTGAGCAGGGCATGATCAGCTGAGCTTATTTCAGGGATGTCATCATCATCAACCTCATCAGAGCTATCTGTGTTCTCTGAAACTTTGAGAGCCACAGTCTTCTTTGGCTTGACCTCCACTTCACTTCTCTTCAGGTTGAGCTCATATGTCATGAGCGAGCCTATTAGTCCGTCAACTGTCAATACAGAAAAGTCCTTGGAGTGCTTTATCATAGTGGCCTTAGTATGCCATGCAGGGGTGAGGGATCTAAGGATTTTCCTAACAAGGTCACTTTGAGTGTATTCTTTTCCCAAAAATTTTAAGTTGTTTGTTAGTTGAGCGAATCTTGCATACATTTCAGAGATAAATTTGTCTGGTTTCATTCTGAACATTTCGTAGTCAGAAGTTAACATGTTGGCCTTGGTGGCCCTTACCTCCGATGTCCCCTCATAGATTAACTCAAGTGTATCCCACATTTCTTTTGTAAATTTGCAAGTGGATACTCTTGAGTATTCTATGGGGTGGATGGCGCATTGCATGATGTTCATGGCGCTCTAATTTTTTATAGATTTCTTAACCTGGTCTGGTGTCCATGGGTCATCTACTTCTGGCAAAACAAAAGGTCCTTTACTTACAACACGCCACAACAAATGATCCTGGGCACGTAGAAAAACTTCCATTCGGTTCTTCCAATACAGATAATTTGTACCATTGAAGAATGTCGATTTATTGATGGCCTGGCCCTCAGCTATGTAGCTACGAGGGACATTCCCATCAGATCTCCCTGGGTCGTTGGACCACATTTCTAGGGAACCCACTCTGATACCAACTGTTGGGTGGTGAGAGAGGATTTAGAGGGGGGTGAATAGATCCGACACCTAATTTTTTGATGCAAAAGAAAACCAGCAATAAACAGTAAGCCAGTATAATCAAGATTCTTGCACGATTCTATTCTAGTGCAAGAAGGTTACAAGAAACACAATGCTGCCAATCAAGACAAAATCACCTGTGAAGGAGCCAGAAGACTAGAGATTTTTAAGGTGGTTTGACTGCTACGTAGCATGCCTACGTCCACCCCTCACAAACCCGGTGAGGCTTCCTGCTGACACATAGCTTGACTGCTGATTCATAGCTTCGAGGGAACCAATCCCTTACAACAGCTCAGCCTCACAGCTTGCTACTGCTGAGCCTTACAACTTGCTACTGCTGATTCACAGCTTCACGATGGGGACGACACCGCACACACAAAGAGGTAGAGGTAAAAAGAGAAAGTCAAAATGAAAAGATAAATGCATGAAGGAACAATACACTACTGTACGATGAAAGAACTTAGCATGAACATCAATGAAAAACACTCCTCTAGAAGCATCTTGGCTGGCTGGCTACTCTCTTCTTTTCTTTCTTCTCTCAGGACTGCACTCTTTGCTTTTCTCTCTTAGACTCTCACGTTCAAGTCTTCTCTAGACTCCTCAACAGCCCCAGCAGCAACTCCATGCAAGCACGATATGTCCTATTTATAGGTGCAGGCAGATGGAAATTTCCCTCCAAGAGCTTTGTAATTTGGCTGGAATAAACAAAGAGGGGTTTGACCAAGTGTCCCTGCTGTATCTGAATGTACATTGGCTGGCATGCAGGGAAGGATGTCCTTCTGTCTTGGTTGATGTACTGACAGATATTTTGTCCAAAAGGTTGTTCTTATAACTTATGATGACAGGGACATTTGTGTGCCCTAGGAATCTTTTCCTCACCTTAAAAATCATGTTTATGGAGATTTACTGTTCTATTTTTAATTCTATGGAAGTCCACAGAACTATTGCAGGTTTAACTTAAAGAAGCCTTTAATAGCGTCAACGCAGCAAGGCTCTTGTGTCGATGCAGCTGTTTGAGCTACTCCTAACCAGAACGTGGAAAAAGAAGAGTCGACTCCTAGGATCGACACTTTAGTGAAGTGCTTGACGAAGGGCATGTTGTGCGTTGACGTAGTGATGGCCTTGCGTTGGCGTAGCCTTCAGCTACAGGCCGTTTGTCACGGCTGTGAGCTATTTGTCAGCCTTACCATGCATTTTTCACCTTTAACGCCCATTTGTCTGTCTTAACCATCTATTTGTTACCCTTATTCTTCAATAGTCATCGCCACTGCTTCTTCTTTCACCCTTGTGAGATTCATTGTAACTGGAGTCGACTCCAACATCATTTTGAGTCGACTCTCCTTCTATGGTTTCTCTGTTTTCATCCTGGCCACCTATTTTTCACCTTTACCAAGCTATTTGTTGGCCTTATCTTCTATTTGTCACCATTGGCTACCCATTTGTCACCCTTAAGCGCTGGGAGCCGTCGCCTTTAGCTATTTGCCACATCTAGTGGCCATTTCTCTCCGTTACAGCCCATTTGTCACCCTTGTGACTGGGGTTGACTAAGGTGACTCTGACTGAGCCTGTGTTGACTGTGAGCTTGTGTTTGACTTGACTTTTATTGAATTTGACTTGGTCAAACTTGACTTGGTCAACTTTTGATGGCAATCAACTTGGCTTGTCTTGAGGTTGACTTTGACTAGACTTGGTCAATCTAGACTTGGTCAATCTTGGTTGGGTCAACCTTTGACTTAGAAAGAGCTTGGCTCATCTTGAGGAGGTTTGGCTGGGTTTGACTCCATTTCTATACGGAGTCAGTTATGCTTCTATCTTCTTCATGCTTCTCGGCCTCATCAGCTATTTATCAGCGTTGCCCATCTATTTTACACCCTTAAGGCCTCATTTGTCTGCCTTAACAAGTCATTTGTCACCACTAGCCACTTTGAGCCATCTCCCTATGCTTCTTCGAGTCTACTTGAGACCCGTCACCTTTTGCCTTCATGGTGACCTATTTGTCACCCTTAACTGACTATTCTTCACCCGTAGAGGCCATTTGTCAGCGCTGTGGGTCATTTATCACCTCTAATCTCATCAACTGGTGGGTGACTCGTGGTTGACTAGAGTCGACTCGAGAAGTGTTTGGAGTCGACTCCGAACATGCTTTTTAGCTGAAATCGCATGGCCTTCTTCTTGTAATATCTTCATACCTATCAAAGGAAGCTTCATGAGTTTCTAATTTTATAGTTCAATGACTTATAGTAAGACATCATCAAAACATAATTTATGCAACAGTTCACAAATAAGTTCTCTTAAAGAAACTCATATTTAGAAGTGGGAAATGATTATGTATCTATGTGCCTCAACCTGTGGATTGTAAGTTGCTAGAGATGTTGTCTACATGATTTGCCTCCTGTGGCTGTCTAGGTAATAAAATGCAGGTTAAACTTGGTTAGAAGTAGTACTAGCTGACCACTTGTTACAAAAATGAGACTTGAAACTTGCTTCTTGTGTTGAGGTTTTAAATTATGCTACATCTTTCGAAACTAGAATGCACTATTATATTAGTTTCGCTTAAATATTTTGATGTTCTAAAGTGATTGCATATTGTAAAACTTCAACATCATTTAGTAACACGTAACAATTTATTTCATAAATAGTTGTTTTATCTTGATAGACTAACCTTCAAATAATATACAAAGAGCAATGATTAATATAACATCATTGGACTGCGATGATAATTAAGAACATGTGAACCCAAATGAAATTAGCCATGCATGTGTTTTGACACAATCCAATCCAATCTCAAATCTTGAACCAAGACAAAATTAGGTCTTCTTTGGAATTATAAATGAAAGGATCAAGTGTAATATCCTGGATTCTTCGGATCGGAATCGGAGCGCTTTCGTGGGTCCTGATACGTGTTTTACGATCCACTCGGGTTTTTCCCTTGTATAACTTGCAGAACCTTGTCGAGAGTTGACCGTTAAGTTTTGCAACTCCGGGATGCTACAGTTGCGTCGTGCTCGTTTCGAGGATCGCGAAGACTATTGTTTCATAATTTTTGAATTTATGAAATTTTATGCAAAAAATCAGATTTTAGGAAAATTGCTAATTTCCTATTTTTCCTTTTCTTTTAACCCTCCCTCTCTCCTCTCTCTTCCTCACGATCTCTCATTCTCTCCCTCTCCATTCTCTCTCCTCTCTTCTCCTCTCCACCGGGCGCGCGACCGGTGCGGAGCTGGGTGAGGTGGTGACGGCGTAGAGCTGATCTGAGGCGTGATAGCGCGCGTATCAGAGCGTGACGTTGGCATGATCCCGTCCGTGGATTCAAAGCCGGCGTGGGTTGTTTGTGTGATGGTTTTCGGCGAGGTTTGGTCGTCTCGGTGCGTGAGATCTTTGGTGGAGGTAGGGGACAGATGCCCTACTCTTTTCCTGCGTTCTCTCGCGATTTGGAGCAGAACGGTGTGAGTTTGAGAAAGTTTTACCTTATTTGGGTGAAATGCATATTCGGGGGATGTGAGCTGTGTTCGCCGTTCTAGGTGACGGTTTGTAGTTTAAATGGAATCATTTGAACCCCTGGCATGTTGCGATTCATTTCCCGCCACTTTTTTTGCATTTGGTTGAGATTCGGAGTCGGTATGAGCCCGGCTGTCCATGTGAGTCATTTTGGGTAGATTCATGGGAATCACCCGTTTCTTGCGTTTTTATGTATGGTTTGATCCCTTCCAGCTTGTGAAAGGATGTTATCGACGTTAGGGTTGTTTCCCCATTGTTTAGACGCGATTGGGGCGTGGAAAAATTGGGTTTTGGGTAGTTCTACAGTTTTCCCGTCGGATAGGCTTGGCGGTCCTATCAGAGACTGCGAGGGGTGCTTGGCAGTCCACTGGAGACCGTTAGGTGGAGTCCTTTGTCGGTTTGGTTTAGCGGTCACGCGACCGACCGCAAGGCTTCTTTAGCGGCCCTTGGGCGACCCCTATGCGACGTTTAAGTCGGTTTATCGATTTTAAGTCAGTTCAGGCTAGCGGTCCAGCTCCCGACTGCATGGGGTTTTTGGCGGCCTTGGGGTGACCGCCAGTCCCTAGAAAACGGTCCAAGGTAGACCGTTAGGTGGTTAAGTCGGTTTAACTGTTTTGGGGGTTGACTGGGCATAGCGGCCAGGTCATGACCGCTAGGTCTAGCTTGCGGCCCTGAGGAGACCGTCTGGTGCCAGTAGGGGCCTCAGGCTGACCACATAGCTCCTATTTTTGTGGATTTTTTATCTAGGGTTTCTTGAGGGTAGCGGCCCTTTGGATGACCGCCAATTTGGTTTAGGGGCCTAGGGTAAGACCGCCACCTACCCAGAGTGTTCTTTTGTGTTGGTTTGATTTCCGGTTAATGTGGCTTTGACCCCTTGGTTAGCCCATTGTTCCATGGATGTCTTGGACGTCCTATGAGGGTTGTGACTATGTTATAGGATGTTCGGGACTGCCACTGTACCGAGCAGTGTTTTGTATCATTTTGAGTGTCATTGTGGTTTCTGGTCAACCCGGTTGTGACCCAGTGGTTGACACGTCACCTCGTGAGTCTCTCGTCTATCCTGTGAGGATCGTGACATGATTTTGGATGCTTGGAGGTATCATCTTACCTCGATTTATGTGCCATGCGATTTGAGGACTTCGGTAATCCCTCATGCTCCCTGTTTCAGGCTATACGGAATTGTGAGTCCGGTGAACGGCCCGGAGGTCGTGGACTTTCATTATTGCTATTATGGATCCAGCTATTATGTGTCATCTTCCATACTTTGTTTCCCGTGGTTTTTGTCTTAGGGACTAGGTTGATTAACGGCGTGTTGCTGTGATGTGCGACGATCTTGACCTGAGTCTTATGACTCAAGGATCCTTGTTAGCAGGTCTAGTTGATTGTCTTGAATCTGGTAGTAGTTGTATACTGCATTATGCTCCGTAGTACGTGCAACAGGTGTTTGCTTACCCTGTCTATACTTCGGTGTTCGCTATTTTGAGTCTCTGTGTCTAGTGAACCTCCACTAGTCATAGCCTGACGACACCTTACGGTGTGTCGGCCCACCTGGGAGTGGTGGCGGGGCAGTTCCCGGTTGATAGTTTTTAGGCTAGTTTCCGTGGGCCCCCTTGCTTCGCGGTAGCGTCCTACTGAGGGGGAAACTAGCCAGAGGCCTGGCTCAAGGCATTGAGCTTGTGTGTGCACACGTGGCCAAGGGTGGTTGGAAGAGCGCCGACGGGCGTGACCTTGACTAGTCACTCGTTACTGTAGTTCCTTGGTTCCTTGAGAGTGTCTTAGTTACCGCCGTTCTAGGCGAGTGCGAGATACTTGAGGTGCAGTGTAAGATCTAAGTGGACGCATCTGACTGTTCTTCTAGTGAGGAGGTGCTTCTGTCACTTGACACGATGACTTGTGTTTTCGTGACTTTTTCGAGTAGCCTGTGCTTGGCTTCAAACGAGGTTACGGGTTTTGTGGCATACACGACGGTGAACTCGTGTATGTCTTGTGCCTTTGACTATGTAGGTCTTTGGTAGGCTTTTCATGATAGAGTTTCATGATTTGACAATGGATCGGTAACGCCCGACATTCTGAGATTGTGGTTCGCCTTTTTGTTACAGTTTGGAGTAGTTTAGAGGGTCGAGGTTCCTTCGGCTACCATGTTTCTGTGGTACGGCTCTCCTCTTTACTTATACTATTGTTCCTACTCCTACTTTGTTACTGCTTTGCTTTAGTGTAGTGCTGTTGTTACTGCGTTGTTTCATGGTAGGGTTCTGCGGGATCCCTACTGAGCCAGTGATAGGAGGCTCACCCCTGACTTTTCAGGTGTAGCTATTCTTCCTTGTGCCTAGAGGTGCAGTGCGTGGTTCTTAGTGCCAGCGTTGCCAGTATCGAGCTTCCCCCGACTTGAGAGTACATTCTCTTTCCTGTTAGACTATACTTATCTTTCTTTGGACTGGACTCTGTTAGTTTCATTGTTATAGAAAATGTAATTTTATTTCTGCTATTTTAGCAATCCTGATCATTGAAATTTAATTGCTTACTACTTTATCTGGAAGTTCAATGTACTCTCACATACCGTTCTATCCCTTCAGAGCTTTTCCGCTCTTGGGAGGCGTCGCAGGTTCCAAGTGGTATCGAGTTTACCCGGTATCCGGAGTCTGGGTCGTCACAGGTGGTATCAGAGTAGAGTTCAGAGTTGTTCGGAGTTTTTCTGAGCTAGCTGAGCTTGTGTTTGTGATGTACATGGGAATTCGAGATATCGCAGTGTTCAGAGTCCTTAAGGTCCAGTACAGTCGGCAGCTAGCATAGGTTTTACGATTATTTATCGCTTTGCTTTCATGTCTGGTCTTGTGCGTGATGTGTTGGCACTGTGCGAGATGGTTTTGCTCTCGTTAGGATGTGACGGAGTGTTCTTCTTTCGTCGTAGTGTTTGTCTTGGTTATGTTGTACTTGGAAGAGTTCACCGGCAGGCGTGAATCTGCAGTGCAGTGTTCAAGATTTTTCCGTGGCTTGTTAAGGTGGCTGGTGGCATTATCGTCTGTGTGATGGCCGTGCACATTCTCATGTTGTTTTGGCCATCCCAGCTTGAGGTTTGTTCAGCCCCTAAGATGTTAAGGTTGTGTTGAAGTGGTCGATTGGATGCCTTGTTTGAGAGAATGCTCGAGCGAACCTAGGATTTTCCTTCCTAGTGAGCTACTGTTAGTCGAGCTTGATTCTTCTCATCTTGTCTTATGACGTCTTTTCGAGGTAAGCTTTGAAAGTGCTGTCTCCGTGAAGCCTTTGTCCTGTGTCTGCTTATGTGTGGACAATGTTAATTCTGAACCTGATCCTTCTCTTGTTCGACGGTTGCTTGGCTTTGGACCCAATTTTTAGAATTGGGGGCCATTGTGCACATTGTCTAACGTGCCGTGTTTGGCGGCTATTGGGCTATGAAGGTTCAGTGATTGTTTCAGGACGTGAGGATGAGCTGAGATTGGCGTTCCTTGTGCTTTGTGCTGAAGCTGGTGCTCTTGATGTTGTGCACTTTAGCGACTTGTGATCGGCTGTTAGCAAGATCGGTACTCGAGGCGTGGTACATTATAGTTTTGTGAACTGTGATGGCGCCGAGTGTGTGTTGAGGTGTGGATGCCGAGTTATTTGTGATGTTTGTATGCATTGTGTTAAGTGCGCAGCGGAAGCGTGTGGGCTTATAACCCACAGGTCGAGGATCATTTGGTTGGAAGATTCTGACCGGCCGAGAGATTTATTTCCTCGGTATGACATCATCTTGGCTATGTGTGCCTTGATGCTGTTGGTTTCCGTGCCGTTGCTTGAGGCATCGTGGTTGTTGGCACTGGCAAATTTGAGGATTGGGGAAATATGTCGGCGTATATGCTGGTCGAGTACCCTTTCTTCTTCTATTTTTCTTGGGAGTTGTGCTCTCGGGACTTGAGGGTGGTCGTTGAGATGCGTTCTCTGATATTATTATTGTGGGTCCTTGCTGGTAAGCTGCGAGCAGCCAATATATTTTGGTCGTGTTTTTAGCTGTAATTGTGCCTTGTTGTGACGCAGCTTGCAGTTGTGTCCCACGGTTCTGTGTTGAGAACGGAGCCGGAATCTGCATGTTGGGTCCCGTAGTGCAGGAACACGGATCTAGAGGGGGGGTGAATAGATCCTACTACTAAAACTATGTCCAATTAAAAACACAAACTACCACACAGCGGAATTTACAAGATTGATAAGATTGAGGAAATTAATCTAAACAAGTTTAAACTTAATTCACTCAATCTCACCGAGCTCACACGATTACATAACCAGAAAGTCGAGAACTCACAATCACACAAATCAAACCACAAGACACGAGGATTTTTAAGGTGGTTCGGGACCACGACGGGCTCCCTACGTCCACCCCTCACCAAACCGGTGAGGCTTCACTACACGCTACAAAATGTAGCAACACGGGGACGAACCCCAACACACACACGCTGCTTTCGCAGCAAACCACACACGAGGCCTTGCCTCAAACTACTGCCACAACAGCACACACACACACACACACACACAACGTTGGGAAACACACCCCGAACAAGATACCTCACATGGAGACACAACTCCGTCCACACACACGTAGGGCAATGCCTACACAACCACACGGGAGTAAACTCCCAACCACACACGCGGATATACTCCGCACAAATCGACACAGAAGAGACCACACACACACTCGGAGACCCCTTTCTCCGAACACCCACACGAAATATTCTGTCAAATATATATGTAACAATCACAAATATATGCTATGACCTTCCACACAAATTCTATATATGTAAACTAGAAGAATGCATCAAGTATAAGGCTCCCCCTTCTTCATTAAAATCTGATTCTCCTTGCTCGTTGACGGATGTTCATAATCTTGACATCATCTTCTTCCTCTCCTCTAGCCGCTTCTCTTTTTCTTATTCCAATCTCCTCTTTTCACCTGAAAGAGTAGATAGACATAATGAGTTCGATCTTTAAGCTAATCTCAAACAAGAATATAGACATGAATGGTTTAGAGATTCCCCTCTTCTTCACCTATACAAAAGAATATATGAGCATTAGAGATGTTGTATCACAAAGATTATAGCTCATATATATAAGCAAGAGAGAGTGAACAAAGAACATGTAAATGATTATTACACTTCTTAGATGCCCATTCAAAACCTTGAACAATCTCAAACAAAAGATATAGAAGTGAAAGATCAAGATTACTCCCTCATGAAATGCTTCTACAGGATGAAGAACGTTCTTGAAGCAATTGTGAAGAAATGCAACACAAACAGAGGTTGGATCTTGATTTCGGATGCCCCTTTCAGTTGTATATGATCTTGGGCCTTGATTCAAGCTTCTTCCTTTCGATTTCAGCTTCAGAGCAAGGTGGAAGAGGGCTTGAAAGCTTCAACTCCGAACCTGCACACCAAAGAATAGTTTTCAGCCATCTCCCTAGGGTTTTCACTCCAATATGATGTTTTATAAGCTTAGAACGGTCAAGGGACAGCTTGGAGACTAGATCCACGAATTAGGGAGTGATATAGGGCATTAGGATGTGATTGGTAGGACTTTTGGGGCAAGAAAACGGCGGTCAAACATGGTGGCTGGACGTTCAACCGGAAGGGGTCGACCCCGGGGTCGACCCTCGGCCAAACAGAAGCCAACCAGAACCAATTTTGTGGTTCTGGGTTACAGGGGTCGACCCCAGGGTCGACCCTTCAAT
The DNA here is from genome assembly GCA_022559845.1 of Amorphophallus konjac. Lineage (NCBI taxonomy): Eukaryota > Viridiplantae > Streptophyta > Magnoliopsida > Alismatales > Araceae > Amorphophallus > Amorphophallus konjac. Next base: position 45,269,050 of record CM040122.1, read on the forward strand.
GGGTCGACCCCAGGGGTCGACCCTCGTGCTTCCAGAACCCAAACAGAACCTTATTTAAGGTTCTGGGTTACAGGGGTCGACCCCAGGGTCGACCCACGGGTCGACCCCTTTCAGCAGGTTTCACAAAAAAGAAAAAAATAGCTCTGCACGCTTTGGCAACAGGAATTAATTCTCCTAGCTCCGAACTCCGATCGAAGCAAGACTGGAGGCGTTGGAAAGAGGACTCCCAGAGCTACAACATATAATTTTTGAGGGGAGATCCAACGGTTGGATTGAAAATGGTGAAGACTGTAAGACAGTTTGAGTTTGAAAAATAACTAAAACCTCCATCAAACCAAAGGGAAACAATTGATCAAATATTACCATAATCCCATGAAGATCAACAATGATTTTGCATCCTGAAAAATATGATAAACCAAGAGGTTAGATCAAGATCAAAATATATGGGTCAGGCATTAACATATGAAGCTAGTTTTGAGATCGAGACCCAAAAGTCATGAAATGTGATTGCGAAATCATTAGCATGAGGCATATGAGCATTCCCATGATCGATCAACATCAAGGCATTAGAGAACTCAATTTTCCAATTCAAGATTAGAAGAGTCTCACCATGGATTCTAATATAACTTCTTACCTTGAAGTAATATTACCATGCACTATATGGCAATGAACTCATAAGCAAGTTGATATTAAACCGAATCTCAAGATCCCAATTTCAACCCAATTCTCCTACAAGCCATTTCACCAACCATTTAAGCCATATGATCCGAAGGACAAGGAACCATCATTCAAACTCATCAAACCACATATCATTCCCTCCATTCATTTAGCATTACCAAAGTACACATTCATGATATGAGGCTCAATATGACATGATGTACATGAGGCTCAATAGGACATGATGCTCGAGTGTGCTTTTCACAAAGGCCTTTCACATTAAAGATAGAGCAACCGCACCAAGTGTAGATGGATTGTATATGTAATGTGCTAACCTCAAAGCACGTATGAACCTCAAAGAGTCATAGATGCATTGACATGATGATAAGCCTTGTAGAATTACAATGCATCCACATGATGATATCCCAATAGAAATAGTTTATGATCATTTTCACAACCAATTCAAGTGAAGAGCATTCACGCACAAGGCTAAGCAACAACGGCATTTTGTAATCATCAAAATCACATACACAACAATCTCCCCCATTTTGATGATGATAAAATATTATGCTATAATGCTCTCTCCCCCTTTGACATAATCAGAAATGGGGATCATGATGGGGAATCCAGAATGCTAATATGTCTGATACCAATTGTTGAAAGTGGAAATGCAAAGCTCCCCCTTAGACATAGACACATTTGAAGACTGTTTTTGATTTTCAAATTTTTGATTTTTAGTTTTCTTGTGAGATGCATGATACAGGATATATGAAAATGATGAGACATGACATGCATACAATGTAATCAAGCAGATATCTATAGATACATGCAACATAACTCCTTCACAAGAAGTGATATCAATTGATTTACAGTAAGGAGATAGGTGTAGGAAAAGTGCAAGTGAGTCATTAAGTTCAGAATGCTCATGATAACACCTAGAGGGTTATGCAGATAAATAGGAGAAGACGTACAGCAGGTCAAGCAATTGATCAAATTTTCAAAATACACATCAAATCAAATTACCATGTGCAAGTGAGTAACATGAGAATGAAGTTTAGCCATATGGATAACCAGATTTTCAAGTAAACACAATAGTAAGTGTACAAACTGTATTTCAATCTAGAGAACAGCGTATTGGAGGCTTCGCTCTGTCTCAACAAATTATCATCAGTAATTTTCATACTGACAATCTGAATTTTTCTAAGAAGGATCAGGTTTAAAATAATTCCTTTTTACGCGAGGAGACACATGGAGCTCATGCCAGAATCCCCGGTTACTCAAAATACTGAACCTTGTCACCTCATTTGAACAGAGATACTTTAGTCAACACTTTTCAGAAATGAACCACATCACGTCTCAGGTGACATGTGCCCAGTTTACTCAGTGAGACTTAGCATTGCTCTGCCTTTCATATCAATCATTTTTTGTATGTGGAGGCAGGCAGCGTTTTCCTCAACTATCTCTTATCATCCATGCAGCAAGTTGAATTACTTTAGAGTGTTGAAATGAAATTCCTATATCCTTATGAACAACACTCAATTTCACATTAAAGTGCATGAAGTGTACGAATTTGATTTAACATGTATAGAGAAAATTTAACTTAGAATGGGATAGTGTAGCTCCCCCTATGTAAATGCAATAAGCATGAAATGCTCCCCCTTAGAGTTTGACATGAAGCACACTTGTTAAGACTCAGATGCAACATTATTTAACAATGGAGTAAACGGTCTTAGAAGTTTCAAGGAAGGGGTTGAATAGCATATAATAACATGCAAGCATACAATGGAGATATGCATATGCAATGCAAAATGAAAAGGTATGCAATCTCAATGCTTGAAATGTTGGATCCAAAGATATGATGACCAATGTTGGAAGTATGCTTTTTGGCATTTATGCAACATGAAATGTTCAAGATGATGCATTTCAAAATATGCACTATATGCATGCTAGAAATGCCAACTATGTAACAAGACACACGATGAGCTTCATCTTCCAAAAGTACTATGTGAATGATATGCAAAGAATGATATGCAAATATGCAATGTGATGCAAGATTTCAGATTTCACATGACACTCTTTATGCACCTAATGCAACTAATGCATGACACGCATTATCAATAGTTAAAATGTGACGACACAATTTTGTTCTGAAAAGAGAATTCAGAAAATTCATTCAAAGCATCAAAATCATCACATGAGTGCTTTTCCTTGAAAACATTTCCTTTTATCCAGAAGGATGAGTGGCACATTTGTAAAGACCATGGAACATTGATCAACTTCAGTCCTCAAAATATTCAGCCATAGAACAATATCATCATGCCGAGAGAATGGAAAACATCAATCTCAAAATTTTCAGCATGCAAAACCCCCCATAATCAATGCATGATTTCAGAAAATTCATTTAAGTTTGATGCCATATGCATAGATGATTCATGGTACCGGGCGGAGACACATTCTCACGCATGGTGATAGCTTTCAGACAAGCCTGACCTGCCCTTCCACATGTCACCATTTTATATACCATGTGATCATTGAAATGATTATCAGAAACAAATGTATTCTCATTTGACATCGGGGGTTTATCAAAAAGTATTCAATGGCTACACTCTCATATATACAACTCAGATGTTTCAATACCATTCAGCCATGCATTCATCTTCCACATTGTCAAAAGCAACCAAGGGGTATTCAAAACTTCAAAATCATTATCTATCAAGATATGGCAATAACATCAAGACCAAGGAGCTTCAAACAAACACTTTCTTTTCTCACCTTTGTCTTGAGTTACCTTTGTTGACATTTTCAGATTCTTTACTTTATTCCCCTTGTTGTCTTCTTCATCAACAAGCTCCTTTCTTTCTCTCCTGCAAGAAATATATCGATATTAGTCAAAGGAGTTCCATTGAGACCCCAAATTCGCATTTCATATAGGGCAGCACATAAAGATATGACAAGATCAAGAACCCCATGCCAAAACCCTTTCAAAACTCCTCTAGGGTAAGAAGAGAAACCCTGCACAAAGCATTGCACCAAAGACTAGCCAAGTCGACTTAGGCCTCAACAAATGTCGACCTGAAGCACCCATGACCTCGGATTGGCCTTAAGGCATTCCTCTATCAAAGTTCTCATATTGCAGACTTGAGTGTCCAAGCTTCCTTAGATCTTTGGAGTTTAGCAGTACTTTAAGAAGAGCATTTCATGGCAATTCATTTTCTGTACTTGTGTCTTGAGCATCCATCATCTTCCAAGCCTTCCACTTGACCTCAAGACAATCCTGCAACAAAATTCTCATTTGGTTGCTTTGGGTACCCAAACCTTCTTGGGTCCCAGATGATTAGTTGCACCTCTAGAGGGTGCCTTCCACAGTTTTTGGGCATACATATCATCAAAATTCATTAAGGAGCAAACATGCATGGTATGCCCAAACTCACCACAATAATGACAACAACCAAGAGACTTCACAGAATTCTCATAAACATGATAATCAAATTTCTGTGATTTAACATGAATGTTATCATTATGAGCATGGAAATTTCTTTTCTTCACAACAGGATGAGCATGAAATTTCTGTGGGTTGGTAAAAGTACAATTGTTTTTGACTTTGAAATTATTTCTTTCATTTGCTTGCCAACACTGTGACACATAGTGTCCTAGCTTTCCACATTTAAAACAAGCAACCCTTTTTCTTTTGGAAACAAGTTCATTTTTGCATGCTTTCAAATCATCCGATTTCATAATGAAACAATCATTCATCAAATGACCATGTTTACCACAATAATGACAATTGACATTTGTTGAGTTTGGAGTATGGTTTTTGTGACTTTTGTGAGTATGAATCCTATTGCTCCTAGGTTGAGCCTGAGCCTTGGGATTGGATTTCTCAACACAAGAAGCATGCACAAAAGATGTTTGAGTCTTTAGCCCAAAGGCTTTCTTTTTGGTGGGTTCATAACCAAGACCTTCTCTTTGAAAATTTACCTTGGTCCCCAAAATCTTGTTCAAATTTTCTTTCCCATTCACAAACTTAGACAAAGAAGCATTTAGATCAAGAATTTCCTTTTCAAGTGATGAAATATGCAATTCATAGGAAATGATCTCATTGTCACAGGAAATGATTTTTTCATTCAATTGGGCATTGATAGTTTTGTAGCTTTCCATCATTTATTCTAGCACATGCATCTTTTCAGAATCATCAACAACCAAACTTTTCCCTTTTTCAAAAGTAAGTAATTTTTTAGACATAGTTGTGTTTAGATGTTTCAATTTTTCATTTTCAGATTTTAACAAATATGTTCTTTTTCAAGAAACTTCATGCTGCCTTCAACCAGAGATGTCTGAATCAATATAGCACTGTTTTCCTTTTTAAGTTCTTTATTTTCATTTGCAAGTTTATCATTCATAATCAATTCATTGCAAATATCCTGATCAATTGAGTTTGATTCCATTTTGTTTCTTAAATCTTTTTCAGTTTTCTCCAATTGATCGATTTTATTATTGAGTGCAACATTCTCATTTCTCAAACAAACAATGGTTTCTTTGTGACATTCAACATCATGCTCTAAAAGTTCATTGAAGTTAACAAGCTCATAACATTTATCACAAGAACCATTTTCATGGACCAAGTTTTCAGATTTCTTTTTCAATTTTCTGTTTTCTAACTTGACTTTCTTATATTATTTTGCCAACTCATCATAAGCTTCAACAAGATCGTCAAGAGTAAATTCTTCAGAATCAGAATTTACCTCTTCTGTATTTTTGTCACTTTGTTGATCAGCATCATCGGCCATGAGACATTTTTGCCTTTCCTTCTCTTGAGCTTTGATCAGCCGGTCCATTAGCTCCTTCACCGTTCTACAAGAAGATGCAAATGGATACTTGTTACTACTTACAGAAGCTTTCAATAAACTCAAAGCAGTAACATTATCATGATGCATCATTTTATCCTGATTAGACCACTTGGTCTCATCTAGAGGTAATATGTGTGGACCATGACAAATCAATTTTCAAAGACTAGGATTAATAGAATTGATCACCACACACAATTTACCTAGCCATGAATTAAAATTCAAACCAGTGAAGATTGGCAAACAGTTCATTGATATATGTTCAGTAGAAAAATTCATGATTGTGGAATGCACTAGGATCACTCTGTAGATCGCAAGATCTAGGGACAACAGAGCCTCGCTCTGATACCAATTGTTGGGTCCCGTAGTGCAGGAACACGGATCTAGAGGGGGGGTGAATAGATCCTACTCCTAAAAACTATGTCCAATTAAAAATACAAACTACCATACAGCGGAATTTACAAGATTGATAAGATTGAGGAAATTAATCTAAACAAGTTTAAACTTAATTCACTCAATCTCACCGAGCTCACACGATTACATAACCAGAAAGTCGAGAACTCACAATCACACAAATCAAACCACAAGACACGAGGATTTTTAAGGTGGTTTGGGACCACGACGGGCTCCCTACGTCCACCCCTCACCAAACCTGTGAGACTTCACTACACGCTACAAAATGTAGCAACACGGGGATGAACCCCAACACACACACATGCTACTTTCGCAGCAAACCACACACGACACCTTGCCTCAAACTACTGCTACAACAGCACACACACACACAACGTTGGGAAACACACCCCGAACAAGATACCTCACATGGAGACACAACTCCGTCCACACACACGTAGGGCAATGCCTACACAACCACACGGGAGTAAACTCCCAACCACACACGCGGATATACTCCGCACAAATCGACACACAAGAGACCACACACACACTCGGAGACCCCTTTCTCCGAACACCGACATGAAATATTCTGTCAAATGTATATGTAACAATCACAAATATATGCTATGACCTTCCACACAAATTCTATATATATAAACTAGAAGAATGCATCAAGTATAAGGCTCCCCCTTCTTCATCAAAATCTGATTCTCCTTGCTCGTTGACGGATGTTCATAATCTTGACATCATCTTCTTCCTCTCCTCTAGCCGCTTCTCTTTTTCTTATTCCAATCTCCTCTCTTCACCTGAAAGAGTAGATAGACATAATGAGTTCGATCTTTAAGCTAATCTCAAACAAGAATATAGACATGAATGGTTTAGAGATTCCCCTCTTCTTCACCTATACAAAAGAATATATGAGCATTAGAGATGTTGTATCATAAAGATTATAGCTCATATATATAAGCAAGAGAGAGTGAACAAAGAACATGTAAATGATTATTACACTTCTTAGATGCCCATTCAAAATCTTGAACAATTTCAAACAAAAGATATAGAAGTGAAAGATCAAGATTACTCTCTCATGAAATGCTTCTACAGGATGAAGAACGTTCTTGAAGCAATTGTGAAGAAATGCAACACAAACAGAGGTTGGATCTTGATTTCGGATGCCCCTTTCAGTTGTATATGATCTTGGGCCTTGATTCAAGCTTCTTCCTTTCGATTTCAACTTCAGAGCAAGGTGGAAGAGGGCTTGAAAGCTTCAACTCCGAACCTGCACACCAAAGAATAGTTTTCAGCCATCTCCCTAGGGTTTTCACTCCAATAGGATGTTTTATAAGCTTAGAATGGTCAAGGGACAGTTTGGAGACCAGATCCATGAATTAAGGAGTGATATAGGGCATTAGGATGTGATTGGTAGGACTTTTGGGGCAAGAAAATGGCGGTCAAACATGGTGGCTGGACGTTCAACTGGAAGGGGTCGACCCCGGGGTCGACCCTCGGCCAAACAGAAGCCAACCAGAACCAATTTTGTGGTTCTGGGTTACAGGGGTCGACCCCAGGGTCGACCCTTCAATGGGTCGACCCCAGGGGTCGACCCTCGTGCTTCCAGAACCCAAACAGAACCTTATTTAAGGTTCTGGGTTACAGGGGTCGACCCCAGGGTCGACCCTTCAATGGGTCGACCCCTTTCAGCAGGTTTCACAAAAAAGAAAAAAACAGCTCTGCAGGCTTCGGCGACAGGAATTAATTCTCCTAGCTCTGAACTCCGATCGAAGCAAGACTGGAGGCGTTGGAAAGAGGACTCCCAGAGCTACAACATATAATGTTTGAGGGGAGATCCAACGGTTGGATTGAAAATGGTGAAGACTTTAAGACAGTTTGAGTTTGAAAAATAACTAAAATCTCCATCAAACCAAAGGGAAACAATTGATCAAATATTACCATAATCCCATGAAGATCAATAATGATTTTGCATCTTGAAAAACATGATAAACCAAGAGGTTAGATCAAGATCAAAATATATGGGTCAGGCATTAACATATGAAGCTAGTTTTGAGATCGAGACCCAAAAGTCATGAAATGTGATTGCGAAATCATTAGCATGAGGCATATGAGCATTCCCATGATCGATCAACATCAAGGCATTAGAGAACTCAATTTTCCAATTCAAGATTAGAAGAGTCTCACCATGGATTCCAATATAACTTCTTACCTTGAAGCAATATTACCCTGCACTATATGGCAATGAACTCATAAGCAAGTTGATATTAAACCGAATCTCAAGATCCCAATTTCAACCCAATTCTCCTACAAGCCATTTCACCAACCATTTAAGCCATATGATCCGAAGGACAAGGAACCATCATTCAAACTCATCAAACCACATATCATTCCCTCCATTCATTTAGCATTACCAAAGTACACATTCATGATATGAGGCTCAATATGACATGATGTACATAAGGCTCAATAGGACATGATGCTCGAGTGTGCTTTTCACAAAGGCCTTTCACATTGAAGATAGAGCAACCGTACCAAGTGTAGATGGATTGTATATGTAATGTGCTAACCTCAAAGCACGTATGAACCTCAAAGAGTCATAGATGCATTGACATGATGATAAGCCTTGTAGAATTACAATGCATCCACATGATGATATCCCAATAGAAATAGTTTATGATCATTTCCACAACCAATTCAAGTGAAGAGCATTCACGCACAAGGTTAAGCAACAATGGCATTTTGTAATCATCAAAATTAATCATCAAAATCACATACACAACACTGCAAGTGTTGTTGTTTGGTGTTTGTGGTTGTGTTCAGCTTGGGAGGAGTTCCCTGTGAGTCTCATTTGGCATTGTGTGGATCGAGATCTTGTTGGTTGGTTTTGTTGTACTCTTCTATCGTGGTAGAGTTGACATGCGACTCAAATCAGATGTAATGTCTGAGTGAGGACTAACTTTATTGTGCTCGTGATCCAGTGCAGTCATTGGCGTTCTGCGTGCTAGTTTCATTATTGTTCATGGTGCGGAAGCCAATGATTTGGAGCAGTCAGCTAAGAGGACTGTGTTTCCTTGTTAAAGTTGATGCTTATTGTGTTTGCCGAATGTGTGGTTATCGGTAGCTGTTTTTGTGGTATGGGTTGTGTCTCTTTTCCTTGTGACACGAAAGCGATGATGCCCTATTTCAGAGGTGTCGGACTTATGTTCCCTTGTGTGACATGATCGTTCTGTGGATCGGTGTGCCTTGAGATCCGGAGCGTGTGCCTGTGATTGTGGTCTGGCAGTGTCCCTCTAAATTATGTTTTTCGAGAATCGTGTTATAATGTTTTGTGTTTGAGGTTTGGCTAATGCTTGGAGAGCGTAGCCAATGTTTGGGTTTGTTCTTCCCTTGTTATCTTGTTAGCTCCTTGAATTTCGAGGATGAAATTCCTTAAGGGGGGAGGAGTGTAATATCTTGGATTCTTCGAATCAAAATTGGAGAGCTTTCGGAGCTCTTTCGTGGGTCCTGATACGTATTTTACGATCCACTCGGGTTTTTCCCTTGTATAACTTGCGGAACCCTGTGGAGAGTTGACCGTTGAGTTTTGCGACTCCGGGACGCTACAGGTGCGTTGTGCTCATTCCGAGAATCGCGAAGACTATTTTTTCACATTTTTTTAAATTTATGGAATTTTATGCAGAAAATCAGATTTTAGGAAAATGGCTAATTTCTTATTTTTCCTTTTCTTTTAACCCTCCCTCTCTCCTCTCTCTTCCTCACGATCTCTCATTCTCTCCCTCTCCGTTCTCTCTCCTCTCTTCTCCTCTCCCCTGGACGCCTGATCGGTGCAGAGCTGGGTGAGGTGGTGATGGCGTGGAGCTGATATGAGGCATGATGGCACGAGTATCGGAGCGTGGCATTGGCGCGATCCCGTCCGTGGATTCAAAGCCGACGTGGGTTGTTCATGTGATGGTTTTTGACGAGGTTTGGGCGTCTCGTCACGTGAGATCTTCGGTGGAGGTAGGGGGACAGATGCCCTACTCTTTTCCTGCATTCTCTCGCGATTTGGAGCCGTACGGTGTGAGTTTGAGCGGGTTTTGCCTTGTTTGGGCGAAATGCATGTTCGGGGGGTGTGAGCCGTGTTCGCTGTTCCCTATATGGTTTGTAGTTTAAATGGATTCATTTGAACCCCTGGCATGTTGAGATTCATTTCCCGCAAGTTTTATTACATTTGGTTGAGATTCGGAGTTGGTATGAGCCTGGCTACCCATGTGAGTCATTTTGGGTCGATTCATGGGAATCACCCGTTTCTTGCGTTTTTATGCATGGTTTGATCGCTTCCGGCTTGTGGAAGGATGTTATTGACGTTAGGGTTGTTTCCCCGTTGTTCAGATGCGATTGGGGCATGGAAAAATTGGGTTTTGGGTAGTTCTACAATTTCCCCCCCGGAATGGCTTGGCAGTCCTATCAGAGACCGCCAGGGGTGCTTGGCAGTCCACTGGAGACCGTTAGGTGGAGTCCTTTGCCGGTTTGATTTAGGAGTCACGCGATCGACCGCAAGGCTTCTTTAGCGGCCCTTGGGCGATCGCTATACGACGTTTAAGTCGGTTTATCAGTTTTAAGTCAGTTCGGGCTAGCGGTCCAGCTCCCGACCGCATGGGGTATTTTGCGGCCTTGGGTTGACCACCAATCACTGGAAAATAGTCCAAGTTAGACCGTTAGGTGGTTAAGTCGGTTTAACTATTTTGGGGGTTGACTGGGCATAGCGGCCAGGTCATGACCGCTAGGTCCAGCTTGCGGCCTTGAGGAGACCGTCTGGTGCCAGTAGCGGCCTCAAGTAGACCACAAGTCTCCTATTTTTGTGGATTTTTTATCTAGGGTTTCTTGAGGGTAGCAGCCCTTTGGATGACCGCCAATTTGGTTTAGCAGACAGGGGTAAGACCGCCACCTGCCCAGAGTGTTCTTTTGTGTTGGTTTGGTTTCCGGTTAATGTGGCTTTGACCCCTTGGTTAGCTCATTGTTCCGTGGATATCTTGGATGTCCTATAAGGGTTGTGACTATGTTATAGGGTGTTCGGGAGTGCCACTGTACCGAGCAGTGTTTTGTATCATTTTGAGGGTCATTATGGTTTCTGGTCAACCCGGTTGTGACCCAGTGGTTGACACGTGACCTCGTGAGTGTCTCGTATATCTCGTGAGGATCGAGACATGATTTTAGACGCTAGGAGGTATCATCTTATCTTGATTTATGTGACTCACAATTCCGTGGATTTGACGCTATACGGAATTGTGAGTCCGGTGAGCGGCCTGGAGGCCGTGGACTTTCATTATTGCTGTTATGGATCCCACTGTTATGTGCCATCTTTCATACTGTGTTTTCCATGGTTTTTGGCTTAGGGACTAGGTTGATTAACGACGCCTTGCTGTGATGTGCGATGATCTTGACCCGAGTCTTGTGACTCAAGGTTCATTATCAACATGTCTACTTGACTGTCTTGAGTCTGGTAGCAGTTGTATACTATATTATGCTCTGTAGTGCGTGTGCTAGGTGTGTGCTTACCCTGTCTGTACTTCGGTGTTCGTTGTTTTGAGTCTCTGTGTCAAGTGAACCTTCACTAGTCGTAGCCTGACGACACCTTCCGATGTGTTGGCCCACCTGGGAGTGGTGGCGGGGCAGTTCCCGGTTGATGGTTTTTAGGCTAGTTTCCGTGGGCCCCCTTGCTTTTTGGTAGTGTCTTACTGAAGGGGAAACTAGCTAGAGGCCTGGCTCAAGACATTGAGCTTGTGTGTGCACATGTGGTCAAGGGCGGTTGGAAGAGCTCCGATGGGTGTGACCCTGACTAGTCACTCGTTACTGTAGTTCCTTGGTTCCTTGAGAGTGTCTCAGTTACAGCCGTTCTAGGCGAGTGCGAGATACTTGAGACGTAGTGTAAGACGTAAGTGGATGCATCTGGCTGTTCTTCTAGTGAGGAGGTGCTTCTGTCACTTGACACGATGACTTGTGTTTTCGTGACTTTTCCGAGTAGCCTGTGCTTGGCTTCACTCGTGGTTACGGGTTTTGTAGCGTACACGACGGTGAACTCGTGTATGTCTTGTGCCTTTGACAATCTAGGTCTGGATCGGTAGTGCCCGACTTTGTGAGATTGGGGTTCGCCTTTTTGTTACAATTTGGAGTAGTTTAGAGGGCCGAGGTTCCTTCGGCTGCCGTGTTTCCGTGGTACGGCTCTCCTCTTTACTTATATTATTGTTCCTACTCATGCTTTATTGCTGCTTTGCTTTAGTGTAGCACTGCTGTTACTGTGTTGTTTCATGGTAGGGTTATGCGGGATCCCTACTGAGCCAGTGACAGGAGGCTCACCCCTGAGTTTTCAGGTGTAGCTGTTCTTCCTCGTGCCTGAAGGTGTAGTGCGTGGTTCTTAGTGCCAGTGTTGCTAGTGTCGGGCTTCCCCCGACTTGAGAGTACGTTTTCTTTTTTGTTGGACTGTACTTATCTTTCTTTGGACTGGACTCTGTTAGTTTAATTGTTATAGAAAATGTAATTTTATTTATGCTATTTTAGTAATCCTGATCATTGAAATTTAATTACTTACTGCTTTATCTGGAAGTTCAATGTACTCTCACATACTGTTCTATCCCTTCAGAGCTTTTTCACTCTTTGGAGGCCTCACAGGTTCCAAGTGGTATCGGGTTTACCTGGTATCCAGAGTCTGGGTCGTCACACCAAGAGAATAAAATGATCAGGGAAAAGGAAGGGAAAGCTTTATCTACCCACATGTACATTGTACATAAATATTCACATTCTATTTACAGTATCCATGTTGTTGTCAGCCTACCACAAATACTATACATTTGGGACTATGAGCACCTCAATGCTTAAGACAACATTTCACAAATTCTTTCTTCTTCATAGCACAGAATCAAAGCTAAGATTCCCTAACACCTAGTTTTCTGGAAGCCATGTGACGTATCCACCCTCCTCTAACGAGGGGAACAACATCCTTGCCTGGAAGATGTATGGCAAATTACAAAAGCTGATTTCTCCATAGACTTCTTGTTTAGAAGCCATGTGAACGTTTTATGCTTCTTTTATGCTTATGATTAGGGTGGACAAGATTGGCATATCTGATGGCTGAACTGACCCTTTCTTGATATAAAGATTGCCAAGCAAGTCAGTTTCCGATGTGGAACATCTTGGCTCCCCATGCATGGTTCACTCAATGATGGGATTTGCCCTTGTCTTTGCAACATATCCACATCAGATTATTATGCCATGTTCCGCCGGTTACCAGAATGCTTTCTATTGCCAGATCGCATTGGACAATGCACACATGTGGGGGGGGGGGGGAGAGAGAGAGAAGTATAGTGGAGTTGGGATGCTTATAGTGGCCAGAAAGCTCACCCAGCCTGTAGAGATTTCTGATGTTCCAAACATCATGAGAGGAAAGTGATGGGGAGGAGGTTAGAAGGCACTTAATGATGCCTCAGGCAGAGCCAAATAAGTGTGCAAAGCCCTAATGCTCCTCTAAGCCACTGTCGTGTTGGAAATGGCAAGAAATGACTAGCCAGACTTGCTATTGTAGCGTAGATTAGCCCAATCTCATATTGGAGAATCAAGCCTCGTTCGAACTAAGGATTAAGGAATGGTAGGCCGGAATCAGATTGGCCCATTGAAAAAGGATGTAGACCAACGAATCTAATCTGAGCTCACATGCTCTACATTACAAGTGACCACTTGTATAGTTCTTCCTCACTATATGTCAAAATTGAATGCATATTTAGATGAGCACTCATAGTTTTCCACTAACTGTAGATCTAGCCCTTTCTTGTTTAATGCTTCCACTCTATTGAATTAAAGATGCATGCCTATGGACTGGAATACTAAATTTTGGCAACGCAATCTTGAGACAGACAACAACAACTGCAAGTTGCAAAAGTGACTAACTCAACTTGATTTGCCCACCGAACTCCCAAAATAGTCGGCCCCGCACTTGCATCTACTTCTACTACGCCAGCATTGAATCATGTGCACCTACGATGATGCAGAGTAGCAATAGTAGCGATAGTAGCACCACCTACCTACCCAAGCCCTACCATCTCCAAGGGTGATATGTGGCAGCTTCCGGAGTGGCCCGGTGGGTAGGATCCGTAGTTTTTTTTTCTCTTTTTGATTCTCAGAGGGACTATTCCAATGATTTTACTATTTATTCCTCCTTCCCACTGCCCTTCCCCACCCCTCCCTCCTCCCATCTCCACATCCACCTTCTCTTTCCTCCTAAAATGAGCACAAGTGCACAAGTTCCATGGAGGAAGCCAACTCCTTCACAAAAGCCATGAACAATAAACCCATCCTCCTCAGCCAGACCAATGCACGACAACTGACGGAATCTTCATTGGATCGGCAAGCGGCAACGGACGATCGTCAAAGCGGTGCCGACAACTATGAAACTATATTAGCTATGTTTAAATGTTTTATGTTAATGGGCCACATGAAATGATATAAGTGGGCCTAGTGTGAGTTTCCTTTTGATTAGGAATAGGTATATAGCTATAACTAGGCCTTAGTGTGCACTCATGAGAGTCCTCGTAAGAACCCATGTCCTTTGGGTTTTCTATGTGTCCCACCCCATCCCATTTAAATGTGACCTCTCCCCTTCCCACTCTTTTCTATTTAAGTTACTTGTAACCCCACGTAAGGAATGGAATGGAATCAAAATTTTTGGAAAGCAATGTGAAGCCTCCATAAGGGGCCCATACCCCCTCCCCCCCTCTCTTCTCTCTTCCCCCTTCTTTCTCTCCCACGTTACCTCCTCTCTCTCCCACCAAACTTCCCACTTCGCAGGTGGTCCTCCTCTAATCCTCTCTGCTCTTCTCTCTCCCTCTAAATCCCCCTGCTAATCCCCTTGGCCGCCAGCCTTCCCTTCCCCACCTCTCTTTGCTTCTCCATGCCCCTCCCCCTCACATCTCCTGCTTGGCCTACTATCCAACCCCCCCTTTCCCCGGCTCTCCCTCAACCCCTCTCTCCCTGCAATGGTGTAGACACGCCATTCTTGACGTCTCATGAGAAAGTCTCATATTACTATACGACGCCCCGCGATGGCCTACGCATTTCGAATCGCTCGAGTGCTTCCTTTTCCTGAGTCTTCTTCCGCCTTTTTCGGCATCCGGAATCATCTCGTCACGGCATTCGGACGGCATCAACACCAGTCAGACGCATCAAGAGGTTCCGGAATCAAGAAGGGGGTCTGCCGGGCGGCCGCCGACGCCTGATTTGAGGACCCGGGTGGGTCTTAATGGGGGCGTCCAGGACCCTGGACGCCCCCATGATTTTAATTTGTTTTATTCTTTTCTCAGGGCCCAAAACCAAATATAAAAATATAAAAAAATATATATTTATGGAGGCGTCCACAACCCTGGACGCCTCCATAAAAACAAAAATAAAAAATAAGTGTAAAATGCCAGTTGGCATACAAAAACAAAAAAAATAAATAAATTATATATATATTAATGGAGGCGTCCAGACCCCTGGACGCCTCCATAAAAACAAATAAAAAAATAAAAATGCCAGCCCTTGTATAAAAGACAAAAGAAAAATAAAAAAATAATAAAGTTTTGGAGGCGTCCAAGCCCCTGGACGCCTCCATCAACTCACTCACGGGCGCCGGCCACCGAACGACGGTTTGTCGCGCGTGAAAAAAGCCAAATTTAGAGACGTCCAGCTGACTGGACGCGCCCATTTTTGAATCACGAGGCGCCGCTCACAAAACCACGCGTTGTGCCAAACCGCGTGCGGCCGTCGTCGGTTTTCGGTGGACCTGTTAGAGGCGTCCGGGACCCTGGACGCCCCCATAAAAGTATTCTAAAATAATCAATAAAAATAGAATAAAATATTATTTCGGCCCTGATGGAGGTGTCCAGGGTCCTGGACGCCTCCACCTTCCGGAACTCTATAAATAGAGGCCCACCCCCTCAGTTCTAGGGGAGCGAAGCAGTGATCCGATAGGCTGCCGGAGCCCAGAGGCTACGGAGTCATTTTTCTAACCCGTGGGGTCTTTTGTAGGTGGAGGTTCTGCCGGCTTCTCGGGTGCCTACGCTCGCGAGAGGAAGGTCGTCTTCATCCACCGCGCTTCCCCGTCGTCCCCACGCTGCCGGAGCTCCGCCGGATTTCACCCTCGGCTCATCCAATAAGCTTTTTCTTCCCCTTTTTCTCCATAGTTCTTTACATTCATCATATTGCATCCTCTATCCCCCTTCACAAGGGCGCCTCTTCTCTTATACTTCTTGCATCCATCATCTCATTTTCCTCCTACTCGAGTTCGAGAGGGGTTTAAAAGATAACACCAACCAGGTGTGTGTCTTGCCATCATTGCGTTATTTTTACCGCGAGGATTTGAATACTACACCTCCATCTTTCTAATCCACTTGTCATTTATTTGTCGTTATTTTGCAAGGGTACCCGAGGAAAGCCCTCTCCGTCGGCCGGCCGGAAGGAGAGGAAGAAGCAACCCGCCATGTCCCGCTCTTGAGGTAGGCGCGATCACTTTCTTATTTTGGGGTCTTTCGGCCCCTGGCGATCACATCTTTTCATCGAGGCCGCGGCGAGTCACTTCTCCAATGGCCGTTTAAATTTCCGTTTCCTATATTCTCTTTATATTTTGTTAAATTCTGCTTATATCATCGAGGCCGCGGCGAGTCACTTCCCCAATGGCCGTTTAAATTTTCGTTCCTATATTCTTTCTATATTATATTATATTTTGCTCATATCATCGAGGCCGCGGCGAGTCACTTCCCCAATGGCCGTTTAAATTTCCGTTCTTATATTCTCTCTATAATCTGTTATATTCTGCTCATATCATCGAGGCCGCGGCGAGTCACTTCCCCAATGGCCGTTTAAATCTCTGTTCTTATATTCTCTTTTATAATCTGTTATATTCTGCTCATATTCTCGAGGCCGCGGTGAGTCACTTCCCCAATGGCCGTTTCAATTCTTGTTATTTAATTTCTGCACCATTCCCGTCCCCCCGAGGCCGCGGCGAGTCACTTCCCGCTATGGCCGTTTGAACCTCATATCTTGCTATATTATACTTGTCCCGCTCGCCCCACCGGGGCAATCTCCCGTGGTGGCCCCTTCTCTCTTCTCTATCATTTCTGTGTTGCAGCAAAACAAGCAAACAAACAAAAAAAGAGGAGCCCGCGCGCTCTCCGCATCCTCTTCCTCGCACCATCGAACTCCGAACCGCGTGACGTCGCTCACAGATTGGTGATCACGGTGGGACGTCTACTGCTTCCTCTCGGCTACCCTTACAAGTTCGGCACCACCCGTGCCTCTCCACCTTGGCGCCCACGCGCGCCCCCGTTGTGCTCACGGCAGCACCGTCAGTTCTGATTGGTTCTTTGTTTATTACATGTTTGTTATTTCTGTTGTTTTCCCACTCCATATATCTGTCAGCATTCCATTGCATACATCCATTCCTCTTTTCTATCCTTTTTTTTTTCATTTTTTTTGAGGATCACCCTTTCCCGGTGAAGGAAGGACTCTCCGTTTGGGAATTCCTCTCAACAGACTAGAATCTCCTACATTGGGACCTCCGTAAGTCCCCGACATCGAAGAATCTCCTCTTCGTTCACTGGGCTGGTTGTACCATTGAAGTTCCCCGAAGTTAGTCATTTCATTCGTGGTGAGACGAGAGACCCTAGCTGACACGGCGGTGAAACAAAAATAAACTAGGGTCCCTATCTTGTGTGAACTTCGGATCTCGCTAAAAACACACAAAAAAAATCATCAAAATCAAAACAAAAAAAAAAGGGCGTAAAGGCATCCACTTGTTTGATAATCTCTGCTACCTACTTGCTAGTGTATGTTTTTACGTTCTGGGAGAACTGTGAGCATGTCTCACGAGTCTTCTCAGGAGAACCACCCTAGCCGTGGTTTGACAGCCGACCCGCGAGTCCATGCTATGGACTCGGGTCCTTCTCATGACCCCTCGCATGAGGTGCAGGTTATTGCCGGGGACACATCCCCGCCACAGGATATCACTTCCTTACTGGGCGTCCTCGCCAACACGGAGCTTACCTCTGAACAGCTCCGGGCCTTCCAGGCCATTCTAAAGGGGAAATCTGTTTCCCCCACGCCCCAGGAGTCAACTCCGGCTATCGCACCTCTCCACGAGTCCGTGCAGGCCATTCCATCTCCTTCATTGGCGCAAGCCATCCAGTCTCCCTCGCTTCAAGGACAAGCGAGCCAACAACCTCCCTCATTCCAATTCCCGTCACAATCTCAAACTCCCGGTGTTCCTCACACACCGTTTCAGCCAGGACCAACTGTCGGTGGTCCGACAGTTCCCTCTCATTCCGGGTTTCCCCCTCAAGTCTCCGGGAGACAGTTTCTCCCCCAATGGCAAGTGCCACCTTCACCCCCAGAGGAGCTCGCCCAATCGCTCCTCAATAGGTTCAATCGCATGGACGAGCAGTTTCAAAATCTGAGAAGAATGGTGGACGTGAAAGCCACCCCGGAGGTTGCTTTGCCAATCCTCCCCGTCATTCATCTTCCTCCCTCCGAAATGCCCACGTACCGCAGATACAATGGTACCGGCAACCCCTTCATTCACCTCAAGGACTTCATGTATGAGTCCTCCTATTGGCAAAACGATCAGAGGTCCCTGGCATACCTCTTTCGGAGATCATTGGATGGTCCCGCGCTTGAGTGGTTCTATTCTCTGGAGCCCCGCGAGGCCGAGAATTTTGAAATAGTGCAGAGAAGGTTCTTGCAGAAATATAGGGATAGGGTCGGTCCCTCACTCTCCATTACCGACCTAGTGGCCGAAAAGATGAAACCCGACGAGGATTTTGTCCGATATGCTGATAGATGGAGGTCTCTGGCGGAAAGAATAAGGGATACCCTCTCCGAGCCCGAACAAGTGAAAATGATTGTGTCTAATGCAACCCCGCAGTTCAGACACGTCCTCGCCATGAATAAACTTACTACAATGGAGGAACTCTATGAAAGGGCCCGATACATCCAAACCCAGCTAAAAGACTCCCCCATCATGAACATGTTTGAGTCGCCGAAGCCCAAAGTGGTCAGAAAGACAGGCGCCAGTGTCCCGGGCGGAGCCACAGAAGGGGTCGTGACAAATGAGCAAGTCAGTGCGGTCAACAATGCCAACTATGCAGTCAACCCAAGGCCTCCACAAATGCCCCGACTACCCCTTCAACCAGGTCCTTTCCCTCTCCGTCCTCCACCCCAAAATAATCCACCCCAGGATAATATGCCTCCATTACGCCAACCCCACCAACAACAACCACAACCTCAACAACAACAACCACCGCTTCAGTACAACCAAGTTCCACCCCCGGGGAACTATGGTCCCCAACAGCAACAAAGGAGGCCGCTCGGTCCTAAGAGAGCCTACTATCCACCATTGCCAGAAACCTTAGCAGATATTTTTAATGCCCTCATGGCATCAAACCAACTCGCCCTACCCAGAGAAAGGCCCGCCTGGCCCCCCAATGTTGATACCTCCAAATACTGCGTCTACCACAGGCAACCGGGACACACAGTGGATTACTGCTTCCATTTCAAAGATTACATCCATGATATGAATGATGAACATCAAATAGATTGGGATGAGATGAGACGGTACGTCGCGGCTCTCAAGGCTAGGAGACCTCCTCAGAGGCCACAGCAGCAGTTACAACAGCAGCAGCAGCAGCAACCACCACAACAACAACAGCCTCAGCAGGCCCCACAACAACAGCCCGACATGGGCATAATCCAGAATCCACTACCAGAGCACCAACAGCCCAATCATCAGGTTAACCCCATCTCCTCCTTCCCGGAAGTCGGGAGAGAGCAGGTGTGGCACCAGGAAAGTACCTCCATCCTTTATACCTCCAACCCTATCGTCATGCAACCCCCTCACCTTGCCCGGGTAGCACCTCTCTCTCATCAACCCGCATCGGTATCGCCTTCACCATTTCCACTACCATTACGCCCTCTCATCCGCACCCCGACCTCCTATCAACCGACACTTTCTACTACGCCTTCACACCCTCTCACCTTCTCCCACTCCCCCACTTTACCATCCACCTCTACCACATTTACCCCTACGCCTTCTAAACCCCTTATCATCCGTCCACCATACATAACCCCGTCTTTCTCCACCACATCACCACTAATGCCTTCAAAACCACTCATCACCCACCATCCGCCTCAAAACCTTTACCCGTTTCAAACCTTACCTCCACCTCCACCTTCCAAACCCCTTATCCTTCATAATCCGCGCGATATCCCCTCTACCTCCGCCATGCCTCCACCTAACAAACCCCTCATCAGAATCCCTGCTCCCGTCATCACCCCTGCTTCATCAACCATTCCTCCACTACTACCCCTCAAACCCCTGTTAAAACCCACTGCTACCCCCACAGAGGTACAAAAGCCACAGGCAATGGTGCTCCGGAGTGGAAGGATTTTCCACAGGGTTTTCCCCCACAACAGTCAGAATCCCGAGCAATCTCAGCCAGAGAAGGATGATGCAGAACAACCAGAAAGAGCTATCCCTGGAACACAGTATGATCTACTGAAACACTTGGACAAGACGCCTGCCCGGATCTCCATCCTAGAGCTACTTCAAAGATCCACATCCCACCAGGCGGCCTTGATGGAATATCTTCAAAAGGTCATGGTTAATGAAGACCTCCCCGTGGAGAAGATTTCGACCGTCCTGACCCCAACAGACACACAACCGGCATCATGTTCACAACTACGAGCTCGCTCCCAAGGAATCTCGGAAATATGCATTGTGCATTTCAATAAAAATTAATGGGGTATCCATAAACCCGTGTCTTGTCGACACGGGTGCGTCCATAAATGTGATCTCCATGAGCACTCTTCAGTTGTGTGGGGTTGACGAGGAACAAATAAGACCTTCCTCGATCACGGTCACGGCCTATGACAATAGCAAAAGGCCGCCGCAGGGGATGATTATTCTGAAGGCAGAACTAGGCCCCATGGCAATTCCCACGGAATTCCATGTCCTCGACATGGACCCCACATTCAAGGCCATACTGGGTCGTCCTTACATTGAAGCCATGGACGCTGTGCCTTCCACCAACCATCAGTGCCTGAAGTTTCCTTACAACGGGAGAATTATTAAAGTGGTCAGTACACCTGTCCTTCACACAGTGGATGCTATCAACACCTCTCTGCCCTCTGTTTGGCCGTCTCATCGGCCCATATTGTCACTGCTGGACGTGCGTGATCCATCTCGCATGCCACTAGCACCAAAAGAGCCGGTCAGGGCAACCACAACATCGTGTCTCCCTTTTCACTCTAAAGGTTGGGAGATTATGAGGAACATCGGCTATCAACAAGGAAAAGGGCTGGGCGCACAGTTACAGGGAATGCTCAAACCGCCAAAGGAAATTAGGCCGAACCGCAGGTTTGGCCTAGGCTTCAAAGGACCATTCAAGGCGGATTGGAAGCCCCTCACGTGGACTCTATCAAACCACTTCAACAGAGGACCCGTTGTTCAGATGGGAGATCACCCACGAGAAGCATATGGGGAATCACATGCTGTATATTTTGCTGAAAAATGTCCGAGGATCACCAAAAGAGGCAAGATCAAAGATCCGGAATGCGAGTGGGACAAATGGTTCGATATATGGGACATTTCCGTTGCACTGGAAAGGATGTTCTCATCTCCACAGCTTGAAAGACCACCATTGATCTCCGAAATACCAGAGAATATTACCACTCTTGCCAAGGTTCCAAACTATCCTCGTCCTCGCCAGAAGGACTCTGTCATCAACGGATCTTCATCCGTCCTCAACATTGCCGTCGACGGCTCATTAGCCGCCATCCTCTCCATCCACTCGTCTCAGCCTTTGCTGATATCTTCTTCCTGGGCCAGACAATTGTCTGATGATCTTCCCAGGTCCCCTTCTTTGCTTACATACCTACGCGGGCTTTTCAACCCGCGCCAGGTCTTCAACCATGATCTGCTCTACGAGCCCCACAATCCTCTAGCCATAACCACTTTCCTCTCTCCTCCAATCTCTTTTCACTGCTTTGTCATTAAAAATGAAAACGAAAAAAAAAACGTCAATTTTCAAACTCTCCAACAACACATCTTCGTTGAGGAAACCTCCTACATCTCCTACGGGTGCGTACCGCCTTGCGGACCACCCGTCCAAGGTCCGATGAGCGACCTTCTCTACCCCTCCTCTGAGGGGTCTTCTCCTGTACATTCTACACCATCCTCCTCATCTTCCTCTTCGTCTGTAAATATTGTCAGTCAATCTAGGAATGATAGGCCAAGGGTAGTACCTAGGAAGAAATCCAAGGGTAGGCAGATCCCTCGTCGATTCCTTCTGGATTTGGCCGCCAGGTGTCAGGCCCTTCTTGCCATCCCCCAGTTGTTAGAAAACCCATCCAGCTACCCGAAATAGAATGCGAGGGCGACTGTGCATCTGATGAAGGGTATGGAGTCTACGAGATCACGAATGAAGAATGCCCCACTGAAGATGAGGGTGAAGAATATGAGGATGCGGCGGGCGCATACGCTAGCGGGATGAGGAGATTCGACGAGCCGTCAACCGCCGTAGAAGAATCCACCAAAGAAGTCAACTTGGGGACTGAGGAAGACCCTAGGATCATCCTCATAAGTGACAACCTACCACCCTCTGAAGAAGAGGCATTAATTGAGGTCCTCAAGGAATATAAGGACACGTTTGCATGGAGCTACGAGGATATGCCGGGTTTGGATTCAACCTTGGTCGAACACCGTTTAACCCTAAAACCAGGGTCCATCTCGGTAAAACAAAGGTTAAGGCGTTTCCACCCTCAGATGGCTTTGAAAATGAAAGAAGAGGTCGATAAGCTCCACAAAGCCAGGTTCATTAGAGTCGTTCTTTATCCTCAATGGGTGGCGAACATTGTCCCGGTCATGAAGAAAGATGGGAAAGTCAGGATTTGCATCGACTTCCGGGACCTTAACCGCGCGTGTCCAAAGGATGATTTTCCCTTACCTCACATTGATGTGTTAATTGATAACACGGCAGGTTTTGAAACCCTCTCTTTCATGGATGGATTTTCAGGATACAATCAAATTCGTTTGGCAGAAGAGGATCAGGAAAAGACGTCATTCACTACCCCTTGGGGAACATATTGTTACGTGGTCATGCCGTTTGGGTTAAAGAATGCTGGAGCTACTTACCAAAGAGCAATGATGGCCATATTTCATGACATGATGCACATATATCTGGAAGTGTATGTGGATGACTTATTGGTGAAATCAAGGACCAGGATGGAACATCCAGAAGTTTTGGCTAAGGTCT